>OZ004709.1:10103214-10463214 GCA_963924515.1 Vespertilio murinus
AATTTCCAGCATAAAGTCAGTAATACAGTAAAATGGAAATAAAGATGTGTAAGGAATTAATATTTGATTGAGAAATAAGTGATCCAGTACCGGAGTAACTAAACAGGTAGAGGGATGAATAATGCCTCAAGTGCAATTTTGTGCCCAGATAGGTATAGTGACAGTCTTCTTAAACTTATTTCTACCCTTCAGTGACCTAGATTAAGAATTTTTTCTCTGAAGATTAAAGTTTAAAGAAGTAATGAAATTATCAGATTGAAAACAAACTAGGGAAAAACATTAAGACTTCAGCAAAAATTCAAACTTCGGCACATAGCAAAATCAAAATTAAAAGAGATTTTGGCAATATGGCTGCCAAAGGTATGATCCAATAGAGAGATGAAAGGCAATAGAAACTGTGTGAAGAACAAAACAAAAAGAATGAAGTCTTGCCTATATCTCATGGCAATTTGTAAAATGTGCTTGTGCAATTTTAAGCTGCATAGATATTAGTAGACATAGTATCTAAATCAAAACAAGGCAATGAGGGTTTGGCTCAGTGGATAGAGCATAGGTCTGTAGACTGAAGGGTCCCAGGTTCCATTCCAGTCAAGGGTTGGATCCCCAGTACGGGGCATGCACCAGGCAACTGTTCAGTGATGTTCCTATCATCTCTCCCTTTCCCTTCCTCACTGAAATCTATAAAATAATAATTTAAAAAAACAAAAACAAAAAACAAGGCAATGAGTCTATACAGATCAGATTTGAACTATTGTGTTTTGTGTGTCATGTTTTAGGAATGTCTTAGTATTTGTCTCAGACACTGAGACAAGGATTCCAGTGCAAAGAGTTTGTTCAGGAAATGGAGGAAACACTGGTGAGGAAGGAGGAAGTTGGAAGTGAGGTAGGGGAGGGAAGGCGGCCAGTATCATTATTAATCCATCTACTGTAGCGGGTGGGTCACTGGTTTATTCCCTGAGGGAAACTTTGGAAAATGGTAAAGAACATTCAGAATTATCCCACCCAGAGGGAAAGGAAACAGCATTTAAATGCCAATTCCTTTGTCATTGCTTGAAGGCTGCTCCTGGGAATATTAATTTTCTGGCACTTCTAGTCTGCTGCACATGTCGACAGAGCCAAGAAGTTGTCAGGCAGATAAGTGCAGACACCTGCAGTTAGAAGATGTCTAGAGCAGCGGTCGCCATCCCGTGGTCCATGGACCAGTGGTGGTCCGTGAGGTCCGAAAGGTTGGCGACTGCTAGTCTGGAGAACAGTGAAAAATCTGAAGGGCATAATAGGGCACTGAGACCCTCTGCTACAAAAAACCACATCCCTTGAAATACAGTTTTAATATATTGAACATGTGTTGCTTGGAGGTGAAATGTTGATAATAGCCTTTTCTTATGTTTGTAGGGCTGTCACAAAGAAGCAAGCAGATTTACTGACTAATATGTTAAATAAAACAACAGAAATCAGTACATGGAAATGACAGGATGTCATTGAACAATTTATGATTCCTAGACAATAGCCCTTTTTGTTGAAGTTGTAAAGCTGTTTCTTATTAAAAGTCTGCATGATGTTGCTAAAAGGGATAGCATTGGCTTTGTTCAGGAAAGTAGAACTACTATAACTCTTAACATTTTGTGATGAGCTTGGGTTAGAACTTTGTTTTGGTATACTTTAACCCAGTTCCATTTAAACTTCATTTGGTATTTGAATGTCTTCTATCCTGTAGTTGTTAAATAAGTAGGTAACTATATATTCCTGTTAGCTTGGGACAGTCCTGGTTTATGTCTCTTGCCCTGGCATGATTATTTATAGTGTTTACATTCTCTCCTAAAGGTGTCCCATTTTGGATGGTAAATAATAAGGTCACCCTACTAATTTTAATTTAAGGGGAAAAGAATGTTTTTTATAAATCGTTTTAAAAGAAAAATGTCATTGAGAATACTTTGTTAGACTTTGAGGATTAAGCAGTTTTCACAATAATTAGGATACCCAAATTTATTCAAAAGAATTTAGGTTTCAGTATATACCACTTTTTACTTTATCTAAATTCTTATTGCATGTAACTAAACATAGTCATGTTCTCTTAACTTCATAATTATTTGCTTGTATTCTCTTAAACAGAAGGCAGACGGTAACAAGCACTCCTTGCTGGATTGAACTTCATCTGAATGGACCTCTACAGTGGTTGGACAAAGTATTAACTCAGATGGGATCCCCTTCAGTGCGTTGCTCAAGCATGTCATAAAGTTCCATCACCAATCCAGTCCCATCAAAAGACTTACTGTAACAACTCTTCTGTCATAGTATTTGTGTGTGGTCCCCATGGACTGTTTGTATCCAAAAATTCAACCAAGAAAACAGCACTTGAGGTCTCATCAATTAAAGCACCTTGTGGAATCCGTTTCCTATATTCGAATATTAGATGGGAAAATTAGTCTCTAGAAATACCCTCCCATAAAGGAGGAAGAGAAGATTTTAAAGACTTACTGATGTCTTGTTGGGCATAAAATTGAGTGTCCTAAAGGCTTATTAATAACAGTAGTAGTTATGTGTACAGGTAATGTATCATGATCCAGTATCACAGTATTGTGCTGTTTATATACATTTTTAGTTTGCATAAATTAGGTGTGTGTGTGTGCTGCTTCTTGATTTAGGCAAGCTTTTATAAAGTTATAGTACCTAATCTGTTATTCCCACCTTTCCGTTATTTTTGTGTGTCTTTTTTAATATATAATATATATCAAGATTTTCAAAATATCATTTAGAAGCAGATTTCCCTTATAGAAAAACTAATTTTCTGCCTTTTACCAAAAAATAAACTCTTGGGGGAAGAAAAGTGGATTAATTTTTGAAATCCTTGACCTTAATGTGTTCAGTGGGTCGTAGACATTTGTTCTTGTTGGTTGGTTGGTTGGTTTGTTTACTGCTAAATTTCTATAACAAAGTCTTACAAACCTCTTCTCCATTCCTACTTTTGTTCTGATACAAAAACAGAATAGCATGCCATCCATCGCCAGTAATGGTTGCACTGATAGTGCCAGCACCAGTCGCTTCTGGTGTACAGTAAGAATGCATATGGAGTAAGTTGCTTTGTCTTACACATTTCAACAGGTAATACTTGACTTGTGTGACCCAGCAGTCTATTAATTTATCCTTACACCTCATAAAAAAAGACATAGGTGACAGTTTAATTATTTTCAGGGATATGCTACAATTATTCCATTTATCCTTTTTTTAAAAGCCAATCTATAGATGTAAACACTTTTAAAAAAATGTATTTTAAATGTTTTAACGGCAGACCTTGTGCTCTTTGATTTGAGTTTCACTTGATTTAGTTACCAGATTATTTTATTAATGGACCTTTTGTAAATGTAATTGCACCTGCAGAATACCTAGAAAAGTGATGCTGAGGTGTGGTCAGCAGATAAGGGCCATCTGTTTTTAAAATATGTTGTATTCAATTTATAAAATCTCTTATTTTACATAATTATTAATGTAGAATTTTAAAAATTTGGAGAGAAGCAGTCTACCAACTTTTTAAGCTTATAATCAACTACAGTCTGAGCTGTTCCTAACTAAAACTGAATATACGTTTATTACTAGAATTGCCCACACTTTATGCTCTGCAGTAAGAGGAGCAAAAGCTTTGTGGGTAGTTCATTCTGCAGCAAGTAACTCTTAGGTCTAATGTGAAGTCATTGCTGTTTACACATTACTTGTTTGCATCTCAGTAGAAATGAAAAATAACCACTCCTAATCCCCTTCTAGTAAATTTTTATATTTTTAAGATAAATATCTTAAGTACTTGTTTTTTGAAACCACAGTCACCTGTTTCTACAGGTGTCATTTTTAGTACTTTCAACATTTGGCTGTTTTCTGTGAAGTATTCCTCATTTTCAAATATTTGTGTATACATACATGTATTCTTGTAAACATGTAGTAAATTTTTACACAATCAACAAATATTTATTCCTCACCTGTTTTATGTGCAAGGAACTTCTTTAGCTTTGGGTAACGTTGAACACTATAACCCTTTATCAGCTTTTTTGCGTGTGAAGGAAATAAATAGGGTGATGGAGTATTACAGAGGGAAGACTTCTCTACGGAAGTGTTGCTTGCACTAACACTTGGCGTGAGAAAGGAGCAAGTGAGCATTCCTGGCAACGATATGCAAATGCTTGTTTTAGAGGAAAATCATTAGCTATGAATGCTTTATGTGAACACCTCCTCACAGATCCAAACGTGAGGGTCAGAATGGTTCTACAATTTATAATAGTTAAAGGTGGCCTTATTTTGTGATAGACTGTATCATTCTCAGTAATATTTCTTCTTCGTCTAGCCCTTACTGTAAAGTTTATCATTTGTCATACCATTTAACAACCCCTCCTTTAAATTGGCCTTGGGCAAGTTTTTACCATTGTGGTGTCTGGCTGCTTGCGTCCAGACTTCTTGCTGCTCACTAATTACTACTTGTGCAGGACATCTTGTGATTTGTGTGAATGTCCCACTTATTACCACTGCAGATCTGCCGGAGACAACAGGGGAGTCTCTGCCCTTTGCAGGTGTTTGTTGAAACTTGGGAGCGGTTCTGGGGACAGGAATAACTTGGAAACTGGTAGAAGGTCTCGGCGGTCTCTCTGGCATTGATACGTTCAGTGAAGCAGTGCCAGCCACAGCATGCAATGTGGAGCTCAGCTCCAGCTGCAGTGGAGTTCTGTGCCACCAGAAGCTGGGTCTCTGCTCTTAGGAGGCACCTGTCATAGTAAGCAGTTATACCTGTCGAGCAGTGGCTTTATGGTGGTGACTACATTTTTGTGAATATATTTTATGGTCATGGTCATGTTTGTTTTTTACTTATAAATTGTTTATTTCTGGAATTTTCCAGACCATGGTTGATCAGGAGTAACTGAAACCACAGAGAGCAAATCAGCAGATAAAGGGGGGCAGCTATAGTTAACAGAAAGGCAAAATTATCCCATGTACATTAGTGATACAGATGTTTTTAAGCAATACCTCCCTAAAGTTTTTTTCAAGGTATTGAACCCCAAAAACACATTTGTTTATCTGCTTCTCTTCATATTTCAGGTAGCCCCCAAATATACAGCAATTTCTTGGGCTGTTCACAATTCAAATTTCTTAGAATATTTTAACCAAAGAGCATCTGCAGTGCCCAAGTAGTAATCCCAACCATCAGTTTTTTCCCATATTTGCTTTTTAATGGGATGCTGTTTTTGCATTATGTATTGTCTACAGCAGCCTCTTAACATGGACCCTTTCTTTTTTCCCCCTTTTATAGAGACTGCTTTCATTCTTCATGATGAAATCTCTTTGTTGAATTTTGTCTTTTTTAAATTAGCAACATTATTTAGAACTTTTTCACAGTGCTAGTAATTTCTTCAACTCGGAGTGAGAATTGAAGGACCATGTTGTCTGTCACATTTAAGTGAATGGTGGTTTTCACAGTGGATTCGAGTCCATAGAGACACCATAGGGCTGGTGATATGCCCACTGATTTTGGTCTAACCAGTGGCAGTTTCATTTCAATTCTATATTGGAGTTCAACAGAGATTTATTAAAAAATTTTATTGCTTAAAAAATACCGTATTTGCCGGCGTATAAGACGAGTTTTTGGCCCTGAAAATACCGTATTTGCCGGCGTATAAAACGACTGGGCGTATAAGACGACCCCCTAACATTTCCACTCAAAATACAGACTTTGTTATATACTCGCCGTATAAGACTACCCCCCACTTGGAGGCATATTTTTCAGGGCCAAAAATTGTCTTATACGCCGGCAAATATGGTAGTTTGAAAAGTTTGTGCTGTTTAAAATTAAAGAAAACTGGATATCGGCCCACATTTTGGAATAATTCTGTGTTCTTTTCTCATCCCACTTGAAAGAACTTTCCTGATTAGGTTTGAACTAATTATGCTAGTTATACATTATGGTATATATTTATTCAGTAAACATTTAATGATGCCTATTCTTTACCTAGACACTGTGATAGGCATCTATACTAATAAAAGGGTAATATGCTAATTAGACCAGACATCTTTTGGTCCTCCTTCCAGACATCCTTTCTGACAAAGCCACAGTGGTGGGGGCCGAGGCAGAAGCAGTTAGGGGAGCCAAGCTGGCAGGGGAACAGTTGGGGGGCAACCAGGCCAGCAGGGGACCAGTTAGGGGATGAACAGACCAGCAAGCAGAAACAGGGTGATCAGGCCGGTAAGCAGAGGCATTTAGGGGCCATCAGGTAAGCGAGAGGTTAGGAGCCAGCAGTTCCAGATTGCGAGAGGGATTTACCTATAGGATTGGGCCTAAACAGGTCCTGGATTGGAGAGGGTGCAGTACCGGACTGAGGGACCACTCCCCACACCCGTGCACAAATTTTGTGCACTGGGCCTCTAGTTGAGTAATAAAACGATAACTGGTATTTGGTCCTGATCGTCCAACTTAGTCTTGTAGGAGTTATTTTCTCTCTTCAGACCTGTCACTTGGCAAGAAGAAAATCTGCCTAGTTTTTCTTGAAAGCTGAATAGTCTTATTCTGTGTCTTACTCTTATTCTGTATTCTAAGTTTATATTTGAAAGTTGTGAATGCCTGGGGTGTTTTGTGGTGTGTTTTTGTATGTGTGTTTTTTTAAAACCTTAAACCATATCCAATTTTGCTTGATTCATTGTTCTTTTAAACGTCAGATTTTCTCTTTTAATATTATTATAATTTCACTTGATTTGAACCTTGATTGTCAGTTTCATCAAGACTAAAACTTTGAAGATGAAATACAATCAGTCTAGTATCTTGCTAATTGAAATCAACAAGAGTATATACCCAGTTGGTTTCTCTGCCTCTTCCAAAAACTGTCAAAATATGCTTTTAGGATATTTCTGTCTTTCTTAAAAATAACTAATTACTTTGAACATTCATTCAATAATAGGGATCCTCCTGGTTGATGGTGGGATATAAAGTAAACAAGACAATCTTTACTTAAAACTTGTCTCATGTGCAGTTGCTTTCATAACCAAACATTCCAGTTTCACAGTTTGCCCCACTCCATTACCACCCCCACACCACGCCCCATATCTCTGTAGATAACTTAGTAGTCTGTGGACATAGAAACACACTATCTTTTTAAAAAAATTTTACTCTGATCTAAGGCATTGATGTCTAGACATAACAAATTATTGCCCATTTTCATTCTGCCATGAGCTTTTACTTTGCTAAATCCTTTATAGTTATCAGCTGACTTTTATTCTTACTCCCCTTCTCTTAAAGATATGTCCCTAATGGTTTTGCTGATTGCCCTGATCCTTTCGAGTTATGTTTTATCAGCATGCATCAGAATGTTTCTCTCCCTGGACTTTTACAAAAGACCAAAATGGATGGTGCTATTCATACCCAGGGTTCTAATTTCTTTATGAAGGTTGATGTTCAAATTGGCCCGTCACTTGATGGGAGAAATTATCCAGTTTAATGTCTTTGTGACTAGCAAATAGCATGTCATCAGGTTCTATTTTAACTTACGTTTAGGTTTATGAATTTTCTGGCAGTTGGCAGGCCATATTTTTCCTACAATATTGGCCCTGTTTCCACCTTGGAGCACATTGGATTGTCGCATTTAGCACAATCAAGAATAATGACGATAGTTTGTGGTCTCTAAAGGCAGGCAGAATACTATTGAGTTCCTTTCATATCTTCCTTTTCAAGCTTTCCATGGATATTTTGACTGTTCAGACTGCTTTGTTTTATGTATGGAGATTGTGGGACAAATGATCTCTGGGTGTGGAATTCCTGTGTTTGTAGCCTCAGCCAGGACATGGGAACTATACTAGGTCTAGATAGCCTTTATAACTTGTCTAACATGTTCACATAATTCCTCGAGTAGTAACTGTTTTATCTTGGATATTATAGCTAACTTTATAGATAGAATAACTGCCTTAAATCTTTTTAGTAGGAAATAAACTATATAATGTGGTTGTATGGGTTTCTATATACATACATGTACACTCAAAAACCTTAATGTAAGGATCATTTATCTGCATATATTTTTAAAATATTGAATGCTTCTTTTGCTTTACTAGAAAATTCTTAATTTGCTCGCAGACATTTTCCTTTCATGGACAGACCATCAGAGTAATTATTTTTATTCTGCCAGAGTCCTAATTTGATGGTTCAGTTAGTATACCGTTTTTAGGTATAGCGACAATTAAGAATCATAATGAATTCATTAACATCAAATAAAGCTCTGCTATATATCCCATCATTAAATTATTGTACATTCACTGGTCTCTGGGAGGTACTAATTTAGGGTTAACTTTTTAAAAAATGTTAGGAGGTGGCTCCCCACCCCCTGCCTTTAATTATTTTCCCTTTGGTATAAGACAGTTGCTTAAGATACCCTGGGAAGTACCACTACCACATTAAGTTCTCCTGTGTTTAAGGGGACCTGGAAGATTGCAGACCTGATTTTCTTATCTGTGCCCAACAGAAATGGGCTTTCCAACGTACTTTCGGTCGTCTCTGATTCACAGAGGATATGACTAGAGTATATCAACCCAGTTAATTTCAATATCAATTGCTTTGCTGCCATGAGATCCATAATAGACTCCAAATTTCACCAGTAGTTGAGATGGAGAGGCTTCATTAACTGTACACAAAGGACTTGTAGATTTTTCTTGCAAAAATATTCCTGAAAAAATGTTCTTCTGCCCTCCAAGGAGAAAAAAAATAATAAGTTCTTTATTTCTCCAAATTTTTCAGTTTGCTTTTCTGAATTGGGGATAAGGATTTGCTTCCTATTTCTATTAAAAAGATGATAATTTATGGAATAATGAAATCCATAATATATTGATTTATAAGAACAAAAAATAAAGTTTTAGAATTGTATAAATAGCATTTTCTATTTCACACTCTGCTGTTCTTTCTCCCTCTGGCTTTAAAGCATTTGGCTATTTACAATGTTAGTCACTAGGGAACTTGGCATATTTCTGGTTCTATATTAAGTTCTACCCTTTACATTACTGCAGCATTGAGCTAGTTCTAAACATTTGTCTGTAGAAAAAGAAGTCCTACTAAAATCTCTTTTCTTCCAAAGAGGTTTTCCTTTTCTGAATAAGTCCCTAAGAAAATACCTGTCACTTTCATTCAAGTCCTATTTCATGGCAAAACGCAGAACCCAAATTGGTCATTTCTTAGATCACCTTTACCTCAGGCTTCATTTTTGCTTTTTTGACCCTGACCTTTAAGGCATAAGTATTTGTATCTTTTTATTAGAGATAGTGAAACTGTGACACTAATCGTTTTTCTACAAGAGGGCAAAACAATAAAAACTACAGAGATTAAGATGAAAGTTCATTACTTGTTGAACTAGATCACAGCATTGTAGGCAAAATAAACCTTCCCTATCTCAGAATATTCTTTGTGCCATTTCCCCCCAAGGCCAGACCCTCCGGTGGAGGGAGCACTGTTAAAGGTAACATAATTCAGGGCCTTTGGGTCTGAGGGAAATAATCTCCAGTTGGTGGTAGTCTTTTCAATATATGAAGCAAGAATGTGGGAAATGGTTCGCAATGAGTGCTTTCACCTAAAAAATCGTGAAAAGACATATAAAACTGGATTATTCACTTAGCTCTGAAAATTTCAAAAAATACTGTATAATTCTGGACAAAAGAATTGTTAGGACTTGTCTGAAGAGAGTTTGCAAGAATGAACTTATATGCACTGTTCACAAATGTGTTGAAGGTACTACCAATTATTCTTAAAATTGACAACTTTAAGACATTTATGGACTCCTAGGAATTAGCCATTAGCAAATGTTCTAAAAATATTTATGAGCTGATGCCCACATAGGTAGATTTATGCTCTTGAAACTTTCTCTTTTCTCTAGAGATACCAAGGAAGGCTTGAGTGGTATTTTTAGGGTGAGCATTTGCCCTGGTGTGCCTGGGCCTGGGGTTCCCTGGATGTGGCACTTCCAGTTCTAAACCTAGGAAAGTCCTAGGCACCCCAGGAGCTGATCACCCTAGGTGTTCTTGTGATTTACTCTCAGTCCCATAAATGGCTGAAATAGTTGAAATGAAATACAGCTGCCCTGCGGCTGTCAACGTTTCCAATACTTGGATATGTGTCCTTCAATCACTTACTGTGGATGGAATGTGAGATTTCTAACAACAATAGCTATTAACACCAGTTGGTAGTGAGACTAACACTTAAGACATCCAAGGAATGTAACTAGTATTTTAATGAAGATAGAGAAGAGACATCTAGGTAGCTAAGTTCTGCAGATCCTGTGTGTATATTTAAGAACCAGTCACATTTTGGTGGGGTTAATGTAATCTGAAATTTTAATTTTTCACAGTGAAAACTGGGTGGATTTCTTCTCTCTTGAGGGAAAATATGGCCTTTGATACTCTATCCTCTACATTTTCCAGACTTTTCCGGCTAAAAAAGCCAGAATGTGGTGTTACATATATTTTCCATAAATGTATTGAGATTACTAAATGCATCAGCCACTGGCAGGTGAATGAGCTGGTAGCCTGATCCAGACTGAACAGTGCCCTCAGTTTCATAGCCTCCTACCCCTCAGGTGCTTACCAGCTAGAACACCGACCACGGGAGGTGAGATTTTTTTCTAATATAGCATTAATTTTGTAATGCAATATGATGGATGCAGAATCTGTTCTTGTTTCCCTATGGTAGTCTTCAGATACTGCATTCTTTGTGCACTGTGATGTAGATGGTAGATGTATTCTTTGTAAGCTTTAATCCTGTGATTGTCAAAAGTACGATGTTCCATTTTTTTTAAATTAAACAATAAGCTGAGGCTTTATTACAGCTGGTTTTCAATTTAAAATTGTGAAATACTGATTTTCTTTCTCTCCACCCACACCAAATATTTCAGTCTATTTAAAGTACAAAAAAAAATAGTTCTACTTAAGAAAACATTGCTTAAGTATTCTGTGATTTCTGGTCAGTGTGTGTGTGTGTGTGTGTGTGTGTGTGTGTGTACATGCTTTCACTTTTTACCTTGTTTGCTCTCTACCTATGTTAACAGTACTTTCACCTTTGAAAGTTTAGATTTTCTTAGCATTAAAACGAAAAACCATTTTGAGTTGCTTACCATGTTATTATGGGACTAATTTTTAATTGGTTTTTATTTAAATTGAACTTTTTTTAGAGGGGGTTTTACTTTGCTGTACATGCCCTAAATTATATGGAAACAAAAAAGTTCTGTGTGTGTATTTCACATAATGAGTTCTAACAGAGTACATTTTTTTTTAAAGTTTGGTATTATATATTAAATTAATCCCACTCCCCTGACAGACAGATATGCACTGCTTAATATACCCCCCAATAGACATCACCTCCTCCACACAGTGCTAGTAAGTTAAGCATTTTAGTTTACTTCAGAGTGTGCCTGTGCCAAATTAATGATCAACTGACTGTAAACAGACTAGAAGGTAAAATTCACATTTGCTCTTAAAATGTTCTTTTAGCAAAAATGCAAATGTTATTTTTTAAAGTCTCCATTGAAAAATATTAGATGGGAAATAGTGTAGTCATAATTAGTTCTATCAGTATCGTGACATAATTGAAAAAGTTAAGACTTTTTATATCAAACAAACTTCCTCTGTCTTGCAGGAACTCAATTCCTAGGATGAATAAATAATTTTCTGGCCAGCAGACTGTTTTCTTCAAACCATTTAAAACATAATGCTTTAGAATGCAACAAAAGAGACCTCAAAAGCTGAAATACACTGGCATTGGACAGCTCAGGGATTAGCACTTGTCCCAACAATTTTGTATTGGTGGAAACTCATTTAAACAAATTCTAGTTTAAATTGTTATACCATATTCCTCTGTAAATGCCTGAAAGGAATCTTCCAACGTTGAACTTACTGTATCACTTCAGTTGACACACCAGCAGAGATTCTTTTCCTCTGTCACCTCTCCCTGGGAGCATCCTGCCAATCAGCCTGTTGTGACACTTGTTATCTGCATGGGGAGGTTTCGCTAACAACTCTTGCGTCTAATGGCACATTCCTCAAGAGGCTGAAGAGTAGAGGAGGAGTATTATGTTGTAAGTTTGGGCTTTCTCATTGGTAAATGCTTTTTTTCTCCTTGTTTCAGAACAAATTGGAAGCCCCTAGTGTGGGAAGCAGGCATGTCAGTATCAAACAGATGTACCCCAATGCTGTCTTTTTAAGCACCAAAAGGTTGAGACCAAGTTCTTTTGCTATTCAACACAGTCACACCATAAGGTTGCGTAGCTTTCTTTTTAAGAGACATTCTTTTTATCAAAATATACAAGATGAGCCCAACCTGAAAATTAAGTTCACAAATGTAGGACTTGAGAAGAAAATGTAAAAAGGGGTATATCAAAGCTATTTTTACAGTGAAAATGGTTTGGAAATACTTATTGAATTGATCAAATTGGTAAAAAAGCATAAGTCATGCTAATTTGCATATAGGAAGGCATAATATTTGACCATCACGTTAGTAGAAGGCAGGAACATTGAATCAGACTTAAGGGTAACAAGTTCAGGGTAAGCCAAAACAGACTAAGCATTCCCTTTTAAGAAGCTACAGCATGTGTCACTATGCTCCAGTCCAAGCTACGTGGCCTTATTGGTTATAGAATACTTTGAGATAGGCATTTGCCAATTTTTACAATCTAAGTGTAGTTGGCTGCCTCTGTACCCTCCTTCATGCTATATGATGATAAAGTCACTTTGAAAGTTTTTCAAGTAGTTTAAGGAAGATACCACAGAGGAAGGAGAGAAGGTGCTTCTGAACGATGTGCTGGAAAAAGATGGACAAAATACCATTTAAGAACAGTCCTCAAAGATGCATTGAATTGGGATAGATGGAGAGGACATTTGAAGGCAGTCAAAATGAGGTCTTGGAACAGAGTTCTTGTTTTTGAGTCTGAATGTATATGTGTGCTGGACCTGAGCTACTGCTGTGTGTGGTGAGTATAAAACTGACAACCACATGCTACCGTGAAGCCCATATCTAATAATAGAGCCTAGACTTCCAGGAGGTAAAAGCCACAGATTCACCTTGGGTTTCAGAGTCTGCAGTGAGACCGCTGCTAAACAGGCAAGCTAGAGCACAGGACAGAATCGCAGCCAATACCCCCAGCCAAGGGGGGGCTGGTGGTTTGGGGGAAGGGAAGGAGTTGAAATGTGTGTGTGTGTGTGTGTGTGTGTGTGTGTGTGTGTGTGTGTGTGTGTGTGTTTGTGTGTAAAGTGAAACTTTTGCTCACAACAAGATTAATAATCTAGAGAGCCCTTTGAAATTTTGTGCATAATTTCGTATTAATGTAGTTTTTCTGATGTGAGGTAGCAGTGATCAGATACCTTAACACTAACCTACAGCAAGCAATTGAGACCTATGTTGAACTTAAGTTAGAATTTACTCTGATTTTGAATCTTGTTACAAGTTTTTTTCAGTGAGAGATCCTATCTCTACATTTGCTCATGCTATTTTAAAAATAAATGCCATATAAATACTATTTTAATACGTATGATTGCCCACTTTTAAGTGATGGTGTGCAGTTTTAAGTATGTTTGGACTGCAGCAGGACAATGAAGATTTAAATAAGCCTAATCTAATATTTGAAATAGAAATATTTTAGGGTGGCCTTTTTATATTCAAAACAAAACAGATTATTCTGTTTTACCAAAAACCACAAGCTACTTCCAACTTTTAAATTAAGATCTTGAATAATAGCATGTGTGGTATCACTATGTTTTAAAAATGTGCTTGGTCAATCAACAAATACATTTTCTAAGGAATTGAATCAGATAATTGAATGCTATCATCTGTAACAGAATTAGTAGCCTGCAAACCACTGTTTGTGTGTGTGTGTGTGTGTGTGTGTGTGTGTGTGTGTGTGTGTTTGCTATACTCTGAAATTGTTGAAGAGTGAAATTTTCTGCTACAAATTACCTGCATAAAAGACATTTGAGGGAAAGAAAATTTCGTTTTTAAATTCTAAAATGACAACTGACAAAAATGTTTTATTCTAAAAGTTTAACTAATCTTTAAAGCATTATTTTCCTGTCAGTTCTAGTATCCTCAGCTTAAATTTAACATAAGTGTAAAATTAAATACTTTAAAATCAAGCTAGATTTGGTGAATTAAATTTGCAGTACAAAGTTTCTAGCACTCCCGATGTAACATCTATGGTTTGATTTTCATTTGCCAAAATGTCAGCTTCATTCCCTCTATGTCCTGCTTTCCTCTTTTCCAGTTTCCTCCTACAGCCCCCCAGCAATTAAAGAACCTTAGAATACTGCCTTATCTCAGAATATTTAATTGGTTTGTTTCTATACCTTTTTTAGAGCCCAAGTCATAAAAGGCAGAGATATCTAAGAATATGGCTTGTTTTGACATTCTTTTTTAAAAATCACCTTTAAAAGTAAGTTCAGCCTTAGTTGGGTTTGCTCAGTGGGTGGAGCATTGGCCTGTGGACTAAAGGGCCTCCGGGTTTGGGGTTGTGGGCTCAATCCCCAGTAGGGAGTGTGCAGGAGGCAGCCAATCAGTGATTCTCTTCATTAATGTTTCTCTCTTTCCCCCTTTCCCTTCCTCTCTGAAATCAATAAAAATATATTGAAAAAAAAATAATAAGTTCATATTTTGTGTATCTACTATTTCTAATTTATACTTGCATGGGTGTACTTTTTTCTAATTAGTGTCACCACCAGGGAATCTTTAAATTTACAATTTACATAATTAGTGATTGGCTGAAGAGGGATATTGAAGATAAAATCCTTTAAAACAGGGAAATGGTGGAGTGTGTCTATATGATTTTGTCTCTGGTTGTTTGGGTCTTTTTCAACTGGGAATAGTAATATTTTAAAGGCTATTTAAGCAGCAAGAATGCTAAGAGTGGAATGCTTGAAGAAAACTCCTGTAATGGTCAAATATTCCAGTTATCTTGGATGATGGAATAAAAACTCATTTGCCCCCCACCCCTTTTTTTAAATCAGTTGCCTTCTTTAAATGAGTTTTTGTCTGTCTTTAATGACTTCGGACAGAATAACATTCTGCTAGTTTTAAACCTTAGTTATCATTTCTGATGTAATGGAAAATTCAACTGGTCTCAGACTTCTGGTTTGGGCCCTGATTCTGCCAATTTATGTTGACTTTAGATATAGCATTTGATCATTCTGCCTCAAGTTTTTCATTTCCTCAAATTCCCCCAAATGAGGAAGTTATTTTTGAGGGAGATTATGAGGCATTAAATGAGAGCCCGTGGGAGAATACTTTGCACAAAGTAGGTGCTCAGGTGACTGAATCTGGTGTCTACAGAGTCAGGAGATGCTAATAGTGAAGGTCTTTACTATCAAATCTTTCTCTCAGAGAAGTTGCGAGAAGAGATGTCACACTCAGATGTCAAGTAAATGAAAAACCTGTAGCAATTATCTGTTGCCACAAAAGTAATGTATAGCAAACACCAAAATCCAGTGGTATGCATCAGTGAACATGCACTCAGTGTATGAGAGCAATGATTTTAGGCTGAACGGCTCTGGGAAGTATTTCTAGTCATGCCTCAGGAGTCTTGAGAAAGGGGTTGGCCTTGACTGGAGCCACTCAGCCCTATTCCACATTCTTATCCTCCATCATAGCTAGCCCAGGCATGTTTTCATGGCGGTGGCAGAGGGCAACAGCAGGTGAGTCCAATCTCACAAGCCCCTTTTCAGGTTTGCATGCATTTCCCACCAGCATTCCCCAGAAGCAAGCCACGAGGCTGAGTGCAAAGTGGAAAGGCACTTCGGAGTTAAGTGGCCAAAGGGTGAAGAATTGGGGCTCCAAATGCAATCAATCTGCCACGCCCAAGCTTTGTGTTGACAGTTGGATTTGTTCACTAGTGAAGAGTGGGAAATGTGCAGATGCCTAAGAGATCCTAGGCAGGGATCTATTTGGTTCAAGTGTTTTTTTTTAATTCATAGAGCATTGAGTAGAAGCCTATTCTAACACACACTGTGAAGATGAGTTAAAACCAAAGGGATGCATCTTCTTGTCTCTTCTAGGTTCATCATTGCAATTGCATCTGGCCATGACCACACGACCATGACATAATGAACACCCTAAGCCCTGAGCTCGACTTGTACTGGCCTAGGAGAGTCCACCTCATAAAAGTGGTAAAAGGAAGCATTCCCAGAGAAAACCTTTAATAATGAACAGTGATAGTTCTGAATGCCACTTCCCAAACCTTTCCGGGGCTTTCTTAAATGCAGAGATGTTCTCTATCTGCTGTACTCCAGGCTGGCCATTTTCAGGAGCATGGAGTGCTCTAGGGGAGCTTCGCCATGATAATGCTTCAGCAGTAGTCTGGTTGATCGTGTATGTCAGAACTGACACAAATTTTAAAAAGGGAAACACCACAATTATCTGTGTCCTGTTTCTATATGACAAGAATAAAAAATTGTCTGGAGAGTCTGAGTCTCTGCAATGGAGGAAGTTGGGAAGTGAGCATCTCTGGTGACCGCTGTGCTTGGCAGCCCTAGAAATTGAGTTGACCTCAGCCTTCAATCTCTTGGGCCTGTTTCTTTACCACATTTTTCCAGAGAACTGAATATACTTCTCCCTGAATATATCTCTACACGGGCTCCTCTTCCCCACAATCATCGTTATTGGTCATATAGCTTAAAATCAATGGAAAAATAACATCAGGTGAGGATTAACGAAAAAAGCATACTGGTATTTTTGTCTTTACTAAGTGTGGGATGGGAGCTAAAATTTCCAAAGGAGGCTGATCTTACCTCCAGGTTCTGAGAGGCCCCACTGTGAGATGTGTCTTGATGACCTCTTAGGTGACCCTCCTGCTATTGCCACAGTGACTCCAAAATTTTCATTCTCATTGCCAGCTCCTCACCTCAGTTCAGTGCAGAGGGGAAGTTGTCTTATGCCAGAGCTAAGTCATGTGCTCTGAGCCCTAGCTAGCTCTGCAAGACCTCTAACCTGCTTCCAGTCAGTTATTCCTTCTCAGATTTTCATTTTGTTGCCACTTGCCCATTCTTACATCCTACACAGGCTTGGTAACTCCTGCTTTAACAAACAACAGGAAAACTAAGACAAAGTTCCCTGCCTGGATGGTATAGCTCAGTGGTTGAGCGTTGACCTAGGAGGTTAGTGTTCGATTCCTGGTCAGAGCACATACCAGTGTTGTAGACTTGATCCCTGATAGAAGGCCTGCAGAAAGCAGCCAATCAGTGATTCTCTCTCATCATTGATGTTTCCGTATCCCCCTCTCCCTTTCAGAAATCAATAAAAATGTGGAGCCTGAGCCGAAAGGGGCTGAACCAGAGTGTAAAGGCAGTGCTGGCAGCCAGGGAAAGGAAAGTCCATTCTAGCACAAGTCTCTGTGCATTGGGCTTCTAATAATAAAGATTCTGAAGGTCACAGCCAGTAGAACTGTTCCTACTCTGGTACATATCCTTTCCTTTCCTGTCATTGTCAAGCTTTGTCATTTAGCTTCATTGGAAAGACTGTAGGGGGAGGGAGTGGTCAGACACAAGGAAAATGGGATCTTTAACAATGTCCAAGTATTGGTTCAACATGGATATTCTTGCCCTGGACTTGCTCTTTCTTGCTCCAGTGTTTGCCTCTACTGCTTCTAGTACCCTGGATGTCCTTTGGCAGCCTGATCTAACACTAGGCATTCCTCAAAGCTCAGTTCACATATCGCCACCACCATGGATTTTTCTTTATTCTCCCCAAACATCACAGTCCCTTTTCGGCACACTCTTTCATAATTTGTTTATACTGGTGTACAACTAAATTTGTTGCTAAATTATGAGCCCCTTTCTACTTTGGAAAGCTCTCTGGCCTTTTCTCTGTATGTCCAAATTTGCCCATTCTTCAAGACCCAATGAAAACCTGATCTCTGCTGTCTTCTCTAACTAACCACTGTTGACAGTTACTTGCCCCCATGGCAGTAACCAGCAGCAGCAGTTGGATGCTCGTGAGATATATGCACAAAAACTTGTGTGGGGCACTGAGACACAGAGACATGGGCATTCTTGGAAGAAATCTTGCCAGCAAGTCGAAGTATAGCAAGCCTTCAGGAAGAGAGAGTTAGATGTGATTAGCATCACTTAGGGTATAAGCTTCTGAGGTCAGAAGCTAAAATTGGCTTTTCCCCAACATTTCTTTTTTATATATGCTGTGTTTTCATGTCTACTTCAACACTGCCTGTCCATGGCAGGCATGCAGTACATGTTTCTTGCTCAGCTGACAGGTGCTCAGTAGACATAGCCTGATTCTCTTGTGAATGCCTTCCTTTCCTGAGAACTCATTAATTTTTAAGTTGTTTTCCTCAAAATGTCTCCCCCGCCCCATTATTTTTCCTCCTACAGGGTCCCATCTTGATCAGCTGCTCTCTCTTTTGTGATCATGGGCTTTGGCAAACCTTCCAATCTGTGTGTGGGGTGCGAGCTGTGGATCAACCCAGTCCAGCTTGTAGAAGTAAACTGGTCCCTTTAGGGCCCTGCAGCACTCCTTTGGATCTCAGAGGTAGCTTCTTTCAAAGCAGTATAGACCAACGGTCGCCAACAAGTGGTCCGTGAGGTCTGAAAGGTTGTCGACTGCTGGTATAGACTATCTGATGTGGTACACCATAAGCTCTGATGGTTCTCACTCAGAGTTATCTGGTGGATACCTCTGTCCTTGGAAGCCAAGTGGACAGCAACTAGTTCTTACCTTCATTATTGCACATTTGGGGCTGGGGGCTGGGGGTCAGACTGATCTCAGTTGAAGGTGCAGATACTGCAGTGTGGTCCTAATGAATATCCCATGGTACTCCAGTCCTTGGGAGATGGTCATGCTCATTCCAACAGAAAAACCTCTAAATCAGTAATTGCTTTCTTTAAGAGAACCAGACAGGTACATTTGTTTTGGCATGAGAAAATTGTCATTTGCATCCCTTGACCCTCAACTCCTGGGCAAGGTAGAGGATGCTAAATCCAGAAGATGGTGCAAAAGTATGAAGGTTAGCCATGGTTGCTTCCTGATGCATGGGACCATTTTATTTCTATTTCTAAGTCAAATGTGTTGTTTGATCAGCTGGATATATATATATATATATATATATATATATATATCCAAATATATATATATATATGTATGTATGTATATATACATATATATGTATATATACATACATACATATATATATATATTTGACTTTTTATAGAGAGGAAGGGTGAGAGATAGAGAGCTAGAAACACCTATGAGAGAGAAACATCGATCAGCTGCCTCCTATACACCCCCCACTGGGGATGTGCCCGCAACCAAGTCCTTGACTGGAATCAAACCTGGGACCCTTTAGTCCATAGGCCGATGCTCCATCCACTGAGCCAAAACGGTTTCAGTGATCAGCTGGTCTTTTTAAACACTAGTTTGGTGTCCAGCACCATGGGGACTGCAGAAGAAAGACACACCCTATTTGGAAGGACATTCATAGGCTGCCTCAGATAAAGCAGTGTAGAATCAAAAGATCGAAAGCACAGTCTGTGGCACAAAGTACTGCAGGGTCCCCCCATGAGCAATTAGGGTAGGCCAAGGTGGGCCAGGAGGGTGAGTAGCGTTGGACTTGGAGATCATGGCCTAAGCTGAGGCACAGTGTGGATGTGAGTGTGGAGGAGGTAAGTGGCAATATGGTGGTGGTGGCGGGGTGGTGGTGGGTAATTGCAGAGAAAGGGAGGAGTGGGTAAGGAGAAAACCCAGGAAATTCTGGAACAGGGAAATGACTTGATCGGCGGCTACAGTGTATTTTAATATGTGTACAATTTGAAATTTGCTTGGTCCTTAGTATTCCTGAGTCGGATTAAGTTTCTTCTAGGATGAGAAGCCATTCCACGGGCCCTGTTTACCTGGCTGGGGTATTTTTCAGTGGTTTCTCTGTGGCTGTGCTCAGATGAATTGGTCTGGGCAGCCAGGATGGCAGGAGATCGCTGACTTCATGTCTGCAAGCGTACGTGTTTCCACTATATAATTACCAGCTTTTAACAGCTTATATCAGCCCTCTTTAGGATGGCTTTTGGCAAATGAGGTAGAACTCTATTATGTATTTAAATTATACTCAGTCTTATCCTTAAAAGGTTTTCTGCAGCGAGTCCATTCTATTCCATACCCAAATGTGCTTTAGACCATGAGTCAAAAGGAAGTAGGTACTTTATTCCTTTGGGTTGGAGAATTAAGAAGAAATCTCTATCCAAATAGGTATGTGGTAGAAAAAATAACCTCTCCCTAAATGCTAAATCATCAGTCAAGGAGAGGGGCAGGAGAGTGTTTAGTAATGGGGAAACCTCAGATTTAAAGAGAATTACAAACAGACAGGCTGAATGTTGGACACCATCCAACAAAGCTCTTAAAGGATTGGAGTCACTAGCCTGTTCTTGACTCTGACCTGAGGGGAAGAGGAGTCTGGAGACCTGGCACCGACTCAAGAGCACTTACTGTCTTTCTGGTTCTGGGTCGTCTTCAGCCCCCTGGAAAGGAGGGCTGGAGTGAGGCATTGCTCCTGGGTGCAGACAGCTAGACCAGCTAGTCGACTTTGCAATCCCCTGAGGGTTTCCTGAGCCTCTTCCTGGTTCAGTTTCCCAGTTGGAGGGATAAACAGGGCCCCTCAACCCCCACACTCACCCTGCCTGCTTTTCTGGCCGGGAAAGCTAAGATAGCCCTTAACCACAAACTGCCATCTGCCATATACTTTAGGGAACTGAGTAAAGAGGAAGGGTAGGGAGAGGGTAACCAGAGAGACGAGGGTGCTTGATTAAGGTCTGAGATAGACGGTCTGTTTCCCTAATTCTGCAGAGCTTCCCCATCCCACCACCTCCCACAGAGATGGCAGAGGACACAGTACATGTTCCCAAGAATTCTTCCTTCACTGCTGCCTTTTACACCTTTAGTGGTTCTTTCTTATGGGCGGGGGCCGTGGGCAGATTATCAAAGGCCTGGCAAGGGGATTTTACTGGGGCAATTTCTTCTCCAAAAAATATCGTGTGAGAGACAGTGTCACAGAGAGGTTCTAGACCAGAAGGGGCTCACATGGTGGTGGAGGACATACTATCTCTCCCACTGCCACTCAGGCTCAGCCCCCTGAGTGACCACAATGGCTCCCAATGGTTCTCAGTTTCTGCTCTTTTCCACATGGAAGCCCAAGTGGCCATGTATTCATTTCATTTTGGAATAGGAAATAGATTGACATAGTATAAAATAAAATAAACAGGCTGTACATTAAAATATGTTTTCCTCCTCAGTCAGTGTTACCAGTTTTTTAAAATATTATTTCAAGATATGGTTCATGGCTATGTAAACACTTTTATCTATCTCCCACCTTAAATAAAAATATTAAAAAAATAAATTACAGTGTCTAGTTACTAGACACTGCCTGTAATTTTTTTAAAAAAATATTTGTATTGATTTCAGAGAGGAAGGGAGAAGGAGAGAGTAGAAATATCAATGATGAGCATCATTGATTGGCTGCCTTCTGCACACCCCATACTGGGGATCAAGTTTACAAACCCAGCATGTGCCCTGACCGGGAATTGAACCATGACCTCCTGGTTCATAGGTCTATGCTCAACCACTGAACCACGCTGGCTGGGCCATTGTTCTGTAATTTAACCTTGTCACTTAATATTTCTTAGAAATCATTCCATATTAGTAAATAAAAAACACTCGATTTTTTCCAACTGCATGATATTCTATTGAATGGATACACTATGCTAGATTTAATCAGTCCCCTGTTGGTGGGCATTTAGATTAGTGCTAGTGCTTTATATATAAACTAGAGGCCCGATGCACAAAATTTGCACAAGAGGCTCAGCCCTTGCATCCACAGCAGCTTGCCTCGGCCCTTGCAGCCCTCGCTTTGTTCAGAAGTATGTCCAAAAGGTCGTTTGGCCGTCACGTCTAATTAGCATATTATGCTTTTATTATACTATAGATCATTATAGATAATGTAGTAACATCATACTTGTTTTTATTTTTCACAGATGCAAGTATATCTGTGGGATAAGTTCTCAGTGGTAAAATTGCTGCATCAAATTACATTTGCCACATGCCTTCATCAACCCAGTGTATTACCAAACTTGTTCAGTCTTTTTAATCTGAAGGGTGGAAATGGAAAGATGATTTGATCTTTCAAAAAGGTAAATCATATTATGTCACTTCTGTGTTCAAGACCATCCTTGCTTTCCCATTGTTCTTAGACTCCAAACTCCTGGAGCTCCGGAAGGCACCCGTGATCTGGCCCTGCTGTCTCTCTGACTCTCCCCACTCTCTCCTCCTGTTTACTAGTCTTCCTGGCCCTCTCATTCTTCCTCACATGCACCAGGATTGTCTCATCTCCAGGGATTTATATTTGCCCGTTCACCGGCCTACCTTCTTTGTGCTTAGTGTTGCTAGTTCACTTCTCTCACATTGTTTCCGTCTCTGCCCAGAACTTATCACCTCAGATCTCAGAGAAACCAACACTAACCTCAGCTCCATCGCCCCAACCCAGAAAAGGAAGAGTACTTGCTTACATATAATATCAACCAATAAATGGGGAGAAATCACCATATTTTACATCCCAGAGTAATGACTGTCATGTAAGGATCATTAATGGCCACTAAAACAATTGGGTAAAAGTTAGTTGGAGAAAAGAATATTTGGTTTCCTGCCAAAATAAAGAACCTGAACCTAATTATGGTGAAACATCAGAGAAAAACTCAAATTTGGGGACATTCTACAAAACAATTATGAACAAGAGAGTAGATAATTTAGTAAGGTGAACACAGAGAGGTAACAGTGAGCCTTGTAGACTATTGTATGGTCTTTTTTTTTTTTTTAAAGTAAATAAGTTAGAAAGCCATTAATGGGTTCTGAGATGAGAGTGGCATGCGTGTATAGAGGCAAGGACAGAAGCCATGTGCAATAATCCAGGCAGGAGATGGTGGTGATGATGGCGGTGGTGGGAAGTGGTTTTGTCATTTCAAACATTTATGAAAACAGAATAGGATAATAACAAATAACCACCTACCCGTCACCAACCTGCCACAATTATCCCATGGCTGATTTATTTCATTTATACTCCTAACCACTTCCCTTTATCGTTTTATTTTTATGTACTATTAGTATATAGTAAGATGTACTATTTCATTCTGGATATGTGTTAAGAATTTTATGATGGATTGGATGTAAAATGTGAGGGAAAGGAAGAAGCCAAGGATGTCTCCAAAGCTTGCTGTGAAGAATGGAGATACTATTTTCTAAGATGCAGAAGACTGTAGGTGGAGTAATTTTGGGAGGAAAATTATCACGACATTACTTCTGTTCATGTATACTTTGAAATGCCTATTTGACATTCAGAAACTGTTGGATATACAAGTCTGGACATCAGGGAGAGGTTGGAGCTGTAGATATAAATTTGGAGAGTTATCAGATTATAGAAGGTATCTACAGCCAAAAGAGAGAACTTCAGCCTCTGATAATCACAGAGTAGCTTGTATCAGACTAATTCTTGTGCTGATAGTAATTACAAGCTCTGGAGGCATGGGAGAGTGGCCTAAAACGGACAGATTCTGGAGGAGATTCAAGTCTTGAGAGAAGGGAGCCACACTGGATGAGATCCATGTTTATACAGGTCCTCACCCTTCCCCCATACCGCAGGGGGTACTTACTGGCCCATGCAATACACAGGGAGAACTCCGGCAGCAAGAAGCAGCCTGACTGGGCTGAGGCTTCCAGAGAAGCTGGAAATTGAGGAGGAAAAATGGAGTCATAGAGTAGAGAGCCCATAATCTGTGTATAAATTCTTCTTGAATTCTTGCCTAACTCCTTAATTGTACACGTGGGGGTTAAAACTCCAAGCGCCTAGAGGAAAGCAACAGCTGGAAAGCTGAAAGAACTGAGCAGAGATTTATTTTATTGTAGCTTCCCACTGTAGCTTAAGTCTTTCCAAGTACTTGGTTTCAGACTTCTTATTGAAACTCCAGAAGCTACACTTTAGGAGTAAAAGATACATTATCTCACACTATGGGATTCACCCTACAACAAAGGACAAAAGCGAAGTAGAGCCACCATAACAGAACTTGAAATTAAGCCATCTCAGGATTAAGAGGATCTGCTGGTTAACTAAACATCTTGTTAGAGCAACATATTATACTCTTCAGAGAGAGGTAACAGAATCCAGAGTCTATATAAGAAATCATCCATAATGTTCAACATACACTCCAAATTTACAAGAAATGGAAAAACAAACAGGAAGATGTGACCCATAGTCAAAGAAAAATATTAGTCAACAGAAGCAGACACACAGGTAACTCTGATGTTGCAATGAGCAGACAATCATTCTAAAATAAATTTAGTAAGTCTTTTGAAGAATCAATATGAACAATGGATTAATTGGTAAAGAGTAAAAAGTTTCAGAAGAAATATGGAAACTATAAGAAAAGAATTACTAAAAGAAAACCCTAGAATTGGATTACACAATATATGCAATAAAAAATTTAAAGGATTGGATACAAGCAAAGAACGAATCAGTGAATTTGAAGACAAGTCATCATCCAAACAAAGCACCTAGAAGAAAATATTGGCGGGGGGGGGGGGGGGGGAGGGGGAGGTAGCGCCTCAATGATCTGTATCAAAAAGTGTGACCTGCATATAATTGGAGTTCCAGAAGGAAAAGAGAGTTGGACAGAAAAATATTTGAAGAAATATCGCTAACATTTTTCAAGTTGCATTAAAAAAACAGAAACACACAAATCCAGGAATATCAGTGAATTCTACACAGAATAAATACAGAGAAACCAAGTACAAGTACACATTGCTAAGTTGCTAAGCCAGCGTACCAAAGATTAAAAATATTTAAAATAGCAAGATAAGAAAAGCATTACATACAGGGCACTAAAGTGAGAATAATGGCTGACTACTCATTAAACAATAAAAATAAAAAATATTTTCAATAAATTAATATCTGTAGTGATGAAAATAATCTGTCAGAATTCTATATCCTGCAAAAATATATCTTAAAAATAAATGTGAAATAAAAACATTTTAAGGTAAACAAAAACAGAAGAAAAAATACTCAAGGAAGTTCTTCAGGTTAAAAAGAAATACTAGGTAACAGGGGATAAAGAACTCTGAAATTGGTTAAGTATGAGGATGTATTAGTCTGTTTGAGCTGCCATAACAAAATGCCATAGTCTGGGTGGCTTATAGAACAGAAATTTCTTTCTCATTCTTCTGGAAGCTGCTAATTCCAAGATCAAGGTGCCAGCAGGGTTCTGGTGGGGGCTCTCTTTCTGGCTTATGGATGACCACCTTTTCGTTGTCTTCTCATATGGGGTGGCAGGGGGAAGAGAGGAGGGGACACTCTGGTCACTTCTTTTTTTTATAAGGGCACTTGTCCCTATAAGGGCTCCTCCACCTTCATGACCAAATCACCCCCCACAGGCCCCCACCTCCAGTTATCTTACATTAGGGATTAAGGCTTTAATGTGTGATTTTTTTCCTGGGCTGAGAAGGGACACATACTTCTAGTCCATGGCAGTGGGGTAAATAGAAAGTCATGGAATGAGATATCTAAGGAAGTGGTCTGGATTCAGGGGAAAGTACTAGAGCTCTATTGCCATCTTTTCCCCATTCCCAAGCTCCTTTCCAAGGGACCCAGGGCCCTGGGGGAACATAGAGTTCTTTAGTACACAGCTAGCATGGTGGTACACTCTGAGGCACTGTCCTGCCATATTAGATGTGAACCAGGGGGCAGGCTCATAAAACCACATCAGAAGTGGCAGCTCCCTGAGCCTATTCAGCTGGGCTGCTGGCAGGACTCTCCTGTCTGGGGCCTGTGCACTTTTGCTTCCTCCTTGCCCATTGGCCTAAATGGCAGTGATTCAGTTAGGATGCTCTTGGCTAAAGAGAATAGACATCCAATTTAAAATAGCCTAAATAGTGAAGGGGCTAATGTCTCACAAAATAGAAGCCTCAAAATAGCCTAGACCCTGTGTTACAAGAGAGTGAGTTACTTCCTGTCTCTGGGCTCTGCTACTGCCTTCATTAATTCACCCACACATTTATTCATTCAACAAATATTTATTGGGTACCTACTTCATAACTTTTTTAAAAATATATATTTTATTGATATTTTACAGAGAGAAAGGGAGAGAGATAGAAAGCCAGAAACATCGATGAGAGAGAAACATCGACCAGCTGCCTCTTGCACACCCCCCACCGGGGATGTGCCCGCAACCAATGTACATGCCCTTGACCGGAATCGAACCCAGGACCTTTCAGTCCGCAGACCGATGCTCTACCACTGAGCCAAACCACTTTTGGCTACTTCATAACTTTTTGACTCGAGAGCCACAATGGGTTCTTAACCTGGACCGGAGGGCCGGAACAAAAGCAGCCTGACCATGCTGGCACTCTCATCTTGGGCTGCTGGTGAAGGAGCAGAGGGGAGAGCAAGAGAACCCTCCGCCCTTTTGGCTCCGTGGGCCGTAGTTTGCCCACAGATGTGCTAGGCCCTGCTTGAGGGGCTGGTGCTACATCAATGAACAAAACAAAACAAATTGCCTCTTTTGTCATTTACATTCTATTTCGGGGAGAGACAAATAAAAATAGGGCACATGGCGATAAATGATACAAAAATAAATTAAGCTGGGCAAGGGAGTATGAAGTAGCAGAAGTTGTGAGGAGCCTGTTTTATATAGAATGGTCAGGGAAGATCTCTCTGATAAAGTGACTTGAGCAGAAACCCATGGAAGCAAGCGATGTGGATGTCTGGTAGAAGAACATTCCAGGCTGAAGGGAGAGCAAGTACAAAGACCTCATGTGAGTAGTCATTAACTTGCTAGACTAGAATGAAAGTAGAGGTGTTGGACATTTGAGAAGAGTTGGCAAGACATAATACTGTGACATAGCAGTGTGGGGAACCGAAGAGACTCGTCACAGGGAGACTTGCTGGGTAGCATCAAGAGCCATTTCAGTGAGTGGCATGCTCTTAAGTGAGACTGGAAGCTTGTTTGGTAGAGTGTATTATTTTGTGAAAATGTTCACCAGCCATTCCTGGGAGGGAACTCTGTTTTCCTGCATTAATGACATTAGGCTTGGCCATAAGACTTCTGATCAGCAAAATCTGAAGGGAAGTGATGTGTGTCACTTCAAAGAAGGAGTTTAGGAGACAAGTTGTATTCACCATGTCTGGTTTTCTCTCTAGCCATGTCCCAGCAGAGGCGGTTCCGTCAACTTGGATCCTGGAGTTAAGACACTTGGAAGCAGAGTGACACACTGACCTGCAGTGGACCTGTTCTCTGTGAGTGAAAAAATGAGCCTTAGAAGTATAACCCCCTGAGATCTAGGGGCTGTTTGTTACTGTAGCATGCCCTATGCTGACTGATACAAAAATTGTGTGCTTTTCTCCAGCTCTGTTCCCTTGCTCATATGCAGGAGCAGAGAGGATGGACTCTTGATGTAACCAGCATTGGGCTTTTGCCAGGGAAACATGACAGAGAGAAGGAGGAACAAGAATTGAGGGTGTATTTTAATGAGGCCTGAGCTAGGTGAGAGGGAACTGAGTGAAATGCTAGATTCATCCTGAGGTTCCTTTATATACTTATAGTTACAAGAGGGCTGCCAGAGGCAATCAGGGCTAAATGCTTGCTTCTCATGTCCCTGAGGAGAATGTGTTCCTAGGTGGAACCTGTGGCACATTGAGAGTCATCAAGCTTTCTTTTTGTAAGGGATCATTTTAATCCTCTTTTTTTCCCCCAAGTGGAACTTGTACCATAGCCATCCCTGGTGCTTTCTGATTTTCCCCACTGTGTTCTCTGTCTGCTCACTGGGCCAGTAGGGATTTCTGCGTAATACAGACTCTCCATGTGATGATTATGGGAGGTCTGCCCACACCCTCCAAGACCTGGTCACTGGTTGTTCATCACAAATGAGACAGGGTCCAGATCACATATTTTGGAAGCTGGGCAGGCTGGAAGCTGGTCTGTCTGACTCTAGGCCCGTCTTTCCCTGCACCTGTCTACAAGGGGCCAGAAGGCCCCATCCTTATTCCCTTCCCCTTGTTAGAGAAGCCATAAGGACCTGCACAGGATTGGGCTCTGCCCCCAGAGGCAATCTGGAAGTTCTGGCACCAGCCTTCAGGCCCTCTGCCCAGCCAAGCGTGGATGCCTCTTCCAGCCACCCACTCCTCCAGCCAATGACACTGGACAAGACCCCACATGCTCCTTATTTTTCCTCGGCCTTCCTTCGAGCACCAGCACTTTAAAAAGGGCTCCATGGCAAAAGGGTGGAGTGTCCAGACAGGCCCCGTTTCCCAAGATCAGAGGGTGCATGCCCCGGCTAGGCCAAGCCAACCCCTTCTTCCACAGGAATCTGGCTCCACTGCAGACTGGCTCTGTGGGCCTACCTGCACCCCCCGTCTGCCCTTAGCAAAGCTCCCCCTAAAGGCAGGGGCATAAAGGAGATGTCCCCACAGCCAGGGGTTGGGAGGGGGGGGCAGGTCTCTCTCTAGAGCTGGCATGATCCAATAGTGACATTTCTACAGCCGTTGTGTCTGGCGACCCTCCCAATCGCCTAAGGAGGCATGGAGAACAGGGGTCTATTTTACAGAGGGAAAGCTGGTACTCAGAGAGGGCAGCAGGCACCCAAGGTCACATGGCTTGTTGGTGGCCAACCAATCCATGGCCTCAGGACATCAAGTCCATTGTTCTTTTCACCATCTCTCACTCCCCGTGGCACCGGCTATTCAATGTGATGTTAGCGAGGCCACCTCCACTGAGGTGCACCCCATCCTCAGGCCTCTCCCTGTGACATCTGCCTTGGCTAACTGGTAAACCTCGCCCACGGTTCCAGGCTGGCCCTCTCAGGGAGTGCTGGGACACGGTGGGGTAGGCAGGGCCCTGAATGGAGGCTGCCCAGGAGAGTAGGCAGAGAGGGCAAGAGAGTAAGTGTTCCCAGGTTCTCCTAAAGGGCAGGCCCTGCTTTTGTACTTTGTAGGAAGCACGTGTGCTGTTTGCTCAATGACCAAAATTTAACCTCAGCTCCCTTTGGACAAGCTCTGAGCTCTTGGGCGAATCCTTCCTTTTGCCTCAGTTCCCCCACGGGTTTTGGATTCAGTGGTCCACCACAGCGATTCTGAGAGGACAGGACAGCTGGCCTGGCTCGCAGGGGCCCAGTCTGCCACAGGGGGAGGAGCACACGGCGGGTGTCTGAGTGGGTGGGGAGCGCCCATAGTTGGGGCTGGCAGCAGTGCCTACCAGAGGCCCTGACTCACCACCCTTGGGGCTCTGAGCAAGTCAGGCAGGCCAGCCTTAGTTTTCCCAGCTATAAAATGGGACTCGGGCCACTTCTTCCATGGGAGGGCCTGGAGGGCTATAATTACGGAAAGGAGGGAAAGCCCTGGGAGACTAAGGCTGGGGCTGGGCACCCTGAGAAAGCTGGCAGGAGGGCCATGGGCTTTAATTGGTTGGGGGAAGTAGAAATTTCCTTCAGAGGGAAGAACTGTGGGTGCAGGGGGTGGGGAGGGACGGTGAGGTGAGGACTGAGGGAGAAAGTGCCTGGCGCCCTTGGGCAGCCATCTTAGCGCACACCAAAGCCCTGCCTCGCAATGCAATCACGTTGTTGCTTCTGTTCATACCAAAAGGGCCTTTTTAAAATACAATTAGGCCCTGTTTTATTATGTGTGACAGACGAGGCCATTAACCATTCCGACTATTAAATCAGACTTCATTAAAAAAAAAAAATGGAAGTAACTGTAAATTGCCTTGGGTCACGATCATTTAGAGCCGAGACATTGCAAAGAAAAACATTAGGGAGCTCACTACCATGATGAAGTTAATCAATTTGACATCCCTGGGTGGGGCGTGGGCACCGGAAGAACTGCACCCGCGCCTCTCCCCAGAGCCGGCTCCTGGGTGGGGGCCCCACCTCGTCCCTCTCTCTCCAGAGGAGAGCCAGGGAGGCACTGAAAATAACTCCAAAATTGGGGGGAGGAAGGAGGGAATGTCTTTCCCCAGAGAGGTTTTGTTGGTTTTCTCTTCACAAAAATTATCTAAATATATCAAATGTGATACCAAGTCATACATAATACATTTTTTTAATGTTTTTGCACCAAAAACTGACTTCAGAGCTATAAGGAGCAGTGCTATATAAATATGTGTCTCCCCTATGTCCAAAAGTAGGACGGGGCAGGGGGTGGACTTGCTGATTTTCCCAGAGTTTGGGTCCCTCCTCGAGGCCTGAGCCTGACGGTGGCCCGTTGGTGGGTTCGGAGGGGAGGCTCTGTGTTGGGTGCATCTCGCCCTCCTCTCCCGTGTGCAGGCGGGAAGGAGAGGGCAGTAGAGCCCAGGGCACCTACAAAAGCCGAGGAGACACAGCCCCTGTGCCCTCTTTCCCCGGGCCCAGCTTCACCCCAGAGACCCAAATCCCAGACCCCAGGCAAGCTGGGACAGAGCCAAGGAGGCCCAGAGCAGGCTGGAGGCTGAGTTGTGTCTGGAACAGGTCCCTGGCCTTGAGATGGCACCAGACAGGGATGGGCGGAGTGGGCAGAGAACACTCAAGGCTGCCTCAGCTTGGGTGGGGGCCACGGCCCTGTCTCTGCAGGTGTTTCCTGGCTGAATAATTAGGCAGCTGGGGACGTGTTCATCTGGGAGGCAGAGGTGGAGGAGCCGGTGGCTGTCAGCCGCGGACAGCTCGTCCCTGACACCTTCCTGCTCTTCCCCTTCCTCTCACTCTGCTCTTTCAGAGGCGCCAGGGTTCACCGAGCCCCAGCTCACGCCTCGGGTGTGGCCTGGGGCCTGCGGAAGCCCGTACAAGGCTTGCCTCCTCCATGAAGCTTCTCGGGCTCTTCCTCTGTGCTTGGCGACCCTCCGGAACCCTGGAACTTGCCTCCCTGCTCTGCTGGCTCTGTCTGAAAGCTGCTAAGTCAAGTAGCTCCTTGCCGATAAGCTTCCCTCCCGCCCCATGGCTCCCTGCTCGAGCACACCCGCCCCTCCTCATTGTCTGTGTAGCTTCTCTGACCACCTCGACAGCATGAGTGCCCATCTGGAGCTGCCCCGCCTACCTCTCTGCCTCCCCTCCTACTGCATTTAGCCCACCCGTGGCTCCTTCTAGCCTCCTTAACCTTGTGGGGGTCGCTCCCTTTGCCCAAGGGCCTGGTCCTCTCTTCTCCACCCAGGGGATTCCTACCAGTCCTGGGCCACCACCCCTCAGAAGTCCTGCTCAGGTCTGCCAGAGTTGGCACCTCATAGCATTTTTCCTCCTCCCTCCCTTCTCCCAGCAAGCCATGTGACAGGAGCCTAGAACCCCACAGGGAGCAGGACAAGATCTCTGCCTTCATGGACTTGATATTTGAGCAAGACAATCGAAGTAAGATCGGATGGTAGTAGTACCACGAAGGAACCGAAAGCGGGAGCAGGGAACTGGACGGGAGGCTGGTCAGAGCAGGCCTCCAGGACATAGGGCTTTGAGCAGAGACCTGAAGGGAGAGAGGGGCAGCCTGAGACCAGGGTGGGAAGTGCTGAGACTGACAGCTCTGAGGCCTTTTTTTTGCATGATTTTCCACCATGGCCCTTATTCAAGCTTTGGTTTCCTCAGGCCTCAGGAGCCACTGTGGGCTCAGACGTCTCAGTGTTAGCGTCCAACAAGTGTTTGAATGGGGAGCAGATGATAGTATGTAGCAGTGACCGGAAATCTTTCTGTAGCCAGCCCAGCGCTGGGTGCTAGAGGGCACTTAGTAGATGCCTGAGGGATGGATGAATGAATGGACACATGGGCCAAAGAAGACAGGAATGGTTTTCGGGACGTGGGCCAGGCCCTGTAGCATGCCTGTCTCTGCACAGCACCCTGCACCTTCTAGGCCATGACTTCGGCCTGGCTCATGGGAACTTCAAACGGGCTCACGCTCCATGAGGCTGGCCAGACGGTGGTGATCTTTTAAGTGTTTCTTTGTAAACACCGTTTAACACACTACATAGAAGCCGGGGGCTCTGAGGGCGGGAGGTCATGTGCTATGGCCTGTGTCCCCTCGCCAGATGGGAGTTGTCGGAGGGCAGGGACCTTTCTATCGTGTTCATGTTGGCATTCCCATGCTTGCAGCAGAGCTGGCTCTCCACACTTACCCAGAGAAGGTGGCAGGGCCTTCGTTTTAGCCACAGGGCTCCTCCTACATAAGAGCTCCGTCTCCTCTCAAGCCAGGAGCTGCCCACTGAGAATCTGTGTTTAGAGAAGACTGGTAAGGGCTGGGACTGAGATACTGGAGGGCGAGGGGGCAGGGGCTCTGGCAATAGAGAGCATGATGTGAATGTCCGCATTGTTTCCTTCTTCAGATCATTACCTTATGTGCTATTTTTCTGCAAAGATGGGGTTAGATGATCCAGAGGAGAATCAGGCTTCAGCTTTTCCTTTTTGTAAGAGGTCCAAAATAAAAGGATGTCAAACTGTTAGCCTGGGACAAGAGACATCTATCTAAAAGATTCTCTCCAAGGCCACTCACATCTGTGGGTGGGATGGGGCCGTCACTCCTGGCTAGGTGGTCGGTGATCTGTGCCGATAGAAGCAGACAGGCCAGTTTAGGTTCACCTCTGTCTCTGTTCCTGCCTCCAGGCTGGAGGTGGTGGCCCAGGCCATCGCTGGAAAACTGGGCCCCAAGGGCAGGTGAGCGCGCACCCCTTCCCCTCACTGCCCTTCCCTCATGCTACTCACCAGGCGTCCTGGAGATCGGGACTGCTGCCAACCATGGTAATTCCCGTCCTTCTGTTTTTCCTTCCTGGAGACCAGGACCTGCCCCAGGTCCGTCCGTGTGGAGTTCCTCCTGTGCACCCCCCCCTCCCCCATTTCCTCTACAGGCTGCGCCCTGGGGAGGAGTGAGCCACAGCCACAGCCCCTCTGCAGCGGGGAGGGCCGCCATGAGGCCCGGGGGCAGGGAGCTGTCTCCTAGGGGGACAGTAGAGGGTCCTACTGTTGCTTTCTTTGGCTCTTTGCTGGTGGCTTAATAAAAGCAAAGCTCTGTTCTGGGCTGGCGTACAGCTATCACTGTTTCCCAAACTTTTGACATATGTGTACCCCCTCTATAATTTTTGTAACGCTGAGTACCCCTCGTCAAAAAAAAAATGGATGTATTTTAATAACAATCAAAATATATTTATTTTTTCTTTTTTTGGGGTACATACACAAAATAATAATAAACAAAAAATAAAATTATTCATAATAAAATATAAGTAAAAGTTATATTATAAATAACATTTATTTGCACACCGGACCATCTCAGGCCTCACAAGCCTGTCTTGACTTGACTCATGAGAATGTAGAATTAGGCGCAGCTAAGCACGGTGCAGTGCATATCTCCACCAAACTCCGGTGCAACACGTACCCCCTCCAAACTCTTCCTACTCCCCGGGGTACGCGGACCACACTTTGGGAGACACTGATAAGTGATGGTCCGAGCCTGACAGGCTTCTGGTTCCCTGGGAGAGGAGGTGATTTTCTCAGCTTCCTGCCCTAAGAGGGCCACTGTCTTGGAGGAGCAGAAACCTCCTGTTTCTACGCAACTGTGGTGGGTTAACAGTGCCCATGCCAGAGAGGGTGCGCATGGAATCGCTGGTGTGCCCTGGGAGGGGTCTCACCCTGGTGCCCTGACTGCCATCACCGGAATCCCCTTGTCCCAGGGTCCATCCCTGAGCCCACAACCTGACCTGGGGAGCCAGAGATGATGGGCTCCAGCAGAACCTCTGTTTTTGGTAAACTGGGTAGTCTCTGCAAGAGCCCCCCAGACCTCCCCAGCTTCTACATGTGTTAAATGTGGATTACACAGAAAAAAAAAAAAACTTTCCTTTAAATGTACCGGCGTATAAGACGATTTTTTGGCCCTGAAAAATACCGTATTTGCCGGCGTATAAGAGACTGGGCGTATAAGACGACCCCCTAACATTTCCACTCAAAATACAGAGTTTGTTATATACTCGCCGTATAAGAGTACCCCCCACTTGGAGACATATTTTTCAGGGCCAAAAAATCGTCTTATACGCCGGCAAATATGGTATATTGATTTCAGAGAGGAAGGGGAAGGGATAGAAAGATGGAAACATCAATGATGAGAGATAATCAATGATTGGCTGCCTCCTACATGCCCATTATTGGGGATGGAACACACAACCCAGGCATGTGCCCTTGATTGGAACCGAACCCAGGGACCCTTTAGTCTGCAGGCTGATGCTCTACCCACTGAACCAAACCAGCTAGGGCACACAGAAAATTTTAAAATATCACCATGAGCCTGTTTGGAGCCCCAATTAGCCAGGCTGGCTTAGAATGTGTAGGGCGCTATGCAGAGACACACTTGTGGCTATTTTCATTTTTTAACATTGTGGCCTTGTACTTCTCTGGACAATGCATTGGTTCACCTCCCTCGCCCCTCTTTCCTTTCTCCCTTTCTCATGGATCAATCTGCCCTGTCTCTCCCATTGCAAAAGAAAACCTTCCCTCCACTCCTGGCCCTTCTGTTCTTGTTCACAGTCACGCTTGTCAAAAGAGGTGCCTAGCCATCCTCCCGCTCGCTCTCGTCTCCTTTCTTCCTCAGATCACTCGGGGTGGATTCCTGGCACTGAACCTTCGTTCCCGGCACTGCCTTTATGGAGATCACCAATGGCCGCCATGTCGCTAAATCTATCGGGCACAATTAGAAGTCCATCCGACTTGCCCTCTGAATCCCTAACAATCCGGCTGCCATCTGCTCCTTCTTCAATGCCTCTCTCCTGTCAGCTGTAGGGACCCCACTGTGTGGCTGACCTTCTCCGACCCCTCACTACTTCTGTTTCCTTTGTAGGCTTTCCTGCCTCCTCCACCTGACTGCTAAACCCGGGAGCTCCTTAAGGCACTGTGTTGTGACGTTGCTTTCCTTTAAACATTTTTTTTTTTTTTTTTAATACAGAAAACTTCTAACACATAAAAATAGAAAGCCTAGTGTAACGAACTCCCATGTGCTCATCACCCATCTTCAACAATTACCTAAACAATCATAATAATCCCCCCCCCCGTTTACTTTTAGGCAAATCCCACACTTTATATTATTTTGTTGTAAACATTTTAGTATATTTGTCTAAAAACAGGACTCTTAAAAGCATAGCCTCCATGTCATTAACACATCCCAAGACTGTTTAATAACAACTGGTTAGATGCCCAGCCGTCGTGGTTGATCATCTACCTGTGAACTGGGAGGTCACTCTTTGGTTCCCAGTCAGGGCACACGCCCAGGTTGTGGAGTCAATTCCCAATGTAGGGCATGCAGAAGGTGGCTGGTCAATGATTCTCTCTCATCATTGATGTTTCTATCTCTCTTGCTCTTTGAAGTAAAAAATATCCTATATAATAAAAGCCTAATATGCTAAGTGTCCAGTCGTCCATTCAACCTATCAAGGCTTAGTATGCTAATGATATACTAAGGCTGCTCAACCGCTCACTATGACGTGCACTGGCCACAAGAGGACAGTCAACTAGTCAACCAGTCGCTATGACATGCACTGACCACCAGGGGGAAGACAGTTGACCAGTCACTATGATGTGCACTGATCACCAGGGGGCAGGTGCTCCAACTGGTAGATTAGCTTGCTGCTGGGGTATGGCCCATTGGGACTGAACAAGATGGACCAGATACACCCTGGAGCCCTTTTTCTGTCCCTCTCTGAATGGCCAAACTCCTGCGTACCTCCCAGGCCCTGATTGTGCACTGGTGGGGGTCCCTTGGCCTAGCCTGCTCCCTCTTGCTATCTGGGACCCCTTGGGGATGTTGGAGAGCTAGTTTTGGCCCAATCCTGCTCAACACAGGAGCTGCCCCTGGTGGTCAGTACACTCCCACAGGGGGAGCACTGCTCAGCCAGAAGCCGGGCTCACCACTGGCGAGAGCAGTGGCGGTGGCAGGAATCTCTCCCGCTCCATGGAAGCATTAAGGATGTCCGATTGCCCATGTGTGTGGGCCTAAGCCAGGAGTGGGCAAACTTTTTGACTCGAGGGCCACAGTGGTTCTTAAACTGGACCAGAAGGCCAGAACAAAAGCAACCTGACCATGTTGGCACTCTCATCTTGGGCTGCTGGTGAAGGAGGGGAGGGGAGAGCAAGAGAACCCTCCGCTCTTTTGGCTCTGCGGGCCAGATAGAACAGCTGAATGGGCTGGATCTGGCCTGTGGGCCGTAGTTTGCCCACGGCTGGCCTAAGCCATCAGTCGGACACCCCCCCGAGGGCTCCTGGACTGTTAGAGGGTGCAGGCCAGCCTGAAGGGCACCTCCTCTCCCCCCGCGAGTGGCTCTAGTATATATGTAATAATAATATAATAACTGGTTAGTCCCTTTTCGGTTCTCTTTCCTTAGGAATCTTGTTTACATTCATGGCCTTAAGCAGCTTCCATAGATTACTGACTCCCAGGTTTACATCTTCAATCCAGACCTTTCTTTGAGCTCCCAAATCCTATTTTTAATTCTCGACTTGACATTTCCACATGCTGGGCTCAGAAACATCCAGATTTAAGGTGTCCAAGACAGAGCTCACGATTACCATTCTAGCCCTCTCCTCCTCTGAGAGAGCCCCCCCCCCCCCCCCCCATCTTGGTAAATGGCAGGGGCCTCTGCCCAGATTCCTGCCCAGGAAACCTGGGCTTGGTCCTTCACACTTTCTTTACCTCCCACCTCCTCATACAATCCATCTCCAGGTCCCGTGAATTCTTCCACCAAAATATACTTAAAATATACCGCCCGCCCATCTCTTTCTATCTCCACAGCCAGGCTCAGCCGCCACCCTCCTCGTGCTCACTGTGGAAACCTCTCTCTCCGCTTGCCTCTCACTAGCACCCTCTGCTGGCACTCGGCTTTACACACAGACCTTCCGGGCTGGATATTCAAACATCTGAACTTTCCTTCCCGTTCGTAAGTAATCACTGCTTCTCTGGACAATGAGCCACACCCCACCCAGGGCTTTACCCCCCACCCACCCACCCACCGCCCAAGTAGACAGGACCTCAGAGACCTTGCTGTAGTTTGGGTCTTTGCTAGAATATGTAAAAATGCTGGCATTTTTAAAACTCCTATCTAAAGTGGCTATTCTAATGGCCTAATAACTTCAGGTACCTTCCCTAGTGAGATTCAAGGGAAAATGCAGAGAACTCCACTCTCATACCCTTCAACAGCCAGAATAATATATTTTAAAACATAGAGTACCCGGCCTGGAGGAGTGGGGGAGGAGTGGTTGGGAGGGGAGGGGAGCGGAACGTTGGGGGTGTTGGTAATGTTCTTTTCTCCATTGGTGGTGTGGTTACACAAAAATGTTCACTTTGTGAAAGTCACTGAGCTGGACACTTGCGATTTATACTGTTCTGTCGTGTATTTCAATAGAGTTTACTTAGAACATGTCACACCAACTTTCCCTGTGGCTTCTGCTCAAGAACAGGAGCCTCTTGATCTTACTTTTTCTCTTGTTCACATTCTCTCCGAAGGCTCCTGCAAAGCAGTGGGCTCCCTTGCCATCCATGACCTGCTTTGTGGTGTTTACCGTCGGTTACCACTAGGGGCACTGTGCATCCCCTGAAGAACATTCGGTGGATGGATGGGCTTGGAGCAGGACTCTTACCCCGTGCTCTCTCCCTCCTGCCTTCATAGAGCGGCTCCTCCAGACTACTCACGTAGCTGTGAATTTGTTACCCAGGGCTTAGAAGAGTTTTGGATTACCGAGGGCCAGGGCAAAGATTTAATTCCTGGCTACTCTGTACTTTCCCTTAAATCTCACTGGGGGTGTTTTCTAAAGATTCAGACCATGTTTTGAAAAAGCCATGAAAAGATGCTCAATCTCACTGTTAATGAGGGGGAAATGCAACTTAAAATCCCAGTAAGAGGAAAAAAAAATAATCCCAGTGAGACACCATTTCTTATCCATTAGCTTGGCAAGAATTCAATCATAGCAAGTGCAAGGAAGGCCGTGGTGAGTCCAAACGCCTACGGGTGGGAGTATAAGTTGGTAGAACCACTTCTGAGAAAAATGTGGCAAGATACAAAATAGGATTTAGGTTGCCGAAACTGATTTGGCTCAGTGGATAGAGCGTCGGCCTGCGGACTGAAAGGTCCCAGGTTCGATTCTGGTCAAGGGCATGCACCTTGGTTGCGGGCACATCCCCAGTAAGGGGTGTGCAAGAGGCAGCTGATTGATGTTTCTCTCTCATCGATGTTTCTAACTCTCTATCCCTCTCTCTCTTCCTCTCTGTAAAAAATCAATAAAATATATTTAAAAAGATAGAAAAGAGGAGAAGATGCTCCTGCCCCTGCCCCAGGCACTCACATCCAGGTCCACTCCGCAGAGGACAAGGGAGTCCCGTCAGCTCAAGAACCTTCTTGCAAGATCATTTTTATGGGGGAGATAAGAGATCAACTGAAAGACTTGTGTGCATGCATATAAGCATAACCAATGGACGCAAAATTTTTTTGGGGGGGGGGTGATGGCATGTATGGGAGTGGGATGGGGGGGCAATAGTAAGATATGTACACATATAATGCCTTAATAAAAAATGGAAAAAAGATCATTTTTAACATTAAAAATATAGAAAGAGGAACAAACAGAAAATAATTTAAAAAAATTGTGACCTATTCATATAGCCATTAAAATGAATGAACTACAACCACATGCAATCAACATGGATACAAAGACATCAGAGCCCTTAAAGGAAAGCAACTCTGTTGACACCTTGACCTTGGACTTCCAGCCTCTACATCTCAGAGACGATACATGGTTGTTGTTTAAATCCCCCGTCGGTGGCACTTGGTGTGGCACACTCATCCGGGGACTAACATCACCACTCTCTGACTGAGGACCTGAGGCCCCCAGAGCCACGGCTTGCTCCAGGTCACACAGCTCCTAAGAAACGGAGCTAACGCTTGGTTTCTCTGACGGGGCCACAGGTTAGTCTGACACTTTATAGGAGAGAGTCAGGGGTTTCAGAGCGGCTGGGAATAAAAACATGGCAATTTATTCTTCTAGTCAAGCGTGACAGGTTGCAGCGGCTTTCTGGGTGGTCTGTTCCCGAGCTCGATCTGGACGGTGTTTGGGGAAAAAAACACAATGCCTCCTCTTATCGCCCGCACAGGATCGTATAACAAGCGGGATTAACGTCCTGGGACCCGTCAGGAAGACTGCGGCCTTCAGACACCCTGTCAGCGTGCCGGGTAATTATAACGAGTCGGGCATGTTTGGCTGCTTGGTTTATAGCACCCATGGCGTTCTGGCAGCGCCCTGGCCTTCTGATCCAGGCGTCCTTTCTGCTTTATATCCTTGGGTGTGGATGGTGCTGAGCCCCTCTCTCTGGGAGGGGTCCCTCTCCCCCTGCGACTCTGCCAAGCCGGTTCCAGCACTGCTGTCAGACCGCTGGTTGGGGTTTTGAACTGAGCGGTGGGGAGGGTGGAGACTTGGAAGGAGAGTGGCCGAAAGTCAGGAGGTCTGAGGCTCAGGCCTAGCTCCATCTCCCCATCCTTAGCTCCGTGGCCTCGGCCAGGCCATTCCCCCTCCTGGGCCCCAGTTTTCCCACCAGTAAACCGAGGAGACTGGACGGGATGGTGAACTCTTTCCTGCCTGGGAGGAGGCTGGAGACCAGCAGAGACGGTAAAGATGCCAAGAGTGGGACTGGCTCAGTAGTGCTTTCTGGTGCTTCCTTCCTGCTCCCCCACCCCTCCCGCTGCCCCCGCTTAAATAGATTTTTATTGATTTCAGAGAGGAAAGAAGAGGGAGATATGGAAACATCACTGATGATCAGCTGCCTCCTGCACGCCTCCTACTGGGGATTGAGCCCACAACTGGGCATGTGCCCTGACTGGGAATTGAACCGTGACTTGATTCATAGATGCTCAACCACTGAACCACACCAGCTGGGCATCTTTCTGGTGTTTTTAAAACTCCCATCTAACGTGGCTTTTCTCCAGCGTGTGCCTAAGCAGGAGGCAAGGGTCAGACATCTGTCAGCTCAGCTTGGCTCTGTTGTCTTGCCCATGTTCGCCAGACCTGCTGACTGGCAGATGTGCATCTTGGGTGAAAATACAGGAAACGGGGATTGATTCTTAATTTGTACAATTTAATTGGCAAGCATCTCCTAAAGCAGAAGTCCATTGGGGAGATACTGATTAAAAGATGTCTTCGACAATGAAAACTCAGAGAACCAGTGGGCAGGGGTCTCCAGGTTGCCTCCTCTTATGAAACCCCACGATCCCAGCCCTACCCTGGAGGGATCCCAGCCCTACCCTGGAGGGATGATCTCGGTGGGTGGCCACCCCGGCCTCTGTGACCCATCTCTGAGGTTATCAGTGACTGTACCCCCATAACATCCCTCCCTCCCTTGGCCATGCCACATCTCCTCTTCAGATTATAACTTAAGGTCACCTGATAGGAGAGGGTTTCCATCTACCGCTTGCTGGTGGTTGTCAAGACCATCCGTGGCAACTTTTGTGTCTATCTTCATGTTGAGAGTTATTTTAGTGTATGTCTTTGTGTCACATGTGGTGTACCTTCCCTTTAAGACGTGAAACTCCTTGAGCCTCGGGCCAGAGTTACCACAGCCCAGAGATTCTTCTAGCCCATGGCCAGAACCCCCGCCTCTGGCATGCGGTGCCAGGTATGGTGAGAAAGTATCTCAGGGAGCAGATCAGTGGGGGCCACCACAGCCGGGCAGGGCAGAGTCGGAAAGCAAACCCAGAGCTGACCGGCTCTCCCAGCATGCCCCGCTCTAAGCAGAGCTGTGCTGTACCACAGCCCACTTAACTCAGGGCACCTGTGAGAGGTGGGCTTGGGCAGCCGGACAGGCTCTAGGGGGCCTTCTAACACGATGTAACTTTAGTGGGAAAGAGAAGCGCTTTCCTCGGCTTGGAGTGAGGTCAAGACCAAGCTCAGAGGCAGGTGGAAAGGTCTGGGCTGGGCTTGACACAGGTGGTCCGTCGAAGGAGCGTCCTGGAGGCAGACAGTACAGCATGGAGAATAATAAAGCCACAGAGATGGCTGCGATTGTCCTCTTTTTCTTTAATAATTCCCTGATTTTTTTCTTCATGGTAGGCCCCCTTTTTTTATTTTCATGGTAGGCACTTGACTGCCCAACGTAGAAACTCCAGTCCCCTGTCTCTCTGACCATGGGACTAAATTCTAGCCAATGGGATGTAAGCAAAAGCGAGAAAGTATCTTAAAGAGAAGGGATGTTCCTTTTTCTTCCCCTTTCTTTTTTGCTGCTCTGTGGAAAGCAGAGGCGTGATGGCTGGTGTTGGAGCGGCAGTCTTGGTCCTTGAGGTAACCCTGCAAGCTGACCTGGTGGGATCACAAGATGGAAAGTATCTCTTCGTAACACTTCAGGGTGTTATAGCAGCCCTCGTCCATCTACCTCTGGACTTTTGTGTGAGATAGAAACAAATTTCTATTTAGTTTTAGCCACTGTTCTTATCACCAACTTCCAAATTACAGACAAGACTCATGTCTCCTACCTTTTGGTGCTGGTCTGTCTCAAACACCTCTCCAACATTTGCTGAATCTTCCCTGGTTCAGCAGAGAAAGAATAGAGCTCACTCAGGCCCAGAGCCTTTGGCAGGCACCAGCATGTAACTGTAATTTATCGACATTGTTTTGTTTCTATGGTATTTATTTTTAGGTTACCATTTACTTAAGGTAAATGATATTGCTTTTTCCATTTACAAGTGACATGAGGTCACTTTCCTTTTTTAAGTAACTTACTTACACAAAAACAATTGAGTTGATTTAAAAGATACTAAGTGACTAAGAGTCCAGGTCGTGTCAGCAATGGCAGGAATCAAGGAGGTAGACTAAAGCTTGGGAAACAAGGGTATATATACATTGTGCTGCTTCAGAATGAATTGTGGTATCTAAAGAATTATCTCCAACATTTCACGGTTTTTATTTTTAATGATTCAAAGTATTCTTTTAATGGAGATCCCTGATTCCTCAAGGCAATAATTCAATAAATATTCCCATAGACCAAGCATGGTAGTTAAGGGCGTGAGCGCTGAAGCCAAACTCCCAGGGTTCAGTTCCTGGCGCCTGCAGTTGCTAGCTGTGTGACCTCGGTCACATGACTGCACTTCTCTTGGATCAGCATCTCCTCAGTAAAACAGAGTTGATGATGTTGACGGGAGGATTAAAGGACACATTGTATGTAAATGTAATGCAATAAATAACAGCTGTAATTATTATCCTTATGTCTGACTTGAGCACCTCAAGAAGTCACTGTTGAAGGCTTGATGCTAAGCTCTTGGGAGTAGAAAAACTGTCCCAATGGTCAAGAAGTTTCACACTTTTCCCCAGTTCTTTTTCTGTTCCAGGATCCAGTCCAGGACACCATGTTGCATTAATATTCACACTTATCTCAGTTACCTCCAACCTGTGACAGTTCCCCAGCCTTTCCTTGTTTTTCATGATCTTAACACCCTGTAGGAGCACTGGTCTGATATTTTGTAGAATTTCCTGCAAATTGGATTAGCCTAATGTGTTCTTATTGTTAGAGTGATGTTACAGGTTTGGGGGAGGAATATCACAGGGGTGACATGTTCCCCCTCTTAATTTCTTTAAATACATATGATTATTTAAAAAAGAAACAATATTTCTTGCAGGTTACAGCATGTGTAGACTTAATATACCTGCCAAACAACTATAGCAGAAAGAGTGCTGTGGATGGGGTGTTATTAGGGATAAATGGAACTATACAGCTGTAAAGTTTCTGTGTCTTATGTGAAATGGTATAATATTAACTCTGAAGAAGTCAGGGGGTATACTGTAATCTCTAGTGCAACCTAGTGCAATCTCTAAGAAATAATACAACTCCTTCCAGTTAAAAGGTCAATATAGATACATTAATTGGAATTTTAAATATAGTAAAACTAGAAGCACAGTGCATGAAATTCATGCATGGGGGGGGGGTACGGGGGGAGGGGAGGGACGGTGGTCCCTCATCAGCCTGGCCTGCACCATCTCGCAGTACAGCAGACCTTGGGAGATGTCCAACTGGCGGCTTAGGCCTGCTCCTCACTCAGTCCCAATTGGCCGGACCCCAGCAGCAAGCTAACCTACTGGTTGGAGCATCTACCCCCTAGTGGTCAGTGCACATCATAGCAAGCAATTGAGCAGCCTTAGCATATCATTAGCATATTACACTTTGATTGGCTAACCAGATGACTGGACGACCAGACACTTTGCATATTAGGCTTTAATTATATAGGATAGTCCAAAGCAGAAGGAAAGAAAGAACAGAGGAACAAAGAAAACAGTGGAGACAAACAGATAAATAATTAAAGAGTCAACCTTATTACAATCTATACTAATAAAGGGGAATATGCTAATTAGACTGGACATCTTCCTAATATCCTTCTGGGCTGAGGCAGAGACAGTTAGGGGCGACCAGACAGGCAGGCAGGTGAATGGCTAGGAGCCAGCAGTCTTAGATTGATGTGGGATTGGGCCTAAACTGGCAGTCAGACATCCCCTAAGGGGTCCTGGATTAGAGAGGGTGCAAGCCGGGCTGAGGGAATTTCATGCATTAGGTCTCTAGTCCTATAATAAAAATCTACCAAATCTACCCATATGCAAATCTGCCAAATGGCAGAACAGCATGCACTGACCACCAGGGGGCAGATACTCAATGCAGGAGCTGCCCCCTGGTGGTCAGTGCGCTCCCACAAGTGGAGTGCTGCTCAGCCAGAGCTGGGCTCAGGGCTGGCAAGTGCAGCAGCAGTGATGGGAGCCTCTTCGGCCTCTGTGACAGCACTAAGGACTCCCGAGGGGCCTTAGACTGCGAGAGGGTGCTGGCTGGGCTGAGGGACACCCCCCCTACTCCCAGTGCATGCATGTCATGCACCGGGCCTGTAGACAGATCAATAATTAAATATTAATGAACCTAAGCACTCAAAATAGTAATTCTTATTAGCATCATTATCACTGTAGACTGCAGAAGAATAGGGTCATCCCTCTGATCTGATTCATCTTTTATAATATCACTCAACCCCCAAGCATGTAGGGTTTGGCCTTGGGTTATCTGTTACTTCTGAAAAAGCCTTCCTCATCTCCCCAGCAGGCAGGATGCTCCTAGAGAGACTACCTGTCTTCTCTTTCGGTCTCCGCCGAAAGCCTTTGCTCACCCTGGATGCCTAGAGCACAGTCCTAACTACACCGGGAAGCCCAGAATCAGTGCTGGAGAGGATATAGTGATCCTTAAATCCATCCTGACAAATGCCTCCGTTTCCCTGAATAGGAATCACTCATATCAAGTTTTAAACAGATTTAAAAAAATTAATTAACATGCTCAATACTTTTTAAAATGCTGTACAAAAAGGTTTTCAGTGAAAAGTCAGCCTCCTTCCAATCTGTATCTTGAATTAATGAGCACAAAGTGTTTATGTGTTCAGCCCGAAACCCCTCTAGAGGAGCTGGTGGGATGGGGTGGGGTGGGGAGGGTGAAGTAGGGTGGGGTGGGGTGGGGCAAGTAGCTGCAGGAGAAGTGGAGTTTTACATCATTTTCTACTCAGACAGACATTTGCCTCATGTTAGTATTTTAGCAGTTGAAGTCAACTTCCTGGAAGTTATGTCCTCACGATGAGCAAGCAGTGGTATTCCAGAGAGCTTGTTTTTATGGAGGGAAATTCAGCTAAACATGTTGGGCAGCTCCTGCCAGCTTCATGATATACAGAATTTGCATTAGCAGGAAAGTCCTTCATAACTGGGAGTTGAAGGGGGAAGGGGAGTACACTTAGAAATAATATTTGCTGTTTAAATTTAGGATTTTTTTGGGGGGGGGGAACATTCTGAAAACACTTTCATATTCACATGGTTTGGGATTATTATTTTTAAAAATATATATTTTATTGCCAAAACCGATTTGGCTCAGTAGATAAGAGTGTCGGTCTGCGGACTGAAAGGTCCCAGGTTCAGTTACGGTCAAGGGCATGTACATTGGTTGTGGGCACATCCCCAGTGGGGGGTGTGCAGGAGGCAGCTGGTCGATGTTTCTCTCTCATCAACGTTTCTAGCTCTCTGTCCCTTTCCCTTCCTCTCTGTGGAAAATCAATAAAATATATATATATGCAGGCCAATATATATTTTATTGATTTTCCACAGAGAGGAAGGGAGAAGGATAGAGAGTTAGAAACATCGATCAGCTGCCTCCTGCACACACCCTACTGGGGATGTGCCTGCAACCTAGGTACATGTGCTTGACCAGAATCAAACCTGTGACCTTTCAGTCCGAAGGCCAATGCTCTATCCACTGAGCCAAACCAGTTAGGGCTGGGATTGTTTTTCTTTAAAGGATTGGAAATAGAGTGGAAAAGGTCATGGGCTATGGAATCTGACAGAACTGGTTTTCATGCTCCTTCTGCTAAAAGCTGAGATAAGTCTCTAAACCTTTCTGAGCCTCAACGTTGCCATCAGTAAACTGATCCTGGCACATAGTAAATATTCAACAAATACAGTTTTCCTACCCAGCTCTTCACCCTCCCTGCGTTTTGGTGTTTTCTAATACTGCATAACAAGCCATCACAAAACATAATGGGTCAACATAACAAGACATGAACTTTGCTCAATCTGGAAGCAGCCTCTTCCTTATAAAATCCTCTCTCCCATGTGTGGCTGGACTTAGTGACTCGCTGCTAATGATTGGAATGTAGCAAAAGGGATGGAAGTCACCCATCTTGCTACCACTTTCCCTCGGTTGCCTTCTTGGTTTGCATGAAGTAAGCCGCCATATGACCTTTAAAGGAAACACCTGTGATGACCCAACAGGCTTCAAGGAACTGAATCCTGCCAGCAACCACAGGAGTGATGGTAGCCTTCCCAGCGGCACCTGAGACAGAGCCCCACCAACATCTTGATTGCAGCTCTGGACAGACCCTGACACAGAGCACCCAGCTAAGCCAGGCCCAAATTCCTGACCAACGGAGGCTGTGGAAAAATGAGTGTTTCAGTTCACAAAATTATGGGGTAATTTGGAGTAATAGATAACTGATATCTCAGGAACCTGTAATTTGGGGAGGACTCATCACAGGATAGCCCAGCCTTGGGCAAACTAAGGCCCGAGGGCCCATTCGGCTGTTCTATCCGGGCCCACGGAGCCGAAAGAGCGGAGGGTTCTCTTGCTCTCCCCTCCGCTCCTTCACCAGCAGGCCAAGATGAGAGTGCCAGCATGGTCAGATTGCTGTTGTTCCGGCCCTCCGGTCCAGTGTAAGAACCCATGGTGGCCCTCGAGTCAAAAAGTTTGCCCACCCCTGGATAGCCCTTTGCTTGGACTTGTCAGCTGGGTGGGTGTGGGAGCTGGGACCTAAACTCCTGTGAGGGTTCCCTTCTCTTTCCTCACTTGTCTGCCAATGGATGCTGGCCATGGGCCTCGACCTTAGGTCCTTGTTGGCTGGAACACACATGTGTGGTCTCTCCATGAGGCCTTGACTTCCTCATAACAAGAAGGCTGGGTCCCAAGGGAGGAAAGGAAGGAGAGAGATAGTGAGCTCTGTGTACCAGATCAGCGATAAGAAATGTAAACCCAGATGGAGGAGTGGGATTAAAAATGTGGAAGAGGAAAAGAATAAAAAGCAAAAAAAGTAAGAAAGCAATGACCCATTGTCACCCAGAATGAGGAAGTGGAGTGTAAACTGGGTTTAAAAGAACAGCTTTATTGTGGTGTAATTCACATATCACATAACTCACTCCTTTAAATTGTTCAATTCACTGGTTTTTAGTATGTTCACAGAATTGTTCAACTATCACCACAATCAATTTTAGAGCGTTTTTATCTTCCCCGAAAGAAATCTGTACCCACTAGCCGTTACTTCTCATCCCTTCCACCCTCCCAGCCCTAGGTAACCACTAATTTACTTTCTGTCTCTATAGATTTGCTTGCTCTACACATTCCATGTAAATGAAATCATACAGCATGTGGTCTTTCATGACTGGCTTCTTTCGTTTTCTTGATGGTATTGTTTGCATCACAAAAGTTTGAGATTTTGGTGAAGTCTACTCAATCTATTATTTTCTTTCATTACTTGTGCCTTCAGTGTCATGCCTAAGATTTTGCTGAACCCAAGGCCATGAAGATTTACTCCAGGGTTTTCTTTTAAAATTTTCGTTTTAAGCTCTTACATTTAAGTCTTCAATCCACTTTGAGTTAATTTTTGTGTGGGGGTAAAGAGGGGGGTCCAACTTCACTCTTCTGCAACTTTATCCTTACCCATAAAATACTTTCTTTCAAATAACATAATATAAACTCACATTTTATTTTATTATTATTTTATTATTTTTTAATATATTTTATTGATTTTTCACAGAGAGGAAGGGAGAGGGATAGAGAGCTAGAAACATCAATGAGAGAGAAACATCGACCAGCTGTCTCCTGCATACCCCTTACTGGGGATATGCCTGCAACCAATGTACATGCCCTTAACCGGAATTGAACCTGGGACCTTTCAGTCCATAGGCTGACGCTCTATCCACTGAGCCAAACCGGTTTAGGCTAAACTCACATTTTAAATGCTGCTCTTTTGGACTAAGCAGGAGAATGTGGGACCCAGTTTCCCCTGAGTTCAATCATATGTCTGTGGCCACTTCTTTTTCACTCTCAGTTGGTGTATCATGTGACTATGGGTATACTTCTAAGACATATAATTTTGTTGAAGGACATCAGTTATTTCATCTGTTAAAAAAAGAAAAAGAATAAATGCCCTAGATAGTGATTCTCAATCTTGGCTGCTCATCAGAATCCTTTAAGACAGTGTTTCCCAAACTTTTGACATATTTGTACCCCTTCTATAATTTTCATAATGCTCATAAAAAAATGGATGTATTTTAATATCAATCAAAATATATTTATTTTTTGGTACATACACAAAATAATAATAAACGAAAAATAAAATTATTCATAATAAAATATAAATAAAAGTTATATTATAAATAACATTTATTTGCACACTGGACCATCTCACGCCTCACAAGACTGTCCTGACTTGACTCATGAGAATGTAGAATTAGGCGCAGCTAAGCACGGTGCAGTGCGTGTCCCCACCAAACTCTTCCCGTACCCCTGGGGGTGCCCATACCACACTTTGGGAAACACTGCTTTAAGAGATTCACAAAGTACCCGTGACAGAGTGCTATGCTCAGATATCCCAATTTAATTGGTCCGTGATAGAGTTGGCCAGAGCACAGGTATTTGCCCAAGTGTCTCAGGTGATTCTGTGGTGCAGGCAGGGTCATCAGCTCTGCTCTTGATGGTCTTTGAGGGCTTTCGGGGACTAGTCCTCCATGGTTCTGTGACAGTTCCGAACTGCAGGACCCTGACAGAATGTGACTCTTCCAGCCCAGGTGGGTTCTTTCACCACACACCCATGCTGGAGAGCAGCCGCCAAGTAGCTGGGGGTAACTTTGGGTTGGACAGGGAAGATAGGCCATCTCTCCCAAGAGCAGGTGGCAGTGTTCCCACCGGTTCCCTGACCCCTGAACCAGCCTTGAGGGGACCTCTGAAACAGTGCAGGCTAATGGCACTGTCCACAGGGCTGCTGCTCCAGCTACCTGGCCTCCACCAGCCACACTCCTCCTCACTTTCTCTCACTTTCACTCCTGCAGTTCCCGCTGCCCGAATGCTCCGGCCTTCCTCTCCTCTCCGCCCGGCTTCCTCCTGCTCTCTCCTCTGATCTCAGCATAACACACCCCCTCAAAGGAGCCTTTCTTCCTTCCTCTCCTTTTCTTCGGACTCTCACCCCCTCACACATTTCCAGAGCATGGTATTCCTGGATTCCTGCAGTGAACAATTATTAATTATGGGTGTAATTATTTTCCAGGGTGTCTTCTTTACTAGGTTGTAAGACAGGAACCACCTCTGCCTCAAAGGCCACGGTTGTTTTTGTTTTTAAATATATTTTTTATTGATTTCAGAGAGGAAGGGAAAGGGAGAGGGATAGAAACATTAATGATGAGAGAGAATCATTAATCAGCTGCCTCCTGCAGATTTCCTATTGGGGATGGAGCCCACAACCCAGGCATATTCCCTGACCAGGAATCTAACGTGACCTCCTGGTTCATAGGTCGGCGTTCAACTGGTGAACCGCACCAGCCAGGCTCAGATGGGGACCTCAGACCTATAGTTATAAAATGAACACTGTCGACAACCTAAAGGAGCCCGGAAGCAGATTTGACCCCCAGTGAAGCGTCTGATCAGACTGCAGCCCTGCAGAGACCTGGATTGCAGCCTGTGGGGACCTGGGCATTGGCCCGGAAGCTGTGAGTCCCCGAACTCCTGGCCCATGGAAATAGTGAGGCAATAAATGGGCATCACTTTAAGTTTCTATGTTTGTGGCAATTTGTTAAACAGCAACAGAAAATGAATACATTTATATGATATTTTTCTAATGTTTTAGTTAAATTTGCTGGTGAAGCCACTTGATCCTGAGGCTTCCTCCATGGGAAGGTTTTAAAGGATAGATTTAATTACAGCAGTTACAGGACTACTGGGATTTCCTGTTTCTTCCTGCGTCCGTCTTAGTAGTTGCACGCCACTAGGAATTTGTTCATTTCCTCTAAACTTTAAAATATATCGGTACAAAATTGTTCACCTTAATTCTTCTGATCTTTTTCCTGTGGGTAGGGTCTGTGGTGATGACCCTCCGTTCTTTCCTTCCGCTGACTGTTTGCTCCTTCTCTCCTCGTTCTTCACTAGTCTCTCCCAAGGGCTGTCTTAGCTTTTATTTTTAAAGAACTAATTTTTAGCTTTATCATCTACTATGTTTTCCATTAAATTAATATATTCTCTTTTATTATTAAACTCTAAATCTTGTTCAGGGGTTTTCTTTGTTATTTCTTTTCTAAATTCTTGACATTGGTTTTTTTTTTAAAACCTTTTATTTTTTTTAGTAATATAGGCATTTAATCCCATTAAATTTTCCTCTGGTGTTTCAGCAGCATCCAATAAGTTCTAGTGTTTAGCATTTTATTAACACCGAGTTTCAAATATTACCAAATTTCCATTGTAATTATTTTCTTTGACTCATGGGTGTTTTAGAAATGTATTTCTTTAATTTTCATGTACATGGGGACTTTTCTGTTATATTTGTATTATTAATTTCCAACTTAATTTAATTGTGGTTAGGAACATGCTTGGCGTAACTTGGTCTTATTTTTAAAATTGAGGTATAATTTACATACACCAAATTATACAGCTTTCAGTGTAGTTTGACAAGTTGGGCAAAAGTCTACACCCATATAACTGTAATTCAATGAACATATAGAACATTTACATCTCTTCAGTGAGTTATTATTTTTAAAAATATATATTTTATTGATTTTTTTCCAGAGAAGAAGGGAGAGGGATAGAGAGTTAGCAACATCAATGAGAGAGAAACACCGATCAGCTGTCTCCTGCACACCCCTACTGGGGATTTGCCTCCAACCAAGGTATATGTCCTTGACTAGAATTGAACCTGGGACCCTTCAGTCTGCAGGCCGATGCTCTATCCACTGAGTCAAACCAGTCAGGACTTCAGTGAGTTCTTCACGTCCCTTTCCAATCAGTCCACTTCCATCCTCTCCTCTTCTGCTCAAGGCAACTACTGTTTTAGTATCTATCACCAGTGCTTAATTTTATCTGTTCTATAATCTATATTATATATATATATATATATATATATATATATATATATATATATATATTATATGACTATAACAACTGGTTGCTATGACTCCCACTGTGGCCAGCAAAATGGCCTGATCAAGGGGTGGGGCTGGCAGGTCAACCTCCCATGGCTCCCCCTCCCCCCCCAAACCAGCCCACCCCTGATTGGACTCTCCCACCCTGATCAAGGGTGGGGCTGGCGGGCTAAACACTCCCCTTTCCCTCCGCCCGGCCAGCCCCACCATGATAGGCCCACAGCCCCTCCCCCCAGATGGCCTTGCCCCTGATAGGGCCCCACCACCCCGATTGGCCCACAGCCCCTCCCCAGATCACCCCTCTCCCCAGCCAGCTCCATCCCTACTGGCCACCCCCAACTCCCATCACGGGCAGGGCTGGTCAGCCAACCACCCATGGCCCCTTCCCCAGGCTGCTGGCCTCCAATCGACCCATTGCCCACAGTCCCTCCCCATGGCCAGCCCGACCTCTGATCATTTCTCACTGCCCTGATCAGCTTGAGGCCCAGCCCCCCAGCCAGCCCTGCCCTTTATCACCCCACCCCACCCTATTTGGGGGTGGGGCTGGTTGGCCCAGCACACACAGCCCCTCTCCATGGCCAGCCCCACCCCCAATTAGTTCCCCCACCCCAATTGGGGGTGGGGCCCACTGGCCAATCACCCATGGCTCCTCCCCAGCTGGTTCGTTCCTGATCGGGCCCCAATCGGGGCTGGCAGGCTGGCCATCCTCCCACTGTCTCCTCCTCCAGACAGGCCTAGCCCAGATCTGCCCTGATTGGGGCCTGGCCAGCCAGACCCCACCCATGCACGAAGTCATGCACTGGGCCTCTAGTTCTATATAATAAAAGGCTAATATGCAAATAGTCCAAAAGGCAGAACAATTAGAACAACTGAATAACCAAACAATTGGTCGCTATGGCATGTGCTGACCACCAGGGGGCGTGTGTGAAACATGGTGGGCATCAGCCCTTTTCTCATGGGCTGGAGGTAGGGACCCTGGAGATTCTTCCTGCTGAGATCACAGTAGTAAGAGATGGCCCTCACCTTTGCCTCCCATGTTTGGTATAGGAGTTGGGGTGGGAACCAGAGGATAGTGTGAGGAAACTACCTCCTCTTCGCTCTGTGACATAAACCCGATTGCAACTTTGAGGTGACAACTGTATCTTTTCTCCTCTGAATCCTCAAAGCCTGGTGAAAGCAGAGTACACCTTAATCACAAAACTTACCACCCCAAGGATTGTCTGCTTGAGTTCTCTACCTTCAGGTCCTTGTCTTAGCCTAACAAGGGTTACTGACTTGCTCATGGTCATGGACCCTACATTTTCTCAGGCTCATACTCAGTTCTTTACCACGTCTGTTAAGCATTCTGTGCCATCATTTCAATTCATTTGGGTTGACCTTTTGTTGATTTATTACGGCGCTTAGCCTGAATTAATCATTTTATTATCTCAATAACAATAGCATCTATTAAAAATTAGTTACTGTCTGCCAAGCACTGTGCTAAGTGTTTAAAAAGTGTGTTTTTAATCTTTACCGGGGGATATGTTTTTTTGTTTTTGTGTGTTTTTTTTTTTTTAATTTTAGAGAAAGAGATGTAGGAGAGAAACATCAGTTGATTGCCTCCTGTATGCACCTGGGGATTGAACCCACAATCCTTTGGTGTATAGGACAATGCTTTAGTCAACTGAGCTGCCCAGTCAGGGCTGTGCTTAGTGTTTTAATGCTTCAACTCAGTCCATTTTCAAAGCAACCCTTTGAGAGAGGTACTTACTTTTAATATTCACATATTACAAAAGAGGAAATTGGTGTTTACAGAGGTTAAATCATATGCCCAGAGTAGCACAGCTAGTAAGTGCTGGGGCCAGGATTTGAACCCTATGTGGTCTGACTCAGAACCTCATGCTCAAAAGCAGGTGCAGAGGCATGTTTGCTTGCCTGCCTTTGTTTTTATTCCCCCCCCCCGCCATTTTTTTCCTACCACAACCCCCATCCTCCTCTCTGTGATGGCCTGGCATAATGCTTTATATTTGCCTGATGTCTGATAAAGATATTTTGACTCACTGAATTTCAACAGCCCACTGTCAGGCTGCAGGCTGCCACTAGGTGGTGCTACATTCCAGAGAGTGGACAGTAGCAAGTCCTTCAGCCTGCAAGAGGCAGGCTTGGGCAGCTCCCCACCCTGGGAAAGGAGCTGGTGTATTCAGACGGGAGAAGGCTGGGCAGGTGGAAGAGGGGGACTCACACTTTCTGAGAAGAGAAGGATGAAGAGAGAATCCACCACCCCAGCTGGTGCTTGACGCTGCCTCCCAGAAATCAGTCTGTCTGAAAAATGCATTGACCAGATAGCAGGGGGGCCAGACAGTGGGCCTGCAGCTTGCACCTGTCCTGGGGGTGGAAGTGAGCCAGGGCCAACGGCTGTCAGAACAGCAGCCTGGGGCTACTGAGAGGGCCTGGCCTGCCCCAGCCCACTGGGACCACAGGATGCAAATGGTCAAATCAACCTGTTAATTCCAATTCCTTCCAGATATGTGGTTCCCACCTCCCCGCCACTGCTGAGTTTCACGTCCCAGGAGAGACATGTGCAGTGACTGACTTCAGACCCTGGCCATCTGGCCCTTGCTACCTGTCTGACCGCTTCCACACGCCCCCGGGCACACGCTCCTCTCTAGCCCAGCTGCGCTTTGGTGGGGACATGGGTCAGTGCCATGCCCAGGATTTGGAGGGCAGAGCTCAGACGTGGGTGGGTCCCTCCGGGCTGCCCTGGTCCCGGAGGGCTTCCTGCAGGCCCCGGGGGGTGGGGTCCGGTTTTGTGGGCTTGAGGGCCAGGCGTTGGTGCTTGTCAGTGGATCAGTTTAGTGGGAAGAGCACGGGGCACCAGGAGACCCGAGAATGACCAGGGACTCGCCGTGGGCAGTGATAGTCTATTGGCCACACCAGGATGGTCTTATTACTGGAAGGAATGGTGTTAACAGTTACCCTGGGACAGCTGTGTGGGCAAACCAGGCCCCGAGGTCTCCCAGCTCATCGGTAGGGCCTTCTCACCATCTAAGTCTGACGTCCTCTGGCTTTTGGCTGAGGAAGCAGGAGGCAGCGGCAGAGAAGGGAGGCCAGAATGTCCTGGCTTGGTCACATTCTGAGATGCCTAGAAGCTCTGAGTGGAGCTCAGTCATTGATCCCTAGATCTAACCAATTAATCCATCTATTGATCCTTGGATTATACCGATCCAGTAAATGTACATGAAGCATCCTGGGTCCCAGGACCTGGAGACAGACACACACACACACACACACACACACACACACACACACACACCCCTCTGTTCAGGGGAGGGCTGAGGCCCTATCAGCCCAGCCAGGGCTCTCCTGTGATGCAGCCAGGCCCTCTCCTCCCTCCCTGACCCGGTGCGAGCTCCTCCCCAAGGAGCCCTTGGCCTATCCTTGCCCCTCCCCTTGGCTCTTGAGCATGGAGCATGCCTCCCCTGGGATGACTTCTGGAAGAGCCTGGGACTGCCCTGTTCTGTCTGGCCCTGCCCTGCCCACCCTTCCTCTCCCACCCTGCTCTCCTCGCAGCCCCATGACAAATGATCCCACGGAGAAGATAAACTGGCTGCTGCCTCAAATGCCGTGGATTATAGGGGCAGGAAAGTACATAGCTCATTAACTCAAATCCAGCCCCTCCCCTTGGCCTCAGCCTTCCCCTCTCTCCCTCCGCTTATTATTGGAAAAGGGACTTGGCCAGAGGACAGCCACCTCATCCCTTTGAGGACTTCTTGGGTCAGGAAGGACATGAGGACAGGGGATGATGGTGTGGACACGCAGGGAGTCAGGACAGGGCCTGAAACCGGCAGTCCGTACACCTCTCGGGATCTACCAGCAGAGGGCGCCGTGGCAGAGTGCAGGCCCCTCCCAGGCTCAGCCCAGCTCTTCCTCCAGACTTTTGGGAGAGGGATGCTTCCTCCCCAGGCCTTTCGTGTGGAAGGACGGGGGGATCTCTCCCTGGACATCTCGTCTGGAGCAGGGAAAGAGGACAGCCCTGCCAAAGGTCTTGTCTGGGCACCTCTGGAAGGTGCACAGGAGCCAGAGCTGTGGTGGGGAGGGCAGGGGTGTTCCTCTGGATGCTGGGGTGACCTTGCCTTGACCTGACGGTGGGGTTCTGGTTTCAGCTGACTGGCACGGTTGGCATCCCCAAGGGGAGGGGGCTGAAAGGAGGGAGTTCAGGGGGCCTTGATCAGAAAGGGAACGGGTTGGCTAGGAAGATAATGCCCTATTGCCCCATTCAGAGGCCCACCTGAGGACAACAATAGGAGGGGCCACCCTTTCAGAGGGTCATGAAGAATTCATCGGGCTTTTGTGCCTGCCTGCCCAGGAACTCCGAGCAGAGACAATGGCTGGGCTGGGGGCTTTTGTCTCCCTCCCCACAGGGCCAGTGTCAAGTGGTGGCCATTTGTGGGTGGGGAGCCCCCCTCTCTCGGGAGAGGGGTAGTCCCCGTAACTTGACGATGGGCACCAAACCCAGGGCTGATTAGCTGGGAATCAAAATTTCCATTTGGCTGGGCCAGAAACAATGGGAGCTTGGGACCTAAATCGGGAGAGACCCGGGGAAGAGGGATGTTGTCAATTGTGTGTGCCCGGGTGAACCTCCCGTTGTGAGGAAAACAGGGAATGTCCCACAGGCCCTCATCGTCAGGAAAGCAGCCGAACAAACAACCGAACCAATAATGACGAAAAGGTGATTATAGGTCCAATGCTTTCCTAGTGAGGGGGTGGGCACTTGCCTCCAGGAGGAGATGTAGGGCAGATACAGAGACATCAACGGGACCCATTGTTCTACAGATGGTTTCTAGCACTCGCTATCTGCCCTGCCCTGTGGCATGGCCCATCGCAATGCATGGAGGGCCAGAAAGCCCACCCTTAGACATTCATTTCTGTGTGCCTTTCTGACTGCTCAGTTAACTGAGCATTTATCAGACTTTTACCGAACTCGCCGTCTGTAGCAGGTCTAGTTCAGATGTGAGGACATAGGAGTGAACAAAAGGTGGGGTGCCTGCTTCATGAAATATGGTAGCACTCATACTTTGGTAAAAACTGCTGCTGTTTGAATTTTAACTCTACTAGTCTGTCTCCTGCACCTGAGTAAACACAAGAATATTTACTTTAGCCTCCAGGTAAAGACCTGGAGGCCAAGGCAATTTTCCCTTGCCTGGGACCAGGAGCACAGGAGATTGATTCCCACTGACTCAGTAGCTTCAGGGATGGAAACTGTAGATAACCTTTAGAGATTAACCACTGAGTTCTGCTTTGCAAGACAGGGCCACATTCCAATGTCCAGCAGGATGTGACTGGAAACGACCCTGCGGGCTGACCCCAGTCTTTAGAATGTAGTCTTTAGCCTTTAAGATTTAGAACAAAGGAAAATTCCCGTGGTTTGAGCCTTTAAAAAGGACTAGCTACACCTGTAATGGCACAGTCATATAGAGCCCACCTGCGTGTGGTGCTCTCGCGGCTGTCCTGGCCAGTTCAATAAATTCTTGCCTGCTTTTTAAAATTAATCATCAGCCTCCGGTGGTCTTATTTTGAACCCAGGGTTCGACCCCACAACACTTTATGGAGCCCCCGGGCCAGTGGGGGAGCCAAGCATAAGAAAACAGGTCTATATGGAGTCAAGTGAAGAAGTTATGCAAAAACAAAGCCAAGATGGGTAAGGGTGTTCTTTTAGAGCGGTCAGGACCTCCCAGGAGGCCATGGGAGCGGCCGTGATGGGCAAGAGTGAGTGAGTGAGCCAGCCTGGGGGCGGCCTGGGGGCGGGGCACTGCAGACAGAAGGAAGGGCCTCGTTGACTGTGCTTGGTGTCTATCAATATCAAGGGGGCCAGCAGGGCTGGAACGAAGTGAGTGGGGAAGGGAATGGGGAGAGGATGAGGCTGGGGTTCAAGCATGCAGGGGTTTGGGGGCTGTTGGAAGAACATAGCTTTACCTCCGAGTGAGCTGGGCCGCTGAGGTTTTATTAGGCCCAACTGCTATGAGGAGGATGGGCTACGGGTGGGGGCACAGGTGGAAGCAGGGAGGCCAGTTAGAAGCTTCTGCCAGGGTTCCGAGGTGAGATGGTGCCCACAGCCTCTCTCTCTCTCTCTCTCTCTCTCTCTCTCTCTCTCTGTGTGTGTGTGCAGAGGCTGGCCTCTCACCGTAGGCCCTTGTAAGCAACCCAAGCGGAGATGCCCGCCTGCTGGTGTGTCCACACGTGCCTCGGAACTGAGATGCTGAGGCCCCCGTGAGAGGAGACGCAGCAGAGCCGGTCAGGGAGCCCAGGGTCCCAGGTTCTCCTCCTGGCTCTGACTCACTGGCTGTTTCCAGACATTGTTGTCGCAGTTCCCAGGCCTCCGTGCCTGTTTCCTCATCTGTAAAATTCCAGTCCGGGTGTGCGGGAGATGATTGCTCTCCAGGTGCCCTGGGCTCCTGCAGGCGGGACAAGGAAACAGAAGGCGGGACGAAGGGTAATGGGGGCGGCCTTATTTAAAGTCTGCAGAGAGCCAGTGGGAAGGAGGGCTGGGCGCTCCGCCTGGAACAAGAGAACGCTTCCGGGGGTGGGAGGGGGCAATGGCGACGGCCAGGCAGACAGGAGGAAATGGCGCAATGGCAGAGAAAGGCAGGTGCAGGGTTGGAGGTGGGGAAGGGAGTGAACTAAGAGAAATCATTTTAAAATCAGAATTTAAAAGCCTGGGGAGACCTTAGAGATCATTAAATCCAGTGGTTTTCAGACAAATTTTGGTCTTTGTGCAAGCATGGTAGGTGAAGTTCCACTATATAAATCAGATGATATTAATAGCTAATGTTTATTGAGTGCTTACCGTAGGCTAGGCATTTGACACGTGTCGATTCCTTTAGTTTTTCCCAATAAGCTCACGTTAGGCTATTCTTATCAACGCCCTCACTTCACATTCGAGGAAGACGAGGCACAGAGAAGTCAAGGAACTTGCCCATGGCCACACAGTGTGCCAGTGGGAGGAGAGTCAGGGTTTGAACCCAGGCAGTCTGGTCCCCAGGCTGTGCAGGTGGGTGGCCTCTGTCGATGTAAAGGTGCGGCTGCTCATTGCAGGAGGGCCCTGTCTCCATCCTAACACCCTCCAGGGCCTGACAGGTAAGTCCGAGAGGGCCGAGGGCCCCAACTCACCCTGAAAACCATGGCCCACCCCAGGAGCGCTGCAGGCAGAGGTGGGCGGGGTCCCGTGAGAACTGCTGCCAGGGCTCCATCCATCCTCCAGGTCTCTGCCCCCAAGTTCATTTCAGGCCATGTCAGGCTGGGCTCTCCCAGAGCCCCCCTTCCCCCCTGTTACCCCGATCTCCCACGTTTGAGGAAGGCCCCTGTTCTTTGGGCTTGCATGTTCAAGCCCTGTCCCCAAAGCAATCCCCCAAATCCACACCTCTCCGAATCCCTAGGATTATTGAGGTCTAAACATCCCATTATTATCTGACCCCCTTTTTTTTCTTTTCCTTGAGGTCCAGCCAGTGTGATGCTGATTCTTGTCAGCGGTCTCCAGAGAGAAAGGCAGAGGGTGGAGAAAAAAAAAATCCAAAGGACCAGAACTGGGTTCTCAGGGCCTTTGGCCGGACCGCCGGTCAGTGCAGCGGCGCGGACACGAGGGGGCGCCAGAGCGCCGGGGTTCGCGCCGCCGCTCCCGGCGACCTGGAGGGCGCGGCGCACAGCGGCCGCCAGGGGGCAGCAGAGCGCGGGGCCCGGGCGGAGGGGCGAGGGGTGGGCGGCGGCAGCTGCGTTCCGGCTCCGAGCGCGCAGAGCAGCGCGGTTCTCTGTTAGGAGGGTAATTTAGAGCAATTACACCGATTATTATTGGTTTTCTAATTAGTGCTTTTCCTACAGAATTAGCCGAGTGTTTATTAGGAGCTGCTTGTTGCCAGCGGCTTAACTGCTTCGCTGCCGGGCGGCGGCGGCGCCAGCGGGGAGGGGCCGGGCCGCTCCCGCCGCTGCGTGGGGCCGGTTGGTTATGTGGTTACGCATAAAAGCACGGATTAAATATTCATTCTGCTTTGTTACATATAGCATTAAATTTTTATCAGCTGTATGTTTTCCTTGAAGTTCTCCCTGCGTGTGAGCGTTCAGGCGGGCTGCGGGGAAAACTCCTGGGCCTCGGTGGGCGGGGAGGGACAGATGGGGGGCTTGGGGGTGCTGGGGAGAGAGCCGGTGGGAGGGGGCGGGATGGCCACCCTTGGACATCTGTTACTGTTAGACTTTTCCCAAACGTCCCCAGATCCTTCTACCGTTCCCAGCAGGTAGGCAGGAAAGGAACTATCCACCCATCTGGTAGGTGAGAAAACTGAGACCTCCTCCCGAGGGACCTCCGGGGACATCCATCCCCAAGGCTGGCCTGAGACCAGAGGGTGGAGTGGCGCCCATCTCGGCCAGCCCATTGCCATATTTAGGAGCTTCCACCCCCAGGCCCCTCTCACACTTGGGGACACCCCTGAGGTGCCCCTCCACCCCAAACCTCCTCTCCCACGAAAAGGCAGGCTCTGCACTTTCCCAGGCCCGATGCCAGCCAAGCCAGGGCCCTCCCTGCCTGCCTGGGGGCAAACTGGCACCCATCGTGTGCTCCTGGGCCACCTCCTGGAGCCCTTAGCCCAGAGAGGCCGCGCAGGGTGGAGGCAGGCCGGGGAGAGAGAGGAGGGATTATTCATACACTGCTTTCCCTTTGCCTCACTAGCTTACTGCTTGCTTCGCCTCGGGGAGGGGAGGGGAGGGCTTGTCTCTCATGCGATCAGTCCTGGGGACCCCGAGTGAGAAGAGCTAAACGCACCCACAGGGGAGCCAGAGCGGGCCGCGTGTGCCCCCAAAGTTTGCTTCGCCCTTTCAGAGGCTCCTTGGGAAACCACCCACCCCTGGCGCTTGCTTACAGCTCATTAGTTACTTGATGGGAAGGCTGGGGCGGGGCCAGGCAGGGAATATTGACAGAAAATCAATCAGAAATGAAGATTAATGATCTCCAAAATGTTCCCGTGGATCATCAGCAGGGAAAAATGGGTGTGAGTTCCCAAAACTGTGTCTTTTGATTACCTGGTATTTCCTTCCCCCCTTGTCGCTGCCCAGAGTGAGACCCCCGGGGTGAAGGCCGGGCTGCTGGAAAGGTGGCGAGGATGCAGGGGTGGGGCTGAGCCCGGATGGTCAGCCTAGGTGTGTCCCCCTCCAGGCCGTGCTGGAGGGTGGGTGGGTGGGGGGGAAAGGGAGGTGATGGAGCTGGTTTACCTCACCACCACTCTTCAACCAGCCACACTGGGCCCTGGACACACGCCAAGGGGACCTTCCCTGCTCCCCACCCTCTGTCTGTGTTTCATTCATTTGGACGAGGTTCTGTGTCTCCTGTGGGGGTGAACGGGAGCCATGCGGGTAGTGTTAAAGCAGTCCGTGGGTGCCACAGGGCTGGGAATGGCTGGAAGTCGCCTCAGCCAGGGGTGGGGGTGGGGGTGGGGCAGGTGTCAGGCCCTCTGTGACTTTTCGGATTTCTCTGGTTGCCCGGATTCCAGCAGGGTGGGGAGGAGCCAGGCTCAGACACCTCTCCTCCTCCTGCTTGCTGGCTTCCTTCCTTCCTTCCTTCCTTCCTTCCTTCCTTCCTTCCTTCCTTCCTTCTTTCCTTTCTTCTTTCCCAAGCGACTGCCTCGCACAGCAGTTCGGACTGGGAAGAGCGGGTTTCCACTACCGCCTCTTCCTCTGAGCACAGCTGATGGAAGCCCCACTGTCCCAGGTTCCTGGGCCGTGTGTCCGGTGCTGTGGTCACTGGAGAACTCCGGGTCCCCTGCTGCGTGGGCCTTTTGGGGTGTGAGTGCTTTGGCATGGCTGGTGCCCCAGGCACAGGGGTGGGTCTCTGCAAGGAAAATGGCACAGCAAGATGCCCAGATGGTGTCTCCCCTGAGTACTGTCACTCTGGCCACCTCTCCCGGGATCTCTTTCTGCTCTTTGCTCTGCAAGAATCCTGGGCGCAGGAAGTAGAAGGGGGCATGGCTCCATGTTTGACGTGCGGAGAAGGAAGAAACGAAGGGAGAAAGCCCAACGTTGTACGTCACCTACATGTCCTGTCTCACAGGGCTCCGCACAGTAAGTGCTAACTCGCAGTCTGGGGTCCGTGAGCCTGGGGGTCCCCTAGGATGGGCAGGTACCCTAGGATGGACAGGCTGTCCGGCCTGGGAGGGACTCGTGTCTGCCACCTGCCAAGCCCACTCTCTCCTGCCAGGGCCAGGCCTGGGCCACAGGCCTTTTTGAGATGCTGTCCCGCACTCACGACATTGTCCACCAGCCACCCGGCTCACGGGGCTGGAAGGTGTTAGAGGCTCAGCACAGGTGTCCCTACCTCGGCTCCCTGACACTCACGGTGAGATCATTCTCTGCTGGGGGGCTGTCCTGGGCCTTGTAGGAAGTTTGCACACAAGTTGCCAGGAGTACCTTCCTCTCTCCCCCATCGTGACAGTTAATAATGTCTCCAGGTATTGTCCAAAGTTCCCCAGGAACGAAGTCACTCCTGGACGAGAACCAGCGCTCTCCATCAATCTCCGCTAGTGCATGCATCAACTGATACCTAAATGGGATGTGACACATGCCACACAATTCAAGGAAAAATTAGGGAGTGGCCAAATACCCAGATTCTGGAGTCAGCCATCCTAGATTCCAGTGCCATTTCTACTAGCTCTACTGTGATCTGAGGCAGGTAGCCACCACCTGCCTTGATTGTGCATCTGTTGAATGGGGACATTGATATCACTGTCCTTATGGGTTACTGCGAGTATTAGATAAGATACCACACACTGATGCTCAGCTGACTGCCTAGCACCTCTCAAGGGTGCCATTAACAGCCATGAATATCAGGATCGGAAGATTAAGTTCTGGACTCCCCTCTCAATTAGAAATATGAAGGCCTGAGAAAGCTCCAGAGGAAGGCATTCTAAAGACACATGACAACTTAATAAAAAGTAAAAAGACACAAGACAACCCCCCCAAAAAATCCCCTAAAAGATGTGAAGGCTTTGGATCTGCATAATCTGAATCAACTGGAGATCACGGAACTTAAAATTTTATTGATTGAAATGTTAGAAGGTTGTACAGCTGATGGACTGAACTGCAAAATGAGCACCGACGGAGGAGGGATAATTGCTGGAAAATCAGGCAAGAATTTTCTCCAGGAGTGCAGTGCGAAGGTGAGGAGGCAGGAAGCTTGAGAGAAAAGATCATCAACGCAGAGGACACATCAGTACAGAGGACCAAAAGGAAAAAAAAATAGACACAGTGGGGGAGAGGCAATACTTCAATAATTACTAGAAGAGATTTTCCCAGAACCAAAGAAAGGTAAGTCCTCAGCCTTAAAGGACCCATGGGTGGCCAGCAAAATTTCAAAACCCACAGACATAGACATGTCATCGTGAAATTTTAGAACACCAAAGACACAGGGAGGGAAAATCCTGAAAGCTTCATCGAGAACACACACACACACATAGACACACACACACACACACACACACACACACACACACACACGGATTTCCAAGGGCTGGTATAACAAAGTACCACACACTGGGTGGCTTAAAACAACAGAAATGTAGTCATCACAGTTCAGGAGGCTGGAGTGTGAAATCAAGGTGTTGGCAGGGCTGATTCCTTTTGGATGTGCTGGAGCGAGTCTCCTCTCCATCCTGTTCCTGGTTGTGGCTCCTGGCAACCCGTGACTTCCCTGGCTTGTAACTGCATCATGCCTGCCTCTGCCCAGGTCTTCACGTGGCCATCTTCTCTGTGTTCTCTCTTCTTTTAATAAGGACACAAGTCTTCAAACTGAGGGCCCACCACACATCTCGAGATCTTTAACTTAATAATATCTGCACACACACCCCCTCTTTCCAAATAAAGTCACCCTCACAGGTGCTGGGAGCTACAACTCGGACGTGTCATTTGGGGGGACACTATTCAACCCACTAGACCTGGGAACAGGAATTGGATTGGTACCATGCTCCTCATCAGCAAAATTGGATACCAGAAAATAATGAAGCAATATTTTCAAAGCTCTGAGGGGAAATGGCTTTGAACATAAATTATCATTCAAGTGTGAGGGCAAAATGGAGCCATCTCAGACAAGTACGGACTCAGAACATTTACCAGCTTTGCAATTCCTCTTTGGAAGAATTACTGCATTTGGCTGGTGTGTAGATGCCTGCCTTCCTTTCCCCGTCACCTCCCCCGCCAATAAAAAAAAGTAACCCCAAATTGTTTTGATTTGATTTATAATGTTGTGCAAACTGGTACATTTACATAGACAGAAAGTATTACTAGGGATATAATGTAAAAGAGTTTGTTGCCCTACCTCTCTCCCTCTTATTCCTCCTCCTCAAAGGAACAACTCTCAACTGTTTTAGCTATTCTTTTGCTTTCTCTATTTATCAACTTATTGTATATGTAGCCATTTTGTGATTTCTCAGTTTTAAGAATTGCCTATTGACTTTCAAGTATGGAAAATTAGATGTTAGCTCTTCTGCCCATTTTCTCCCTCCCCAAACATATCCACTTATCCTTCCCTCATCTTCCAATATGCCTCTATCACAAGTTGTGGTTAAAATCACTATTGGCTTATAGAGTATGGCCATATGAATATTATTCACACCTCAGTCATGCAGTGTGCTATGATTACAATCCTTTTTTCTTCCCTCTGGGTTAATACTTGTCTTTATTTTTATTTGCTTAGCTTATGTATCTGTTTCTACCTACCTGCTAGCCGGTCCCCACATTCTCCCACAGACACGAAAATCTCTTCCAAATGTGCTCAAATGCAGTCACTCTTCCACCAGCTGGTACCTGGGATTTTTGCCACCTCTTTCCTAGATTGGGTGCCTGTTTTCCAGATCCCATGTCTTTCTTTTTCCTGGCTTACTTCATGTGGGTAAATGGCATTATTCAGTAGCCTTCTGTGAAAGATGAAAATATTCTCAATAAGGGCATTGGACATAGAATGGTTGGACATAGAATTCTCAGTTGGAAAATCTTTCCCCACAGACTTTTGAAGACATTGCTCTGTCGTCTTTTAACTTCCGGTCTTGCTGTGTATATTCTAATTCCAAATCATTTGAATATGACCAATTATTTTGAATGTGATCTTTTTCTACTCTTGGGGAGATTGTAGAATCTTCTATTGATTCCTTCCATCATTTTTGTAAAAAAAAGTATGTTTTTATTGATTTTAGAGAGATAGAGACATCGATGAGAGAGAAACATCTGTTAGCTGTCTACTGTACATTGATGGAACATGCAATCCCAAGCATGTGCCCTGACTGGGAATTAAATCAGTGACCTCTTGGTTCATGGGTCGATGCTCAACCACTGAACCACACTAGCCAGGCAATTCCTACCATTCTTAAATTTTATTATGGCATGTTTTGTTTTGTTTTAAAATATATATATTTTATTGATTTTTTACAGAGAGGAAGAGAGAGGGATAGAGAGTTAGAAACATCAATGAGAGAGAATCATCGATCAGCTGCCTCTTGCACACCCCCTACTGGGGATGTGCCCGCAACCAAGGTACATGCCTTTGACCAGAATCGAACCCGGGACCTTTCAGTCCCCAGGCCTATGCTCTATCCATTGAGCCAAACCGGTTTCGGCTATTATGGCATGTTTTAATATAGGCACATAGCTATCCAGTTAGAAACAAAAAACAAAAAAACAAAAACAAAAACAACAACACACACTCATTTCTTAGCCTCCTTTGCATCTGGGTATAGCTTATAAATAGAAGTAGAATTATTGTGTTTCTGGGAAGTCTCCCTGAAATAATAGGTACCCTTCTGTTCCTGCCTTCTTCCATCCCGTTGCCTTGACAGAGATGTAATGGCTGGCATCCTAGCAGCCATCCTGAGCCATGAGGTGACGTTGGGAACAGAAGCCACGTTCTGTGAGACAACACAGAAGAAGGCTGAGTTCCTGAGACTGCATGGTGACCACACTAGACCTGATTCCCCTCCAGGCTTCCTTTTTTTGAGAGAAAAACACATTTTTATATTTTTAAGCTACTATTTTGTGGGATTTTTGTTAAACAAAGCCAAACTTATTCTAAATGATAATGGGGGGAGGAGGAGTAATATTTTTCCACATAAAAGCACTTTAAGCGCTGGCTGGTTTGGCTCAGTGGATAGAGTGTTCGTCAGCCTGCAAACTGAAGGGTCCCAAGTTCATTTCCAATCAAGGGCACATACCCAGGTTGTGGACTCGATCCCCAGTGGGAGACTTGCAGGAGGCAGCCGATCCATGATTCTTTCTCATCATGGATATTTCTATCTCTCTCTCCCTCTTCCTTTCTCTCTGAAATCAATAAAAAAATATTAAAAAAAACATTTTAAAACACTTTCAAATAACACTCAATGCATGATAGACAAATGCATGTAATTAGTTCCCCTGAGATATATCTTAATAAAATTGAGATGGGCTTCATACCTTTGAGTATCTCATGTGCCACCAAAAACCAAATAATGAGTCTATAAGAAAGATACGATCAAGCAAAAGGAAATTAGTAAAACTTGTTTATTATAAAAATATTTAAAAAGTATAAACCAGAACAAAAAATTCAGATACTGTGAAGCAGGATGGAGGTGGTGAGGGAGGAAGGGAGCAACAGACAATTTGTCCTTAGTTTGAGCAAGGGGTAAATATGCATATTGAACATTGGTAGATATTCTAGAAATGCTAGGGACAGTGGGGAAAAATTTAAAGGAAAATACTAGAAAAATAGAAATACTACTATAGGGTACAACTTTCAAAATACTAGAAAAAAAAGAAATGAAGTCAAATGATGATGCTCAAAAAAATTACCGAAAGGCATAAATGGGTAAAAACCAAACCAGAAAGCATGATAAATAGAATACACACACGGCATTGTTAGAATAACTCTAAACCTCTTGGTAATACTTGTGACTGAGTTAAATACTTCTCAAACTGGCTTTAAATAAATCCAGTTTCATGACTTTTTCTAGCAAGATGTTCACATAAAGCCAGTAGAAAAATTGAAAACAAGAGGACAGATGTAAAGATGTATATCAGGGAAGACTAATAAAATAGAAATAAGAATAGCAATTTTAACAGCAAATAAAATAAAGTGAATATTTTATGTTAATGAAAGGAACTCCCTGTTAAGATGACATATAACCATCTTGAACCATTATGCGCATAACAAAAAACCTGAAAATATATAAAGCAAAAATTGATAGTACTTCTGGGAAAAGCAGATAAATACAGTGTAATAGTCAGAGACCCTAACTTTTCAACAGATCAAGACAACCAAGTAAAGCTATGGAGGATACAAAAGGCATGATTAACAAGGTTGATGAACTATAAAATATATGGCATAGACTGAACAGATTGAGAATAAAATCCTTTTCAAACACATATGGAACACTCATATAATTGCTCATGGGTTTGGTCACAAATAAAATATTGATCCATTTTTAAAGATGACTATCATAACTAATGTCACATTCACTAGCCATAATGCAATAACATGAGACCTCATCAACAAGATGATAGCAAAGTCAAATCTAAGTAACATAGCCCCCTCATTATTGTATTAAAGTAAATCACAATGAAAATCACAAATTATTAAGCTAAAAATGAAAAGCACAATATATCAAGACATATGGAGTGTGGGTTTTCAGAAAGGAATAAAAGCCTTAGATCCATTAATTGGAAAACACCAAGTCTGAAAATAAATAATTTGAGAGTTCAACTCAAGAAATTAGATAAGGAGCAACAAATAGAAAAACAGAGACAATAAACAGAAGGAATTAATAAAGATGAAAGCTCAAATAAAGATGAATTGAATAGAAAACAAAAAGTAGAGTTAATTAAGAAACAAAAAGTTTACTTTCTCTTTTAAAGACAATAGTAGGCAATCTTTGCCAAGATTGATGGAAAATAAGGATTGATACAAATACATATGAGTCAAAACTAAAAATGGACTTAATTACAACAAAAGGAAAATGAAACTGATTTTGGGGAAAATTCATTAAAATTTCCACTTCCCAGCCTCAGCTTTTCATGTCTATAAGTAAAATATAAATATATTAATAAGGTGGTGACTGAGGTCACAGTGCTCCTCTGTGGCAGTGTTTGGTCCAGTGTTTGCTCCCCTCCCGACCAGGCCTCCTGAGGAAGAGGACGTGTCCTGGCTGCCTGGTGGTGGGCAGGGCTGTGCTACATGCTTTGGACAATGACATGTGGGTAGAAGTAACATGTGCCTTTTTGGAGCAGATGCTTCTAGAACCTTCATGTTGCTCTATTGTTTCTCTTTTTCTTTTGCCATGGGACCTGCAAGCCTGGAATGGTGGCTGCTCCTCCACCTTGGCTCTGAAATGAAGAGGTGTGGAGCAGAGCCTCGCCAACAACCTGTAATGCTCACACATGTAGGCAAGCCACTGAGGTCTGGGGTTCCGTATCACTTATCACACTGATGGACAGAGCATGGGACCCCCACAATGCCATTCTCCATTTGTTTCTGTCTTCTGGGACTTGAGAGATCAGGGACTGGGTCTTCCCTTTAGTCAACATCTACTTGTTGGGTGTTTTCTATGTGACAGATACCATGCTAGGCCCTGAAGTTGCAGAGATGAAAAGATTGATCCTTGACCTTGAATTGTCAGTCTTTTTAAAAAATATATATATTTTATTGATATTTTACAGAGAGGAAGGGAGAGAGATAGAGAGCTAGAAACGTCAATGAGAGAGAAACATCGACCAGCTGCCTCTTGCACACCCCCTACAGGGGATGTGCCCACAACCAATGTACATGCCCTTGACCGGAATCAAACCCGGGACCTCTCAGTCCGCAGCCCGACGCTCTACCACTGAGCCAAACCAGTTTCGGTGAATTTTCAGTCTTATGGACTGAATGTCTGTGTCTCTCCAAAATTCATTTGTCAAAATACTAACCCCCAATGTGATATAGTAGAGGTGCTTAGGTCAGGACGATGGAGCCCTGACAAATGGGATTAGTGCCCTCATAAAGAGAGATGTGAGAGCTTGTTCTCAATCTCTCTGCTCTTACCACATGCAGGTATAAGAAGACAGCATCTATGAACCAGGAAGTGAGCCTTCACCAGACACCTGGTCTGCCATCACCTTCCACTTGGACTTCCCAGCTTCCAGAATGGTGAGAAACGATTGTTTGTTGTCCATTAACCGGTCTATGACAATTTGTTATAGCCACCCCGACTGACCAAGACACCCACATAATGAAAGAAATGGGCCTGAGGGGCAAAGGAAGCCAGAGGAGGGGTACCCACATCCACCGGAGGGCTGGGCAGGTGCTGCATAGACCTAGCTGATCAGTTTGACTAAGTCTGTTTATGGCTGTCAGTTCATTTATTTATTTGCGTCCTGCTTCCTTCCAGAAAGGATCGGAGGGGAAAAGCCTTTGGCTTTGTGCCTGTGGCCCAGCTGCCAAGCAGAGAGCCTGGCACAGTGATGCTGTGGGTGTTGAGTGTCTGGGTCCCCCTCTCCGATCGTCTTCCTTATTCTATGGCAAACCTGTCCTCCTGCCCCTCCCTTCCCGAGTCCCACGGCCGGAAGCTCCCTCCCCAATAGCAGATGGCTCTGCTGATACATGTTAACACCCACAAGCGGAGCCCCAGGCCTCGCATGTAAAGAAGGCGACGCGGGGTGTAAATGCTATTCCTGAACACATACTCAGGATCTGCGGAAATCCTCGCACACCTTCCAGCTTCCGGACCTCAGATGGGAGGTCTGAGAAGAACAGTGTGTGGATGGCATTTAGAGTAAATGATTAACGTTAAGATCCTCTTCAGTAGACAGTGGTACACAAAGGAATTTTATTTCAGATCCTTGGACACCTGACAAACGGCCGCTTCGGAGGAGTAGTACGCTGTGTCCTCCAGCAGGCAGCACCCGGGGCGGCGTGGCTGGGGGAAGGAAATCCAATTTGCTTTTAAATGGCATTTACAGTCTGTTTCTTTCATGCTAACAACCCACGTTACTGAAGTTGAGAACGTAGAAGTTCAGACGTTAAGGAACTTCACACAGACTCGCTCCGTCTAGGCGAGGAGTCGCCTTCCTCAAGGCTGGGCTGGGACGGCCTCAGCGTTTGGGGGCCCAGGGCAGCCCCACTTTTCATGTGGCTTCTTTCTCTCTGGTACACGAGGGGTTTGGGGAATAAGCGACTTCGCCAGGCACAGAGCAGAACATAAAATCCACCGAATTACATCCTACTTAGGAGTTTCCAAAAGGCAGCTTTGAAACAAATTCCCAGGGATAAGCAGAGATGGCAGGCGATCGCGTGGCTGGTGTGTGCGCGCGCATAGCGAACAAAGCCCGACTTCTAGCTGCTTATCCAGCCGGAGGTGGGAAGGAAATGGAATTCATAGTCAATAGCCCATTCTGCTGGCTCTTTCTCCTACCCCTGCCCCTGCCCCTGCCCATGGGGACAGTGGGGACTGGCATGCTAGTTTCTGGTCTCCAGGCGACGTGAAGATGGGGTGGCAGAGGGTACCATGGTGGATGGTGGGTAATGTGGGCAACTGGCTGGGGAGTCAGAGCTGGTGGCCTGGAGATGATTCTGGGAGCAAGGCTGGAGGGACAGGGACCCGGAAGCCAGTAGCCAGACACAGGCAGGTGCGCTGAAGCCCGGGGTGTGGTGTGTGTGTGTGTGGCATCAGTGGGCACACAGAAAATATTATGGGAGATCACAGGGTTCTGTGGGGGTAATGTGGTAGTGGTGGGCATTCCGTGATGTGATGGTAGTGGGTACAGGTGAGGTGGGCATCAAGAAGAGATGAATAGGAAAGAAATCTGGGGACAATGTGAGGCAAGGTGCATGATAAAAACCAGGGAGCACACAGAGTCCTGAGTCAGGGCATGGTAGGCCTCCCTACAACCACCCTTAGGTAGCAGAAGAGGAAGACCAGCGCAGGCCCAGCTCAGCCTCAGAGGTTCTGGCTGGATTGTCACTGGGAAGAGTCATTTTGAGAACGTGGTTAACCTGGACTCTGCAAGTGGGAGCAGATTTAAGATGTGAAAGAGTTAACAGTGTCTGAATGTGGGGTGGGGTCAGGACAGCTTGTAACAGGGTGGGAATGGAAGTGGACAGCGAACCAGCCCCCAGTATTGGGGGGCATAGAGTAGTCCCCATGTATGAGTGCTGTGAAATGTGTCTTGTTACACCAATGCTAGGGAATTATGGGGTTGCTCCGTACTCAAACTGATTCCAGGTTCAAGGATCCAGTTTCTTTTTTTTTCTTTAAAAAAATATATTTTATTGATTTTTTTTTTTAAAGAGAGGAAGAGAGAGGGATAGAGAGTTAGAAACATCGATGAGTGAGAATAATCCACCAGCTGCCTCTTGCACACCCCCTACTGGGGATGTGCCCGCAACCAAGGTACATGCCCTTGACCAGAATCGAACCCGAGACCTTTCAGTCCGCAGACCAATGCTCTATCCACTGAGCCAAACCAGTTTTGGCATGATCCAGTTTCTTCATGGCCATCTAGTAACTACTGTGGGGTGGGTGGATTGGCCATGACCTCAATATGGGTTGGGGAAGAGAAGTTAGTGAACAGGAGAGGGGTACCCCAACCTGCCAGGACTTTCACAATCTCTCTGCACCTACAGTATGGGACCCCCTGTGAGTCTTTGTAGCATGGACTCAGGGGATGGCCCTCGGGTCCACTTCCTGCACCTTCCTTTTGCTCTCTTGACCACTCTAGCTAAAGAGGCAGCTTGGATTAGGGCCTGCCTCCCCCTGTGGTGAACCAATGGCCCCTCATTCCCAGAGCTGCTCTCTCTCACAAAGGCTGTGGACCTCAGTTCTCTGTCCTCCATTCCCAAGGCAAAGGCTGGGTTCTGCTTCCCAGAATCCCAGGTTATGCCAGAGACCCCATCATTACTTGCTTGGGATGGGAGGTTATTTGGATGACAGAGATGGTGCATCCCACAGGTTGCAGGGGGCAGGGCAGGAGAGAGGGAGTTTTGGATGGTTTTTTGCTTATATCATTAAATCGAAACTGGGACACCAGAATCCTGATTTCAGCTTTGCTAACTCCATTCCATTCCATTCCATTCCATTCCATTCCATTCCATTCCACCTTGTTTATTCCATTCCCTCTATTCCATCCATTTCACTCATTCTTTTCCATTTCATTCCACCCATGGGATTCCATTCCACTGGATGAGCACCTACTATGTGCCAGGTAGTGTTCGAAGTACTGAGAGACACTGACACAGGGCTTCTCTTATGGGGCTCTTATTCCCATGGAGAAGGCAGATGGCAAACAATATCATGCCATGGGACCTTGGGCCCACACCACAGGCCACAAAGGGAATGGACAGACACTGGTCTGGGGATTAGCAGACCTTAGGTTGAATCCTGAATCTGTTACTAACCTTGAGGAAATCCTACAGCTCCATGGGGCTCAATGTCCTTGCCTGTTAACTTGGAGGTTCAACCAGAATAATTTTAAATGTTCTCTTCCAGATCTGATGTTTTTATTTTTCAAAATTTACTTTACATTTTGCTTATGTACTTTCTTCCTTATTCTACCTCTCATCATTCCCCAAACCACTTGAGCCCGTTGTCCATCTCCAACAGTCTTTCCCTCTGTGGGACACAGTGTCTCCCAGTTTTCACGGTGGGACCTGCGTTTGGCAAAAGAGAAAGTGAGAGCCACTGCTCCACACTGTCCTCTCGTCCAGGCTTGCTCTTGTCCTCGTGCATGTTATGCATCATTGCTGTTTCCTGCCCCTGCCCAGCTCACAACTTCTCAGTTCCTAACCCAACCCTGACCTTCCTTGACCTTTGGCCTTGTCCATCCAACTGCACTTGTTCCCTTAGGCATGAACTTGTTCTTTGTGGCACATGCTCAACCAGATATCTATTTTTATGTCAACTGCCTCACTCATTGGAGATGATAATAATAGTAATATTGGAGATGATAAATTGGAGAGAATGATGGTAATATTGGCAAGAATAACAATATTGGAGATAGGTATAATAATATTAGAGAAGATAATAGTAATATTTGAAATTATGACAATAATATTGGAGAATATAATAATACTGGAGAATATAACATAAAATAACCCATATAGATGCAATGCGTAGACCAGCTATTCATGGGACACCCTAGTGTGCGCTGATACATAATGATCATGGGCAGACAGTGGTGGAATACGGAGGAGCTGACTAGGCAGGGAACTGGTGTTGAAATCATGTCATGAGAGCTGGGATGCAGGGTTGTGAGAAACTAGATAAGACCTCAGGGATTAGAGCTATAGAACCAGCACAACCTGACCCTACATCTGTGCTAAATTGATCGGCCGTGAATCACTTCAGACCCCAGGCCCACCTCCTTATCATGGCCTTGCTCCTTCCCAGTTCCATTCAGTGTACACTTATCGATCTCTATGTGGCATTCATTCTAAGCATGAGAATAGTGATGAAGAAGACACTGGGGCTTCCTATGGTAACCACTTCTCCCAGATCCTCAGAACTAAGGTTCTATGGAAATCTCAATGCGTAGTGACAGGGGTGGATGTTTTAGAGAAGTGTATTGAGAGAGCAGAGCTCAGCAGAGAGCATTTTTGAGCCTCATTCCCTTCCTTTCAAAGTTCTCAGAACCATCTGGGAGGTCTTTGGTTGCAGTTGGTTGGGCTTCCTTACCTTTGCCTGTCTTCCTGCAGGGTCTTGTCCTGGGATAGTTTGGATTAGGTATTACAAGCTCTGGTTCTTTAATGATTTGGGGAGCTCTGGTCTTTCACAAAGGAAGAAGTGGCACTGGGGATAAGCCAGTCACCTCTGGGTACTGGCCTGGTTAGAAAGTGTGTTGAAGAATCCATGTGGCTGTTTCTTCAGGCAGCCACCTCCGCTTATAGGCCAGTTCTTAATTTTAAGCCTATCAAGCATTCTCTGCTTTTTTTTTTTTTTTAAATTAAGAGATATTTGTGTGATACCTTCAAGTTATAACTTCAACTGTATAGTTCTCAAGGATATTATCCATCCTTTTTTTCTTTCCTAATTGTTACCAATTACCCCAAACTATTCATAATTACACCAAAAATATTATAATTATCCAAACACTATTATTAAAATAAAGGATTTTTTTCAAAAGGAAAACAATCAGTCTTAATACCCAGTTATTACTAAGTACTTTCATTTTTCTAGGGTTGTCACTTAATTTTTGTCCTATCCATGCTTACCTTTTGTAGTTTTAACTGTAGTGGAATCTTGTTTTATGTTCTTGCGAAACCCAAGAAAAAATATATATGCCAAGAAGGACTCCTCATGGTTAATTGGGCCCATATTCATATCCAGAGTCTAACAACCACAGCTGAGAGAGGCCTCTCACACACACCGAATTTCAGGAAAAAGTGCTACCAAGCCTCCTGTTCTGTGTTCCTGCCAGCTGAGCTGACTCTTATAAAAGAGTTCCTGGAATTGTCTTTCAACCGATGGGCTGAGGCCTGTTCCATCCAATCAGAACTGTGCAACTACTATATCCTCATGTGCATTTTTACCAACCTATTGGAGTGGCTTCATAACAACCAATCGAAACACAAGATTCCAACCAAACAGGTCCATGCTGTTTGGACCAATCCAAATACTGTGCAATTTGGATGCCTCATTTGCATAAAAATGGACCAATCGGAAACCAGGGCAGGAACTTTCTCTATAAAAGGCAGCCTCCCCTTTGGGTTAGGGGAGCACACTTTCGGCTTCCCTTTGGAGGTTGTTTCCCAGGTTTGTGAACTGTTCACTTGAGTCAAGTTTCTGCACCTCAGGTTGAAGAAGGATGTTGGCATTCTTCTCTTCAAACTTTGAAATACCCTTTAGAGGTTATGGCAAGAACACATTGTCTCATGCCTCTGGACTTCCCTCCATTCTTCCCTTCCCCAGCAATGGCCAAGGTAACTGAAATTAAGGTGGGGGTGGCGGGGGGGGGGGAGTGCAGTTTTTACTGTGTGTGTGTGTGTGTGTGTGTGTGTGTGTAAATCTTTCAGCAAACTCTTGGAAGAAGCAGGCACAGGGTCTGCACTGGTATCCCCCCTCCAAACCTCTTTCTTTCCTTCCCTTCCTCAACAGTCCCTCCCCGCCCCCCCAAGGTGCTGTTTGATTACACATGGCTCTGTTTGTTCCCTCATGCTAAGGCTTGGGGAATGATTACATTGCAAACCACGAGCAGAGACGGAAATCCACGCATTACATCCTACTTAGGAGTTTCCAAAGGCGGCTTTGAGGCAGATTCCTGGGGATAAGTCAGCACAGAAATACATCGGGTAATATTTGTGCACACACAGAACGAGCAAAGTCTGCCAGACTCCTTAAGCGGGGAAGGCGGGGAGAGGGGGTGTATTTTATCACGGGGGGCTAGAATAGCCTTGACTCCAGCTGGGGTGACAGGAGCTGCTCCAGGAGGGAGCCGGCCCGGGGCCTCCTTCAGGACACGTTGTTTCCTAACCTGGTTTTGGGTCGGCTGGTACCATGTCTCAGAAGCCCATGGCCATGTTACTGACAAGTGGGCTCCCTGGGGTGCTGCAGGAAGCTGGGCCTCGTCTCCGAGGGACCTGGGTGGTGTGAGGCCTGAGGTTCAGGCCTGGGGTTGGGTGCAGCCTAGACATCAGGGGAAACTGGGAGGGACGCAAATGGCCTAAATGCATGTTCTCGTCTTCGTTCTGCCCCCACAGAGAAGGTTCCCCACCGAACACCCCCCTCATCCAGGGGACCAGGAGCCCTTTCTGTTTACCCCCGAGGAGCCGGTCTCACATCCGGACAAGCCGATCAGATCTTCCCCTGGGAACCCGGGGGTCTTGCTACTGCAAAGCCTGCCTCCCACACAGCCTGGCTGTTCACCTGCTCCCGAGGGCGCCCCCTTGTGACTCTGAATGGCTGGAGGTGTCCTCCCCTGGGCTGTGCGCACACAGGACTGAGAAACCGTGGTCCATCTCACCGCCCTGGGGTGGGTGCTGTGTGTCCAGCCATCCTCATGACCCCAGGGCAGAGCCTGCCCCCACTCCTGGCAGGGGGAGCAGCGAGGTGGGGAGAGGTTCAGAGTCCCCACCACCAGCTGTGCGGCCTCTGACAGGCACCTGCTGGGCCTCATTTTCCTCCCCTGCCCGTTGGCAATCATAATCTCTGCCCTGTCTTACGACGTGGTCAGTGTATGAGACGATGGCCTGGCCATTGTGCTGACCAGGGGGCTGGGACAGGGAGGAGGGGGCCAGGGAGCGCTGAGAAAGGGCAGGCGCTGTGCCCCATGGTATTACCGCCGTCGTTACCGATGCACAATGGGATTCCCTTCTCTGGATGCACACTCGCTTTGTTTTCCTTGTTTATCTTTTTCCACGGAAAGCAGCTCGAGAGACATCTTGTTTGTGCCAGGCCTCCCAGCTTCTCCATCAGGGAGGCGATGATCTGTAAACAAACGCTTCCATGCACAGGGGAGCCGGCCTCCCCTCTGCCTCCCCTCCACCCCCCCTTGACCCCCCCATGTAAGGCACCTTAGGGGGAACCCCTTTACAATGAGAATTATTGCCCTGCAGTGTGACTTTTCGTGAATTTGGAGTTTTGCTTAGCAAGTTCCTTTAAAATGGAGACTGTGTGTCCTGGGAAAAACAGGCCAGGAGCAGGGCGGGTGAGACTCACAAATCCCGTGACCTGGTCCCGCCGCGGTGGCAGCAGGGCAGGCCTTGCTTCTGCTAAGGACTCAGAGGCTAACGGGAGACGGATGCTGGGGAGAGGGTACATGTGCTGGAAAGCACGTCAGTCGGCCTCTGTCTCTTTCCGACTGTGTGATCTGGGGCAGGTAACTGATCTTGGCCAACTGGTGCGCTCAGTTTTCCTACCTGCACAATGGAGACAAAAGTTCCTGCCGTGGTTGTTGCTTGAAGATGAAATGAGGTGTCACACGTGCCAGGCCTGAGTTCTGCCGGCGCTGCATCCGCTTGGGCTCCGGGCTCATTGTTTGGGCTCATTGTTTATTCATCGTCTCCCTCCCCTGATGGTTAACCTGGCCACGGTCCCTCCCACTTTTCCAGGCGAATCTGGGGACCCCTGCCTGTGCCTGTTGTCTTTGAAGCTGGGGTCTGCAGCAGGGGTGCCTCGCTTCTGTGAAAGTCTATCCTGCGGTGAGTGCCAAGCAGCCACGAAGGCCCCCGCCTCCAGGAAGTCTTCTCTGATTACTCACACCCTTGCCCTGATGGCGCCATTGCTTTTCTTACTGGTTCTATAATTAAAAAAAAAAAAAAGAAATGTATTGGGGGTGGCATGGCTTAATGATGTCGTTTCTTTTTCATCTTCTCCCTCACTTTCTCTCTTTGGCCTTCCCGTTCAATGCCCACTCTCTCCCTTGCTTGTCCTCATTTGCTGCTTCTTCCTTCGACACGGCTACCTTCTCTTAGGTTTCCCCTCCTTCCTCTCCTCGCCTCCCCTCTTCCTTCCTGTGTCTCCCCCACCCCCTGCCTGATCTCCCCCCACATCCACCCTGAACCTTTCAATCTGTGTCACAGAACGGGGGAGGCGAGCTCGCCGCCGCTCCCGCCGCGGCCTCCCCGAGCACTGCGTGCAATTGCCTGTGGTCCTGGCCCATTTTGCCCTTCTGTGGTCCGGACTGGCACAGATGAGCACCAGGCCCCAGCTGGGGGCACCGGGGGCACTGAGAACTGGAGTGGCATCCTCCAGCCCAGCCGGGCTACCCCCTGGAAATGTGCCGCTGTCTTGCCCAAATGACAAAAATAAAAAGCAATACGGGGCTAGGGCCTGTGCAGGCGGGCCCAGCGGCACCGAGCGAGGCCTCACACCAGCCTGTTCGCCAGCTACCGCGAGCTGGACTAATTAGAGGGCCTTGCAGTCCCCGTGGTAATTTGCAGAAATGGAAGGAGTTGATTTTCTCTCCTTTTTCTGTTCTCAGGAATTCCAGTTTTAGGCTCTGGCAGTCTCTAACCACCACTCCCTGCGGCCCTCTGGGGAAGTGTTTGCGATGGAAATATGCAATTAATATTGCAGTGATCATAATTGCTAATTATTAAAACAATGCTACCCCCTTTTCCTGGCCTAGTTTCATGTTTAAAACCATTTAAATAACAGGGAGGAAGAAAAAAAAAAGAGGAAAAAAAAAAAAGTTAAACACCAGTGCTGAACTTGTGCAGAAGCCAATGCGAAGGGCCCGGGCTTCCCGGGATGTGCCCTGCGTCTGGAAGGACGGTGCTTCCGGAGCCCACGGCGCGGGTGCCCCGGAGCAGGTGCTGGGTCAGCGTGAGGTGCAGGCTGCGCGTTGGCCACGGCAATCCCATTTGTGCAGTGACGCTGGGCTGGTTTCATCAGATGGGTCTCCACCAGGGCCCCAGACCTCAAGACTCCCAGTGCCCTGTGTCCCGCCCAACCTTTTCCCAGCTCGCCTCCTTACAACCGGCACCATATTTGTCTGGAAATAGATAGCTGAGTGGATCTGGTGCCTGGTTACTCCAAGGACAAAGTGGAGGAGTTTGTTTCATGCCTAAGCACAGCCATTTTTATTGGTTCTTTCAACAAGAGTTTAGGACAGCAGTAGCACAAGCTGCTTGGTCAATTCTAAAGCAGTTTGCATGATGTAATCCCACAGTCAAACCTTCACCTTCCCTCCCACTCAGCCCCCAGGGGCCGGCCCCAGCCCTGGTCCTTGGGCGTGGCTTTTGAGGGCTCTGTGATCCAGGACTCATTTGCCCAGCCCCAGCTTTCTCGGCTGCTGCTCCCAAGCCCGCCGGTCTGGCCCTTCCCCAAACGTTTCCCAAGCGTGATGCTTCTGCAGTTACCTCATCAGCTTTACTCAGCAAAATGGATTCCAGGACAGAAACCTCTTCTTAGAAGGACTCCCCTGCTCTCTGAACTCTCCCGGCAAATAGTTTGTCCCCTGGACGCGGGCCGTTTCCATAGGTGTCTTCTCCGACCAAGTGCTGGCTAAGCTTCTTGGGGATGCTGATTTGTACCTACTGACCTTAGATTCCACAGGTAAGTACCATCACAGGGTGTCCGTCTCTCTTTGATTTAGTTCACTTCACATAATGCCCTCCATGTTTTCAAAATGGCAAGATTCCTTCTTTTTTATGGCTGAATAGTATTCCAGTATGTGTGTGTATGTGAGTGTGTGTGTATGTGAGTGTGTGTGAGTGTGTGTGTGTGTGTGTGTGTGTGTGTGTGTGTGTGTGTGTGTGTTGTGAGAATGGATACTTAGGTTGTTCTCACATCTATGTAATTTTCTCATCTGAAAAACGGGACTATTTGATCATGTCTGCCGCTACAGGGTTCGGGGGGGGGGGGGAGTGTTGCACATGGAGGTGCTTTGTCAGCTGTGAGGGCTCGAAGCTGCATGCACAGAGTAGAAGCAGGTCCCAGGATTGGGGCAGCGGTGGAACAGGTCAGAGATTCCGAGTAAGGGCTCCACATTTTCAAAGCTGTGGCATGCCCCTGCCCTCTAGTTTTCCAGGCAGTATCTACCCCATCCCATCACTTACCAGCTCCTAAACCTTTGCTTTTAAAAAAATATATTTTATTGATTTTTTACAGAGCGAAAGGGAAAGAGATAGAGAGTTGGAAACATCGTTGAGAGAGAGTCATCGATCAGCTGCCTCCTACACACCTCCCACCGGGGATGTGCCTGCAACCAAGATACATGACCTTGACTGGAATCAAACCTGGGACCCTTCAGTCCGAAGGCCGATGCTCTATCCACTGAGCCAAACCGGTTTCGGCTAAACCTTCACTTTTTGATAAAACACCCTGGGATTCATTCACTCATGAAACAAAGAGTTTGAACATTTTTCACGTGTCAGGCCTGGTGCCAGATGCTGAGGACAACATGAGGAGTGAAACACACTGCGCTTGCCCCCATGGGGCTTATAGTCCACAGGAAGGCAGAGTTAACCAAATAGGCAAACAACTGAAGTAAGGTTACAGGGTGTGACCTTTACATGGGAGAAGCAAGAGGCAGTGAGAGGGGGTGCAGAGGGGGACCTGGGTGCAGAGGGGGTTTCCCCAGGGAGATAGAGCAGAGCGGGCATGGGGAGGATGGAGTTAAGGTGTTGCCCGGGAGCAGAGGGCAGGGGTGAGAGGGCAGGGCAGAGCTCGGGTAGGAGGAGCTAAAGGACACTGGGTGGGGCTGGGATGAACAGAGTGAGGGGTCTGGGTGAGAGAGGAGGCTGGAGAGGGAAGAACCAAACCGAGTAGGGATTTGGGTTTTCATCATAGGAGCTGAGCCTATGGATCCATTGGAGGATTTAAGCAGGGAGACTTTTGAGATCAATTTTGCCTCCTGCTAGTTCACTCAGGGGAGCAAGGAGCGGGCTCCCTGCTCTGTCCTTCCCCCTGTCTGGACACAGAACCAGTGGGGCTGCTGTCCTCGGTCTAGGTCCACTTGCCCTTGTCCCATCTCTCTAAGACGTTTGAGCTGCAGTTGTTGTTTTTGGAGGATCTCACAGACAAGTGCCCCCTTACCGTTGATGGAAACATGGCCTGTTATACTGGGAAGGTCATTGCTTCGTCCACTCTCATAGCGTCTGGAGGTCCCACCATTTGGCAGTGAGGCTGGAGGGCACCGGGGAGACCTGTGGGGCTGGTAATACAGTCCTTCCATGCCACTTCCTGGTATTTGAGGCAACATGATGGTGTGGGAAGGGTTGGGGCTTTGGACACTGGGGTTCGAATCTGCCCTTGACCACATGTTATCTGTGTGGTGGGGACAGGGGACTTACCGTGCAGGAACCTGAGTGGTGGCTGTGACTAGGGATGTGGTTTGGGGAGGCAGGACAGAAGCCGGGACTGGGGTGCTGTGGACTATGGGTACTGTGGTACTATATGGTGTTGGGGTACTGCTATAGTGTTGGGGGGCATGTGTGCAAGCCTAAGGAGCAGGGGCTGCACCATCCTGGGCACACAGGTCTGACCTGAGCTGCATGTGGTTGTGACCCTCCGGCCTCCGGGTGATAGTGGGGGATAGCTTCTCCACACAAAGCTTCACTGCAACAATTACACCTGTGACTGTCTCTGCCTGGGACCAAGGGCCCCTTGCCTTCCCCGCACAAAAGGAAATGAAATATGCAGAGCTCTGATTTCACCACGTGAAAGGCTGAGGTGGAAGCCAGAAGCAGGGCTTTGAATGGGATCCACGGTCTCCGCTGGTCGGTGGTGTAACTATTATATGGCAAGCAATCAGAACCAGGCTTCTATGAACGGACCGACTTTGTACACAGCTACCAGCGAGATGGACCACTTTCCCAGTGGCATCTGTCACTCCCTGCGTGCGGATGAAAACAGATAATTATTGTCACCTGTGTGGCACTGACATGTTATAGGATTTTGTAACAGGGGGATTATTTCTGGAGGGTTCCCGAGAGGAGGTGGCACCTGAGCTAGACCTTGGAAGGTGGGTAGAGATGGAATGAGGCCTCCCCCAGGTGGAGGTAGTTGTCACGTTGTCCTGACACTGAGACCAATGTGGGAAAATGTGGGTTTTTCTTGACTTGCTTCTCTCTGTTCCGTAGAAGAATGACCAGCAAAAGGAGGAATGGTCCTGCAGGGCCTGGGGGCAGGGGTGGCCAGTGCAGCTGCACAGGTTGTCCTCTGTACAACCTCAGGGACGCCCTCCATGTGGAACGGTCCCAGCACCCTCGCCTGGCAGCCCTCCAGGGAGAGGAGGCTCAGGGAGTCCAGGAGGAAGTGCCTCTCCGAGGGCACCCAGGTCTGAGGGGCAGCCTCTCCAGTTGCCTAGACACAATCCAGCCCTTGTTGGCATTTGGCATTGGGTGGGGCACGGCCAACCTGTCTCCATGTTTTTCTGGGGAAAACCTGTGGCTTTGACCTGGGATGGCCTTTTGGGATTCTTCTTTCTCCATGGGGGGCAGCCAGGTGAGACACTGGCCCAGCCAGTGGGAGAGGCAGTGATGGGGTTTGGGGAGAAGAGCAGATGGCCCAGCAAGCTAGACAGTTAATCCAACCAAATTACGGCAACAGATGTTTGAAGATGTTTGCATTCAAATTCAAACTGTTAGGTCTCTTGGAAGAGCCAACCAGAATGGGGAAGTTCAGTCTCCTTCTTAATTAAAACGGAACAAAACTAAACAATCATTTTTAAAAATCAAGCCTTGGTGGCAAGATGTCAGGTATCATCCACCAGCAGTGGCGGAGGCTGACCGCCTGTTGTGGGGGTTGGTCCAGCCCTGGGAACAGGGACTGCAGGAGTGGAACTGTGAGGATGGTCAGCGGCCCAGCAGGTGGGGAAGGATCGGGGGACGGTAATGATGTGCGGCTGGGAATGCCCACCAGCGATGGCCAGGCCTCCATGCAGAGTGTGTGTGTGTGTGTGTGTGTGTGTGTGTGTGTGTGTGTGTAAGGGCTCAGCATCTCAAAGAGGGAGCATTATTGATGCTCTTGCCTCAGGGAGGGAGAGCTGGTAATGGATGGCAGAAGGGGGATGAGCTTTGTCATCAAACAAGGGGACTGAAAGATGGTCCGCTGGAATGTTATCAGTCATGCCTTGATCAAGATGTAAGACTCTCAAGGTCTTCCGTCTTCTCTCTCCTCTTCCTCCTGCTGCCCCTCACCCTCCCAGCTCAGCTCTCCTTCCTCCCTCTCTCTTGATACCACCACCTCCTCCTCTTTCTCTGTGTCTCCTCTTGTCTTCCCTTTCCTCTCTCTTATTCTATGAGTTCCTTTGTTCTCCTTTTTCTTTGTCCCCCCTCCTTTTTCCCCTCCCTCCCTCCCTCCCTCCCTCCCTCCCTCCCTCTCTTCTTCCTGTCTTATATTTTGTCTAGCTCAATGGGCCTCTCTTTGTCTTCCCCTGACCCCATGTGTTGTGTGGGTAAGAGTTTTATTTTAAACCAAAATACTTAGGCAATGCTTTTATTCCCCTGGTCTTATCTCTTCTCTCCCCCCACCCCCACCCAGATGTCACTAAAAGTACCCTGGAAATGATGGAGTGGGTTTAAGGAATTCAAACTAAAACTTCTGTATTCCTAGCAAATTCTCAGCCTCTCTGGACTCTGTGGGTCATGCCAATGTGAATCCCTGTACAGCCCATGCTGACCTTGGACTGGCTCCCAGTTGGGTGGGTCACTGCCCTTGAATCCTCTGCCCTTTACTACCCTGCATAACAAAGGCCAGGAGCTGCTGCTTTTCCCTTTCCTCCATATTGGTGCTTCTGTGAGAAAAACTGGAACACTGACACATTGGTCTAGAGCCCCATCTCACCCTTCTCTGCTTACTGTCCCTACATCTAGTGCCTCTTTTGGCCAGCAAGCTTCAGGTGACCTCAGGCTCTTTCACCTAATGCTTTCATCCTGATGCTCTGAGAAATAGTGTATGCTAACAGTGCAGTGTCAGGATGAAGCTGCAATGGTGGAATTCCAGGTGTCATGGAGAAGGTGTGAAAGACGTTATTTGGGACAGGAGGTCCCCTTGGTGCCTTTGAAACCACAAACTGTAGGAGACTCGGTCTACATGCAGGGCTGATCTTTCATTGTTTGCAAATTGGACATAGAATAACATCTTTTTGATTTTTAAGATAAAGAACCAATCCTAGCCTAATTCTCAAGAGGTGCAGAGAGGGATGACTTGCCAGGGACCGTGCCAGCTGCTGGGTCTCCTCCAGCAGCTTTTGCTTGCAGACTCTTCAAAGAGCAGCATGTTACTGGATCTCACACCCCACTACTGGACACATTTATCGAGTGCTTACTATGCAGGCACTGTGCTAAGTGACTTACATACATGAGCTCATGTAATCCTCGTGTATCTCGGATATGAGTATTGTTAATCTTATTTATTGATAAGGAAACTGAGGTCTGATGTGGTTAAGTGATTTGCTTAAATCCAACTACCTTGTTAAATGGCAGAGCTGAGAGTTCACCCCAGCTCAGATTGACTCACAAGGTCATACCACTGACACCTCATCCTGGTTTATGGAGGGATCCTGCCTTCATGAACAGGAGTGACTCTACTGAAGAGAACTGGGCTCAGCTATGGGTTACTGCAACACTGTTTGTTAAGGTGTGCTTGAGCTGGCTCTTAAGGAAGGCATCTCTTTCCAACTCTGTGATCAGTCCACCGGAAAAGTGATATCAGCCACAGTGGGAGTATTTACACCATGGAATTGGCAAACACTATTTCTTCCAAAGAGCCAGTTAAAAGTTACCAGCCCACTGCTGACTCCACTCCACTCCTGGGTAAAGTTGGGCAGCTGCATGGACATGGGCCTAGTCTTTGCAAGTTGAAGAGCAGGAGAGAAGGAATGGTCTGTCATTTTAGGAAATTCACTCCCTGGCAGAGGGCAGCAGGGCCCTGGTGTGGGGGTGGAGTTAGGGGGGGAGTAGGGGAGGGCCAGGGGGAGCTGGCTTCCAGAAAGATCAGGTACATTAGCATTCCCTACGGAGCCACAGGCTGGCTAATGCCTGTACCTAATGCTTAACAGAGAAGCCACCCAGGCCCTCTTGCTCTGGCTTACGTGGTGAGATGAGATGGAGCCAGGGATACTGTTGATTACAAAATCAATGAGGACAGAGGGAGAGGTGGGTCAGATTTAGCCAGGGGGACCCAAGGGAGGGCCCTGCCTGGCCCCTTGCCCATTGCTTCTCCTAATTCTCTGTATCCGTCTTTCCAGACCTCTCTGGTTGAGCAGGCAGGTGCTGAGGTTTGTGGGTACCTTGTCTGCACTGTGCCCTGTGTGGTAGAAACAGCCCAGGACTAATCCAAGCGCCCACCTGCAAGAATTGTTGAGAGCAAGAACAGGATGATGTCTCACCAGGTGCATGCTTTGTGGTCAGCAGGGAGGGTCACTGAGGGCTGGAGTTAGGCACCTGCTAGACTCTCCACATCTCTCTCTTTCCCTGAAATGTCTCCAATGTGCTGATAAACCAGCTCCCTGGTGCAGCTGTGTACCTCCTCCAAATTCTTACAGCATCCTCCTCACCCCTGCATCCTTCTCTGAAAAATTGCTCAACACCCACCTGCGCTTCCTACCTGTGATGGAAGGTTTTTGACGTTAGCCTTGTGTCCCTGCATCCTACCACAGCCATCTTTGTTGACTAAATGAGTAAATGGTACAGATGACTGCCCAAAGAAAGTGAGACCTGATTGAGGAAAGGAGGGTGATATTGCTGAGGAGAGGTAGACAGCTGTGAAAGGGGCTGGGCCCCCAAGCCAAGACCAGACATTTTCCTTGAGGAGTCAAAAATATGGCATCTCCTACAGGCCAGCATCAGTACACACTCAGGTCAGATAGGTCAAGGGGGAGTCATGAGGTAGACATGGAGGCCACACAGAAGATGGGTGGGCTGTGGGGGTGGTAGAGGGAAGGTATGCTATGGGGTGGGGGCGTGGCAAGTTCACAGCTGAGTCGGGGGCTAAAGTCAGGGTGGAAATGACACTCCCTGATAGACGAGAGGTAGCTCTGGCTTGAGAGTGCCTACTGTAGACTGATGAATGGGTGGATGGATGGATGGATGGATGGATGGATGAATGGATGGATGATCTGTAGTTGGGAGGGTAGGTGGGTGAATGAATGGATGGATGGGTGGGTAGGTAAATGGATGTTCTCAGAAAAATACCTGGAGGCATGTTGGTGACATTGGCTATAGATGTAAAGTCTTGAGTTCTCTCTCTCTCTCTCAGGGAAAGTTGTGCTTTCATTCCTTTTACAGATTCCAAGTCTGTAATTTTCTCAGTGGCTGCCTCTCTAAACAAGCCAGACATGTAAGCATCATTATCCCTTTTTTAGAAAGAGAAAATTGAGTTGTAGGAGATGGGAGATTGGCTCAAGGTCATAAATGGGTGATGGGAGTGAGTTTCAGACCAAAAGGCAGCTACTGCACTAGGCCACAGGCCTCTGGTGGTCGGAAAGCTGGGACCATGGAAGGTGTTTTAAACAGCCCCAAGGTGAGAGTCTGCAGGAGTTTCCCATATCTAGAGGACTCTGTTGTGTGAGGCTTTCAAACTTCGGCCCAGCAGCCAGCATGCTCAGGGGACCTCCCTCATAGAAGTGCCCCTCCTCTTGTAATTGGTCAATCACCATCCTGTTTTGGAAGTCCTCTTGGATAAAGGGCTGAGGAATCCACTTCTTGGCTCTTTTCTGGCACCTTGGTCATATGGCCATAGGGTTTTATGGTTTGATGAGACGTAAAACACCCTTGGTGCAGCACACCTTTTACTGGCTTCAAATTGCCTCCTGTTATCAGAGGTAGGCGATCATAAAATGCTGGCCTTATTCATTTTCCTGCAGTGGAAGCTATTCAGAGAGAAGTGTGGGTGTCAGCTGGAAAAAGGAAGTAGTAAGCCCTTCCCCTACCCCTGCCAAGAATACCAAAATCTCAATGAAGCCTTCTGAGTGTAGGGTTGGAGATGGCTGGGTCTTTGTCATCTTACCAGCTCATTTGCTTAGTGAGGACAGGAGGCAAGTAATCTACTGAAAATGCTCATCTATGAGACTTCCCACTGGCAACTCTAAAATGTGTTGCCCCTGATGATGTGCTGTATTGTGTGTGTATGTGTGTGTGTGTGTGTGTGTGTGTGTGTGTGTGTACACACAGGAGTGTGTGTGCTCGTGTATGTGTGTTTTAATGGACTTTCTCCATCCATTAGAATGAAAGATCCAGGAAGGCAGGCACTATCTGTTGTGGGCACTGTTGTGTCCCTAACACCTGGAGCGAAGCCTGACTTAGTCTATATTTGTAGACTAAGTGACAATGAATGAAGAAAGGAACTGACCCCTGCCTTCTACCTCAAGTTCAGCTCTCACCACTGCCTAGAAGGCCAAGCTCCAGCCAGTGGACTTCCAACCACCAATGGTGTTTCTCTCCTTCTGGTCTTGCTCCTGAACTGCTTCTTCTGCCTGGAAAACTTTCTACCACTCTCCCTACACTCACCCCTGTGCCTGGGGAATTACAGTCCATCCTTTAGGAATCAGCTCAGGTGTCCCTCCTCCAGAAATTGGATGAGGATTCCTCCCCAAACTTCCCCTGGCCCTGCATCCTCTCATGGAACCTTGTGTTGTCATCACTCAAGCAGACTGCATTCCTTAAGGAAGAAGGCCTTTTGTCTTCTTTGCCTTTGTAGGACAGTAGGTGTTCCAGGCTTATCAAATGAAAGTAGATACAATAAATGCCTGGAGATGGGACCACCTACCAGGAAGTTTATAATCTAAGAGGGGCCAGAGCAACCTCAGAAACCCTGGAAGCAAACCTTAGATGGATAACAGATGCACTAGTGTTCATGAATACATAGTAAGGACAGGGGCAGAGAGGACATAAGTGCCCAGGAAGGACTGAATGGATGCATGGATGAACAGACGGATGGATGGGTGGATGAGTGGTGATAGCTGAGTACAGATCACTAGGGACTGTTCCCTGCAGGAGGTCAGTTTTTAAGGGACAAACTGCACAAAGCTTACAAGAGGGAAAAATCATGCATGCCAGGCAACTCACCATTTTCCTCTAGAACAGTGTTTCCCAAAGTGTGGTACACATACCCCCAGGAGTATGGGAAGAGTTTGGTGGGGGTACGTGTTGCACCGGAGTTTGGTGGGGATATGCACTGCATCATGCTTAGCTGCGCCTAATTCTACATTCTATGAGTTAAGTCAAGGCAGTCTTGTGAGGCATGAGATGATCCAGTGTGCAAATAAATGTTATTTATAATATAACTTTTATTTATATTTTATTATGAATAATTTTATTTTTCATTTATTTTGTGTATGTACCAAAAAAATAAAAAATAAATATATTTTGATTGCTATTAAAATACATCATTTTTTTTGGACAAGGGGTACTCAGCGTTATGAAAATTATAAAAGGGGTACACATATGTCAAAAGTTTGGGAAACACTGCTCTAGAGGAATATTGTTGACTTCAAATTAGCTTTTTGATTGTTTTATGTCTTTGGTCGGTGCCTTAGTTTCCCCAGCGAGGTTGTTATAAAGTGAAAGTCGGGAGCATGGCCAGTGTTCTGAAAGGGCCATGAGCTGTATGTGCAGTTGTCTTGGATTATCTTGGAGGTTGCCCTTCCAGCACAGTGATGACACATGGTGGCCAAACTGACAAGGCTCACTAATGTTCAGAGGCTGTGGTATGTGGGCCAGGAATCTTTCCAGAATACCTGCTGCTCTCCCTTTGCCCCACTCCTCTCCTCCATGTCCCATCCAGGTCCTCTGAGAGCCACACTCCAGCCAGGCTGCTACTCTGGGTGGCAATGAGTGGGATACAGAAGGTGGAGACAGCTCCCTATGGCCGTGGCCTAGACCTTGGTGGTTCCTACCCTTTAGTGCCCCATGAAGCTCCAAAAGGAATTTAAGAGCATCTTGACAATTGAGCGCTCCATCTAGGGGAATTCAAAACGCCTTCTTTCCAGGCCATTCCTTGGACCCCTCAAGGGCCAAATCAGAAACTGAATACATGCATTGCTGCTGGGGTGTGTAGCTTATTAGCTGTAGGAAACTGCTGCTGTTCAAATGGCAGAACTTTATAGTTAACCCTCCAAGCTGCAAAGGCTTCTTCTGCCTTCCAGAGCTTGACCCCTGGGGATCTGGGAAGGAACCAAGGATAGGTATGCCCCTTGAACCTGTGTGCAGTATTGTCTGTCTGTGGGCTTCTATGCACCTGTGCAGTAGCTCAGAGCTTTGCCCAATACTCAAAGGGTTTCAGTGGCCAAAGCAACAGCAGAAAGATTGAGGGTCACCATCTCAAGCCCAGCAGAGTGCCTACCATGAGGCAGGTTCTGCATCTCACCAGGACTCGCAGTTCAATGGAGGAGACGCCTCTGAGATGTGACCAATGGTTCAGAGCTCATGCGAAGGCCCTGTGGCCTGGGGAGAGGGGAAGGTGTGGTCAGGGGTGGGTATATAAAGGACGGACAGGAAGTCAGCTGTTTGGAGGCCATTACGCCACCGGGTGAGGCCATGAGCCAGAGTGAGGAGGAGAGAATGTGTAAGCCATGAGGTTATGGAGAATGTGTTGGCTAGTCCAAGGCCTAGCAAAATCTGTTTCAACTGCTGGTCTGTGAGGGGCTCCATGAGGCTTTGTTTAAGCTTTTTCTGACACCTCTGTTCCCCAGTTATAATGAGGTCCCACCAGACACACTGTTTAAACCAGGCTACGGGAGGTGCAGAGAACACACCCAGGTCACTCATTGCCTTCACTTGTTTAACTGACCCCACAAGTTCCCTCGTGACCTTCTTCCCCTCCTTTAGCCCCATTCCTTGCTATTCTAGAGCATTAAAAGGATTTCAGAATGCCGAATGATTATTGATATATTAATGAGTCTGCCCAATGGCCATTAGCCTGCAGACTACTTGGGTATTTTTAAACTACTAAAATCAAATCTTGCAACATCCATTATGCCCTGGATGGTACATTGCTGCTGAGGCCCCAACATGCATAAACGCAACTGAGCCTGCATTATCAAACATTTAAGCCCTTAAAAATTGCCCAACCTCTAAAATCTCCTCTTAGGACCCCGCTCTGGCACTGCCCGGGCAGACACTAATCTCCCCATTAAGACCTTTCCACCTAGTCCCTGCTTGGGGCCTGGGGTCTGCTTTAGCAAGAGCGACAGCTTTGAGGCGCATTAAAGGATCAGGCTAAGCAAAGATGATCTTCTTCTCTCTTCACGGGGAGGTGAGCTGAGTGGGCAAACCAGCCAATCACTTGGGAGGACAGGGCACTATTGAAAATAATTCTGAGTGTGCCTGTGTTTGTTTGGAGTGGCGTGGGGGTGGGGAGTATTACAGAGCTGATGTTCTGATGCCCAAGTAGTTAGTTGCTTCTGTGGCCTACAGAGGGGCTGGGCGGTCTTTATGGGTAGCAGACAGAGTTAGGCCAGTGGCCAGAAAACTATGGCTCAAGAGCCACATGGGGCTCTGGCCCCTTGAGTTTTTAGCAAAGGCCAGCTTAGGAGTACCCTAATTAAATTAATAACAATGTTTCTACCTATATAATTTAAATTTAAAAAATTTGGCTCTCAAAAAAAATTTCAGTCGTTGTACTGTTGATATTTGGCTCTGTAGACTAATGAGTTTGCTGACCATTGGGCTAGGCCATGGCAGGAGGTGAGGCTTGAGCTTAGTGACACCAATGGCCTCTTCCTTTTTGTCATTGTGCTGTCACCTAGTAGGGGAAGCTATTCCTGAGATCCCACCTAAGCCCATAAAATAGCAACCTCTCCATTTGTTAATTTTGGAGGGTGGCTTCTATAGATGAGAGAGCTTTCTCATCCTTGCTGCCGACCTGTTGGGAATAATTCTTTCCACTGGCACCTGACTCTGCCTGCTTCTTTCTGAGGCTCCAGAGATCTGGGTCCACACACACTGTGCTGCCTGCCAGTCCTCTGATCCTCGGTCTTCCTTTCCCTTCTTCTCCCCACCTGCCCAGCCTTGATGTTGTTCAAGTCCTGGCATAAAACTCTTGGTGCATCCCTCGTTCTTGTTGCTGTAGAGAAAGGCTCACTCCTTCAGTTGCTGATCTGAAATGCAGCGCTGGCTGTTCTCTCTCTTCTGCAACACTGGGCCATTTGTAGGGAGAGTGTAGGAGCAGAGTGGAAAGAAAATCCAGGCAGCATGTTGGCCTCTTCTATAGACAAGCTTGCATTTGGATAATCTGAAATGTGGGCACTTTGCAAGGCAGTAATCTGCCTGCTGGAAGTGGGGAGTTGGCAGGCTGACTTCTCTCTTCCTGTAGATCTGTTCTCCCGCCATTACTGCTCCGGACAGAGGGAGGCCTGATGCTCCAGTATGGCTTACCCCAACGTTGTTATCCCAGCAAAGCCCCTCTGGTCTGCTTCTATGTAGGCTAGGGGTGTCTGGGCAGGGAGGGGATGGGATTCTGAGGAGGCAAATCTGTGCTTGGTGGTCAATAGCTCCATGTGACCTTGGGTGTAGTTTCTAGGGGTGCCGTTTCTAGGGGTGCACACTCCTTGTCCCAGCTTCCTGCCAAGTCCTCCATTGTCATTTTTCATTGCTCAGGCCTCGGGCTGGAGTTAAGCCGGGTCTTATACTACCCACCACCTAGCAGTGTGACATCTGTGAATGGATTTCTAATTACACATATAAATCAGCATGATTGGAAATTCTTGAAATTTTATTGGGAAGGAAATTTATAGTGATTAAAACCAATTAATTTGGGCCTCCTATTAATCCAGGCAGTGGGGTTGGGGCTGCCATGCTGCTGCACCGCCTGAAAGCCATTGGGTGGGGATGAGCTCGATCTGGGGCCACTGGGGGCGCGTGCTCATTTTTCAGGTTACAAATGCTCATTCCATGTTTTAAATTACACCCCTGCCCCCGGCCATGTGTCTTGTTTTGTGTCTAAAAATAGAGTTCTGGGCTTTCACTAAAGATTCAGAAACACTAAAAGGAATCTTTTTAATCAAAATAAAGAACCCTTTTTAATTACTCAGCCTCCCTCACAGTTGGAGGTAATAATTGTCGTGTGCTCTTAAGTAGGGCTGTTATTAGATTTCCCTGGGGCTCCTCTATTTTCTAGAAGTTAGCAATGCTGGCTGTTGAATGCTGGAGAAGAAGTCAACTCTCATCTCTTTGAGTCTTTAATGTCAAGATCAGGTCACGGAGCTCACCTGGACACATGGAAACAGGCGAGAGAGGAGATACCAGGGCTGCCATGGGAAGAGATGCGTGATGGTTCCACACTGCAGGCCAGATCCAGATCAAATTCCTTTACTTTTTTGGAGAAATGAAGATCAAAGCAGAAGAAAACTCTTCAGAGGTCATTCTAACCCAGTGCTTTGCTTCTACAGAGGAGAAAACTGGGTCCAGAGAGAGTAAACAACTTGTCAAAGGTTTCATAATAATTTATTTGTAGAACCCAGAACTTCTGACTTCTAGGTCAGAGCTTGTCCATTCTCTCTTTCTCCCTGTGTGCCTAAGACCCCCTGATCCAGGACCTCCTCAAGATACACCTACCCAGTTGGGCCTTTGGCTTGGACAGTCCTGTTCTAGTTAGATCCCTTGAATCTCTCATTCTACATCTTGACCTTTCAAGGCCTTACTCACTACAAAATGTGTGCCAGTGAATCCCACTATCTGTCTGTATTCTGATGGCACCTCCACTGGTTTAACAGAAACCTCAGAAAGTTCTCTAAGGCGGGGGGAACTTCAGGCCTGGGTGAAGCAGACATTTGGGAGAAAGTCAGGTACTTTAGTTCTTCTTAAATCCTGCTGGGAGAGATGTGTGTGTGTGTGTGTGTGTGTGTGTGTGTGTGTGTGTGCACACGCTGTACACAAGGCTTTTAAAGCCGTGCCCCTATCTAGAGTGGAAAGGAGAGGGAGAGAGAGATAGAAACATCATGAAGAGAGAGAATAATTGATCCTCTGCTTCCTGCACACCACCTACTGAGAATGGAGTCCACAACCCAGGCATGTGCCCCAACTGGGAATGGAACTGTGACCTCCTGGTTCATAAGTCAGTGCTCAACCACTGAGCCCCAATGTCAGGGCCAAACTGCTTTTATTGAACCAAATCCAACAAAACATTTCATAAGCTCCTGTGAGTGAGGTCCTGAAGCTGGATAAGGTCCCAGAGAACTAGCAGAGACCCATCCTTCAATCCCAGATCCCTGGCATCCAAGTGTCTTTAAACCAGACTGGTAATTGCTGGTAATTGTTAAGGCAGTGCATTTAACAAAAACAAACACAGGTTCTAATTCACATGCAAGTAAATATTTTCCCCAAGCGATTAGCACCCAGACAGCTAATAATTACTCCATGTGACACTTTTTAAAGCTGACTATGCATATTTATGGAAAATGATTATTATCACAATATTAGGAGCTCATTAATCCCCAAGAGCACATGTGAGAACATTCCAAAGTCAGTGTAAGATTTGTGCTTGGTAAATAGCCATCTGCTTAGAAAGCTGGTGTGGCTAGTGCTCTAGCATCCCACAGGTAGGGAAGCCCTCTGAGTGAGGAAATATACACTCTAGTTAGGGGCATCTTGCCTGATCTGATAGCATCTGGTCCTGTAGGCCTAACCTCTTCTGGCAACTCTCCCTTCCCTTGACTTCCATGACTTCCTTTTCTTTTGGTTTCCCATTGCTCAGGCTTCTCCATATTGGCCCTTCTTCCTCTGCTAACTCCTTCAATGTTGGTCTTCACCATAGTTCTGAGTCAGCCCTTCTTTTGCCCTCCACATTCTCTACCTGGAAGATCCCATGCACATCTATGCCTTTAGTTGCTTTTTATGTCCTGTCTCAAATCTCTACCTTCAGCTCATGTCACTCTCCTGAGCATTTATACAACCAATTTCTATATCTTTTTACCAATATATTCCTTGGGCCTCTTAAATTCCTCATTATCCAAAGTGAACTCATCTCTCTTCCCCTCAACTGGCACTGCGCCCGTAAGCTTACACATCTATATCTGCACTCTGCCCATCTACCTCTAAGTATTACTTCTCTCCATCCTGCTGTCCCCACCCTCCTCTGGCAGCCATCATTTCTCATTTGGTTCATTGTCCTTCCTGCTGGCAGTATTGCCCTATCATGGGGTGAGGCCAGGTGCGGGGAGGGGCTGGCCTATCCATGCACATTACCACACCAGTGCAGGGTTGTTTCATGGTTTGTCTTTAATAAAAACCCAATAACAAAGTCATTCATTGCCAAAAATCTTCCTGTAATGGATTTCTGTTTTTGTTTTTGCCACTCAGTATCCATCCAGCTATCATTCTAATTGTAAAAAACCTCTGATTTTCCTTTAGGGAGCATACCCCTACCTCCATCTCAGCCCACCTCTGCTGGGGGGGGGGGGGTAGGGAAGTCAGTGAATGCAACATAAATGGTCATCTCATTTCACTGCTCTGGCCAGTGGTTGTCCAGGAATGGGTCCCTTAACTCCAGCCAGGTCCCAGGGCTTTAGCTTGAATCACCTGTAAGAGGATTTGCTTGTTCTGAACCTGGGAGGACATGAGGCTGGAGCAGCTTTGGCCTCTATGTGGAGCCCAAGACAGAAGCCAACACATGGAGGAGAGCAGAGCTGAGCTGAGAGATTGCAAAGCCAGGTCTTCATGGCTTGTCTGAGCCCCTGATTCTGGTTCTTCATGATGCTAGCTCAACCTCTTGTTTCAATTGCAAGTGCTAATCCCTTTTTGCTTAAGCCAGTGGGATTGGGATTTCTCACATTTTCTATGGATACATCCATTGCCTTTGAGATGAAATTCAGATTCCTTAGGGAGGCTTACAAGGCCCTCTGCTACCTGGCTTCATTTTCTTCCCAGCCTCATCTCTCATCCCCATCTGCCTTGCACTTGATGTTCTGGCAAGATGGAGCTTCCCTAAACACACTTTAACATTTTCTTGTAATTGCTTTTAATTGTCCATCTCCTCTGGGAGACTATAATGCCATGGGGATAGGGCTGCATTTATTTGATTCACGGTTGTAGCTCCAGCTTCTAACAGGATGCTTGGATTTTGGTTGGTGCTTAGCAACTACTTGTCAAATCTATTGGTGGATATGGATTTGTCTTTGTATAAGATATCATTAGGTAGATTCATTTGTTCTTGGACTAAATCTCATGTTATTCATTTCTGGTTTAGAATTCAGGTCCTGAGATCAGATCTACTCAAGTTAATGTTCTGCCTTAGCCATTTGCTACCTGTATGTCCTGGGCAAGTTATGGAGGCTTGTAATGTAACCAAATGGGAGGTCAGGCAGGTAGTTGGATACAAGATATTATAATTCTAGCTTGTTCCTGGGAGCCTGTCCATGCAACATCCACCTACTCTGCTGCCATTTTTAATCTTCTGTATACATGAGATTGGGTGGAGCTCAGGGGAGAAGTTAGAATGGGGAAAAAATGAATGCATCAGTAAATGAGTAGAATGGAAACCATGGGACTATATAGTTTTACCTCTGGAAAATAATCTATATATATAAAAAGCCTGCAACTGGAATGCTGTAAAAATCAGAACTACTGGTCACTATGATGCCCAATGTGGCTAGCAAACCAGCCTGATTGGGTGGTGGGGCTGGCCAGCCAACCTCCCATGGCCCCTCCCCTCAGCCAGCCCTACTCCTGATTGCCCCCCCTGCCCCAATAGGGGGTGGTGCTGGCCAGCCAACCTCCTGTAACCCCTTCCCCTGGTTGGCCCTACCCCCAATGGGCCCCCCACCACCCTAATCGGCCCTCAGCCCCTCCCCCCACCTGGCCTCAGATCAGCCCCCCCCTCCATCGGCCCCCCTCCATGATCAGGGGCTAGGCTGGCCAGCCAACAACCTATGGCCCCTCCCCCAGCCGCTGACCCCCAATTGGGCCCTCCCACCCCATTTGGGGGTGGGGCTGGCCAGCCCATCACCCACAGCTCCTCCCCATAGCTGGTATGGCCCTGATCAGCCCCAATTGGGGCGGGCTGGCTGGCCAACCTCCTGCCATCTCCTCCTCCCCACAGGCAAGGCCCCTGATTGGTGCCAGGCCAGCCAGACCTCACTGGTGCATGAATTCATGCACTGGGCCTCTAGTAGAGGGAGAAAAGAATGAGGTCCAGGTCTGAGCCCTGGGCTCTGCCAACACTTAACCATAAGGTTGAGGGGAGTGGAGGGGACACAACTGGTACAGCTGTGTATTGTGCTGCAGGGAGTGAGTAGGAGTGGCCAGCAAGGAGGAGGAGACCCTGGACAGGGGTTACTATGGAAGCCAGAGCCAACAATGCTTCTAGGAGGGAGGTTAAGGCAGAAAAAGAACGCTTGTGTATTGCAACATCAAAGCTTTGGTGACAAGTTCTGTTTTGGTGACATGGAGCTAGTGCCCTAGTAAAATGGATTGTGCCAAGTATAAGGTGAATTATGGCAGATCAAGTTGTCCATGAGTTTGCTGGGAGAGGGAAATGACAACTCAGGGCTATAACTGGAGGGGCTGAATGACAGGAGAGCATTTGGTGGTTAACTCCCACTAAAGCTAAAATCTAGCTGCCACTATTAACCTGATTGCAGGCCCACTGCCAGTCCTCAGAAACACATCTACACTGGGGTTTGCCTTTTAGGGATCTCTGAAGGACTGAACCTCTAAAGCTTAAGGTGAACTGAAAAGACTTTCTTTGGAAGAATGGACCTGCCCAACTCCCTGTGGGTGGGCTGCCTTGGGAGGTCTGGGGGCTCCTAGAACTTCTTTGAGCACCCAGTTCTTCCAGTCCTTCTGTTCAGACTCTCAATTGGAAGTCGAATTTGCTGATGCAGCTGTGTATTGTGCTGCAGAAAACCAGCCTGTGTGTGTGTGTGTGTGTGTGTGTGTGTGTGTGTGTGTGATCTTTTTTAAAGAGCGAAGTAAATCTTGCACAAATCTGATAATCGTCTCAAAAACTCTGGGCTTCCCATTTACATTCCTCAACTTAGTCTCCCTTCTACATCCAGGACAAAAATAATGGCTTGTGAGGACTTAACTAAGGCTTAGGGATAGAAAACTTAAAACTGGTCGGATTCTGCCCAAATCCTATCAGATTTTCTTGCTTCTCATAAACCTTTAATCAGTATCAACTCTGTGTCTCTCTCTCTGTGTGTGTTCTCTCTCTCTCACACATACTCTTCTGTCCTCTCGATCAGTGTAACAACATACCAGTCGTGTAAAAGATGCACACACCTACAACTGAAAGTATGTCAGAAATGGGCTCCAATATTGGCCACCATATATCTGATGGCCAACTCACTCTCTGGGCTAGGGATGGTTTAGAGGGTCACTGGGCTAGTTGAGTCTCATGAATCTTGCTGTTCATTGCCATTCAAGGCAGCAAGAATCCATATATAAGCAGAAGTCTTTTTGGACCCAAATATTCATCACTAAAAATCTTCCTCCTCCCCACTACCTCACCCTCTACATCTAAAGCAAGGACATTCTGAGTATTTTCAGTGAAGGAACTCCTCAATTATCTTATAGTCAAAGTCTCATTATTCCAGGAAATACTCATAAACAACCAATCAAGGTATCTGCATATTGGATAGTGTTTTACCAGTAAAATTTCACTAAAAAGAATTTTCAAATAACCAGATTGCAGTTAGCCCTTATCTCTGTAGCATATCATTTTTGGGAGAAATAGATAAATCCAGCCACAAACTAGAAAATGATCAGATACTTACCACAAATATAACTAAAAATAACCCAGTGAGTTTCCAGGCTTGTTAGGAACGCACACCTGCTCATGCTCATCTCCTCCAGACTGGACACTGAGCACTAAACCCTGCATTAGTCGGGGTTCTCCAGAGAAGCAAAAGAAATAGGATACACACAGCCTCTCTCTCTTTCTTTTACACACACACACACACACACACACACACACACACACACACACACACATACTACAAAGAGATTTTAAGGAATTGGCTCATGCAATTTGGGCTAGCAAGGCTGAAACATGCAAGGGGGGGTCTGCAGGAATCTATCGATGTTGCAGTCTTGAGTTTGAAGGTAGTCTGGAGGCAGAATTCCTTCCTTTTCAGGGAACTCAAACTTTTTTTTTTTAAAAAGTCCCCCAACCGATTGGATGCAATCTACCCACATTATGGAGGACAATAGGCTTCACTCACAGTCTATCGATTACGGGTATTCATCACATTTTTGAAGCACCTTCATAGTAACACCTAGACTGCTGTTTGGCCCAACAGCTGGGCACTGTAGCCTAGCCAAGCTGATACACAAAATGAGCCATCGCAGGCTTCGTACTTCCCAGACAGAAGAGGGAGGTAGTGTTAGTCAACTTTTTGTCATTGCCAAAGCAAAAAAGTGGACATTAACACTTCATAAATATTTCAACACCAAAGATTAAAATTAAAAGAGGTTTTAGGTCAATAAGATGAACAAATTAACCCATTCCCACTTCCTCCTCTCCCCTCCTCAGTTCCCCACAATTCTACAGACAGCTATTTGAGACACACAGAACAGATAAAGTTTGTGATTGCCAATAACAAATACAAATCAATGATATAATCTGGAAACTTGTTTTCTGGGAGGGGAACTCAGAAAATTGAGGTAGATAATCAGCCAGAATGATAATTTTTAGTATCTTGTACCCAAGTACTTGGATAGGATCACTGTGTGGAGCTGACACTCTTGTTGGTTAATTCAACTCCAGCTTCCCTCTCTCTATACACCTGCTGTCAGGTGTGGCCAGGGCCATGGGGTATAACATAATCATGGTACAAGAGATTTCATTTGCTCTCTTGAGTTTCCAGAAAAGCCTTTGCTTCCTCTTTAAAAGGAACAGTGGGTACTTCTGGATCCAACTAAGATGGGAAACAAACACATGAAAATGTGCTAAACATCATTTGTCATTGAGGAAATGCAAATTAACACCATGAAATAAAACTATAAATCTATTGAAATGGCTAAAATAAAAAAGAGAAAAAGCCCCCAAACCCCAAAAACTGACAACACTAAGTGCTGGCGAGAATGCAGAGCATTTGGAATTATCATGCATTGCTGATGGGGATGCAAAATGCCACAGCCACTCTGGAAAAACAGTTTGGCAGTTTCTTATTAAGTTAAAAACACTGCAGTCATGTGACCCAACAATTCTGTCCCAGGTATTTCTCCTAGAGAAATGAAAACGTTTGTTCGCATAAAAATATGTGGTTAAATGTTCACAGCAGAAGAATTCCTAATTCATAAGCCAGAAACAACCCAAATGTCCTTCCACAGGTACATGATAAACAAACTGTAGGCCTGTCCACATAATGGAGTGCTGCTTGGCATAAACCAGAATGAACTATAGATGTGTGCAACAACCTGAATGACTCTTGGAGGCACTACACTGGGTGAAAGGAGCCAGACTCAGAATGGTACCACTACTTCAGTCCACTCACCCGACACTCAGGCAAAGGCAAAACGATAGGGGAGGAGAACAAATCAGTAGTAGCCAGCTTAGGGCCCGGGAGTGAGGAGATTAGACTACAAAGGGGCAGAGCATGGGAATTTGGGGTGAGTGAACTCTTCTGTATCCTGGTTGTGTTGGTTGCACAATTCTATACATTTGCCAAAACTCACAGAACTATACATCGCCAACAATAAAATTATATTTTCCTCTTCATAAGAAAAAACAGTAAATTACAAAAAGGGACCAATTTGGCTGTTACTGTTCTTTGACATTGTCCCTTTGCCTCTCCCTCTTGTCCTGGCTGCCATGTGGATGTGATAGTTGGAGGTGCAACTGCCATTTGGGGACTAAGGGGAGACGCTGAGCATAAAAACCAACAGGTCGGGGCTGATGGAGGGAAGATGCCCACAGAACTGAGGTCTCTTATTCCATCACTGAACCCTGGACCTTGTTCCTCCTGACTGCTGGCTTCCCAGGGGTGGAAAGCATCCATACTGCATGCGGGCAAGAAGGGCCTACTGTCGGTAAATAATTTAAGACAATAATAAACCCAGTCGAAAGTCGGACTGTTTTATGTGTCAGAAGTTCTAAACAATGTCAGTGATAAATATATATATATATATATATATATATATATATATATATATATATATATATTTTTTTTTTTTTTTTTGCCTAACTTTGAATTGCTGTGGGGTTTTAAGCACATGTATGTAAGTTACAGCTGGTCAGTCACCTATAGGCCCATGTGCCTGAACTACAAGCATTTGTTTTGAGGGTAAACAAGATACATTTTCTCTAGATTCAGATTCATTTGGGCATGATTTTTAAATGATCAGTTTAGCCGCTCTGTCTCACTCTTACACATTTTAAACACAGTATTAGAACTCTGAGCTATCACATAGGATAACAATGCTGTCAGCAAACTGCGGCTTGCGAGCCACATGCGGCTCTTTGACCCCTTGAGTGTGACTCTTCCACAAAATACCACAGCCTGGGCCTGTTTTGAAGAAGTGGCGTTAGAAGAAATTTAAGTTGAAAAAATTTGGCTCTCAAAAGAAATTTCAATTGTTGTACTGTTGATGTTTGGCTCTGTTGACCCATGAATTTGCCAACCACTGGAATAACAGAATCAAAGTAACCGAGTTCAGATTGCCTACTTTTCCAGTCTCTGTGCAGGCATTGTTTATTTGAAATCTACTGCTTAAGTACAAGGATATATGTACAAGGGTTGTGGACACAGACTGCACTCAAAGAAAAACAAGATGATTCTGGACTTGCTGGGTATTCTTCAAATTAACTTCCATGCCGAGTATGCTGTTCATTAAAAATAATCAAATATGCTAACTTGGAATGTATTGCTGAAAATGATTTTGTGGTAAAGAGGAATTTTCAAAAGTGATCATTGCAGTTGTCACCTGTGCTAGGAGGCAATACTTGACTTCTTTGTCGAGTGGATACACAGAATTTAAGCCGTATCACGCAGGTATCCCGTTACTTGCGGATGAGCCAAAGCCCGTGAACCTCGCTTTCATGGGTGGTGCTGCAGATCATGGGAAAAGCAGCACAAAAATAGACTCTGTTAAATGACTCCATGCCACAAAGGCTCATTTGAACACGTCCCAGAGCAGGTCAGGGCACATGGGCCCTCTCCCGGTGAGGGATGGCTGTACATGCTTATCTTCTCATTTGCTTTTGCAGATGGCAAGCATTCATTGGAAGAAGGATTTCTTTGTGGGGAAGTGGATCTCTATGATGATTAAAGTTGAAAACAGAACTTGAATGCAGAAGAATTTAATTTGCTGTTCAGGTATGTTGATTTTTGGCTCACAAACATTTATAGGAATGGTGTGTCCTACTGGAGCTGTCCCTAGAGAACAGGGCAGATGGCTATGCACGGTCCTGGGCCATGCTGGCAGTTTGTGTCCTGGGAGGAGATAGGCTCTTGGGTTGGGGATGGGAGGTAGGGGTTCCTGGCTACCTCCCCTTCCTTCCCTCCTCCTCCCTGCACTGTTGTCTTTGTTAAAACCAGGCTGGCCTCTTGTTCCTTCCTCCCTTCTTTCTGTAGTGTCCAATGGGCTGCTTCTCTGTGCAAGTATCACGGATGCGATGATGTGATAACAACCATATTCTCCTGGCAAGAGAGAAAAGAGCAAATATTCCCAAGTACCAGTGTCTATCTGAGCTAAGGGCTGTGAGGGGAGGTTAGGTTAAATAGAGCTGGGGGAGAATAAAGGAGCACTGGCTTAGGCTACGGGTTTGGCAAAACTCACAGAGGAAGTGGAGGTGGTTATGGGGCCAGGCAGCTCTTATTGTCCTCCTGCCCCAGAAGTGATTGCCGCCCTCCCACGCTCCCCTCCTCTCACCCCCCACCCCCCACCCCTCCCACCCCCTCCGCCATTTTGCTTAGGGGCATTTGAGAGGATTCTGATTCTGTCCTTTGCCATCAACCCTAGAGAGAAGATTAAATAACAAAAACTTCTGAATTCAAAAGAATCACATCAAAGGAAGGCATTCCAAGCACCAGGAAAGGGGATATTTTTGAGGGAAGGGGGCTTTTTCATTGCTTTTCAAATAATATTGCCACCCTTAGGGCCATTCCCGAGTCAGGAGATGCTTGTGAAACTTGAGCAGCAGAGCAGGGGCCCTGGCTTGCCGTGAGGGCTCCCTCGGTGGTGGAGAGGGTGGTGGAGAGGTTCCTGCAGTTTCCTGGCCCAGGAGGAAGGATGGCATTAATTCCAGGCTTGGAGGAGAGGGGAGCAGTGCTCCCAGGACCCCAGGCACAGCCCCCGACTTTCCCGGGGGTTTCCCTGTGTTAAAATGCATTGGCTGTGAGTCAACATTTCCCTCGCAGTGGGGGGGCCTGTGCCCAAGTTCCTCTTTCTCATTTCCTTCCCAGACCCCCATGATAATGCCTGGCAGGCAGCTGTGAATGACAAGCCCTGAAAATAAGGGGTGGGGGGATTTTGACAGAGGAGAAAACAGCCCTGGCTTGCAACAAAGCCCTGAGCTCTGGGGCCATGTGACAAGCATCTAGCCACATCCAGAAGGTGCATCGCTGGGCAGGTGGAGAGGAGCGCTGGCAGGCCCAGGTAAAATGAAGCCATGGGAAAGGTCAGCAGTGCAGGGAGCAGCTCATATAGGGAACGAGGAAGAGTGAGACTGGCAAGTGTGTCCGGATGGCTTGTGAGGGTAGGTTGCCAGTGTCCTGTCTCTCAGGAGACTGGTGGATGGCCGGGAAGCCATCTTAAAGCCCCATTCTGGATACAAGAGCAACTTTGACTTGATTTTACTCTGACCCCTGGGCGGGGAATTTGCAGAGCTGGGTCCCCGTTCCAACTCTGTGCTGACCTGCTGTGAAACGCCAGGCAAAAGCCTGAGCTCTCTGAGCCTCAGGTTCCTCATAGAAAAATGGAGGGTCGGCCCAGGAGTATGAAGGTCTCTCAGCCCCACCGTGGTTTTTCTCATGCATTTAAAACATACTGACTCGTCCTTGCCCGTGTCTTTGTGACATCACGGATGAGGTGGGAATTAAGACCTTTGCTGTCTGGTTGACAGGCTTCCATGGAATGAGAAACTGCCACCTTTTGGGGGTGTCTTATGAACATGGCTTCAGTCTCTCCTTCCCACCCTCTCACACTCAACCCATAGTGTACCCAGAGCTTGGAGTCTCAGGCATATTATCAGCCAGGTGGGCAGAATTTGCTAAGACACAGGCCACTGTCATTGAGACTTTTACTCAGACTGGGTCTGACAGTTGGCTAAAAGCTTGTGAGATTTAGGTAGTTTCAGGATTTTTGGTGAAATATTGAGAATGCATTTTTTAAACTTTTAATTATAATAAAATATAAATAATGTAAAATCTTATCAAGACAAGTTAGAGAGATTTTCCTCATACCCTTCACCCAATTTAACCCAATGTTGACATCTTACCTAACTATGGTACATTTATCCAAACTAATACATTGACATTTGTATAATACTATTAACTAAACTACGGGTTTCATTTGGATTTCCCTAGTTTTTCCACAAATGGTCTTTCTGAGTTCTAGGATCCCTCACTCTATCATGGCACATGCCATCATCCTGGCCCCTTTCTGTCCTCTGATCTGTGATAGTTCCTGTCTTTTTTCTCTTCCCTCTGTGACCTTGGAATAGTTCTGGACACATATTTTGAAGAAAGTCCCTCAGTTTGGACTTGTCTGATGTTTTCTTATGATTATGAGGTTTGGGGTTTTGGGAGAATTCCACAGATGGGAAGCACACTTTCATCTCTGCAGTGTTTCCCAAACTTTTGGCATATGTGTACCCTTTGTATAATTTTAGTAACGCTGAGTACCCCTCGTCAAAAAAAAAGGATGTATTTTAATAACAATCAAAATATATATATTTTTATTTTTTTGGTACATGCACAAAATAATAATAAACGAAAAATAAAATTTTTCATAATAAAATATAAATAAAAGTTATATTATAAATAACATTTATTTGCACACCGAACCATCTCACGCTTCACAAGACTGTCTTGACTTGACTCATGAGAATGTAGAATTAGGCGCAGCTAAGCACGGTGCAGTGCATGTCCCCACCAAACTCTTCCCGTGCCCCTGGGGGTACGCATACCACACTTTGGGAAACACTGATCTATAGTATCAGAGGTGAGGTACATGATAGCAACATGGTTATCCCTCGGGATGTCAACCTTGACCAACTTATTAAGGTGGTGCTGGCCAGGTTTCTCCACTCCATAGTCACTGTTTCCCCCCTTTCACATGTTAGAGGTGAATGCAAGTGTTTTTTATGCTTTAAATCTGTTTGGGGATATGAGTTCCAAATCAGGTCCTAATCTAAAACATTGCGGCTGTCTTGAGGAATGTGAATGAGATTGAAATATAATAATTGTACAAGGTGCTTTGGGAAGTACAGATGGGTCTTAGGAGGTGCCAGTAGGTTAAATAAAGGTGGGCCTCAAGCTAAGGTTTCAGAAAGGTCAGAGTGGGCTTGGGGAGTAGCGGGCGGGGAGAGGAAGTGGGAGGAGAGGGTGGATGATTGATATAGAGCAAGTGTGCCTGGCTGGGCTGGAGGAGCAAGCTATGCAGAGAGCTGGAAGAACAGCAGGTTTAAATGGGACATGCAGCATATCAGGGGGAGAGAGGACGCTAGGTAGACGGTGTTCTCCACACTCTTTCCTGGCTGCATGAGACACTCATCCTGGCTAAGGATACAGTCTGTGACCATGAAGGGAAGAGGCTAGCTAACTGACTTTGACCTGGTGGCCAGCATCATGGCTCTAGATGGCCAAGCACCCCATTCAGACAACTGTCAAACTAAAAGGGGTCTGCTTTGGGGACTTTGCATATCTAGCTAAGTTTGCCTGGGGACTAAGAAGGTAAGCTTTCCACTGATCAGAAGGTAATCTTACACCCGCTATAAAAAGGGTCTGGGGAGAGCAGAGTGTCCATATGTCTGCAGGGTATGGGTTCATAGGCGGTGTGTGTGTGTGTGTGTGTGTGTACTCATTCCCTTTATTGCCCCATTCTATTCATCAGGGGTCAGCCATCGAGCTATTGTTCTGGGGGAAGGCTCTGGGTCACTTTTGCTGCCTTCTTCAAGGCACAATGACTTTTAACAGGCAACATCTGACAGTGTGGGAGCCCCTTGCAGCCCTGGGTGAAATTATGATAACAAGAGAAAAAAGCTATTACTGCCACCATGCTTTCATTATGCAAATGATATTAAGATAGGCTGTGTGGATCGCCCCTGGCTATGCTATAATCTCCATGCAGTGATTATAATGTGTCAAACTTAGTCATTTTGATTATGACATGTTAATTACATGCCATCCTCATGTAGACATGAATATTACTCCCCGTCAGACAAAACACAAATTGGGGCTATTGTTAGTGGGTTCGTTGGGTGTATGTGTTTTAACTTTTTTTTATTAAAAAGATTAAAAGATTTACAAGATATGTAATATTGCAAACTAATTAAATACCGGCTTGCTCTGTGCTCCACTTGGTGGAGAGGGTAGATGCTGCTAACTTGGACTGCTTGGGTTTCATTTTTGTGCTCTGAGTGCCATTGGCAAAATGGGGTTTCCTGGGGAACAAGAAGCTTGGCTTGTCGGGGATCAGAATGGAGAGGGAGTGGTTCCAGGTTGGGAGAGTGGGATGTCAGGGAGCATTTGAAAATTTCAGGCCCAATGTGACTTGAAAGAGTGAAGGATCATGGTCATATGTCTGGTAGGGATCACTGAGCTGGAAGGGCCCCTGAAGACGCTCAGGTCCACCTCTCCTTTTACAGATGAAGAGATTTAGGACCCAGAGAGGTGAAGGAACTTGTCCAAGGTCGCCCAGCCAGGTTGAGAAAGAGCTGGGACATACCATTGCACCGTGACTTGGTACCACCATTTCCCTGTGGCATTGAAAGGGCTGGTCTGGCCTTAATGGGAATCACCACATCTCCAAGTGATGACTGAGAAGAAGTTCTTTGACCCATACATTCTTTGGTATGAATCGAGTCCAAGCCCTTAGCTCCCCTGCAAGGCTGATATCCTCCATAATTAGGCTCCAGTCTACCTGTATTTTAGGCTTGTCTGCTAATCTCATCTTCTATAACTCCTTTACCTCTATAAAAATGTTTTCTACTCCTCATCCTTCAAACATTCTCAAATGTCAGTGGGCTCGGCCAGATGACCTCTCCAGGTTCCTCCCAGCTTTAAGATCCAGGAGTCTGGGCTTGGTGTTTATGGTAGTGGAATAACTAGTGGGGTGTGAGGGCATTGGGGTGATACGTCTGCCACATCCTTTGATGTCACTAGGCTGAGGTGGGGAGATCCCTTGAGGATTGAGTGAAAGCAAGAGTAGAAGTCATAATAGGGGAGATGAGCATCAGGGTCAACGGCCCAGGGCAAGGGGCTCATCTGAGACCAAATGACCAACATTAGGGAAGTCATGGGTCCTGGAAAGTCTTTGCTCTGAAGATCTTCTCAGATGTCCATCCTGGGTCCATCTACTGGACCATTCCCTTCCCTTGCTAAATTCCCTTCCTTACCAATCCACGCTCTCTAATTGGGAGGGCCCACATACACCTGTCAGCCATCAGCATCAGAGTCCAAGGCTGGGGCTTTCACTAGCCAGTGGGCACCGGAGGTGAGCTCATCTCCATAAGTGCTCCCTGGAAGTCACCAGGGGTTCTACAAATGGAAGGGATTATCATTGAAATATAATTTCAACAAAGATGGCACAATGCTCTGTTCTGCTGTGATGAAATGTGTCATTAAATATAGAAATAGATCAAACACGTTCCCACTAAGATCCTCTGGCACCAAGTATCTAGGTGAAAAACTGAATATCTGTGAGAGCTCACAAAAATGTGAAGGAGGTGGGAGGAAAAAAATCCCTCACTAGGGAGATGTACTTAACTAGACTTATAAATAGCCTGATCACAGCTCATTTGATTAATTTGGGGAAAAGGAGTAAAAGTGTTTTGCCAATTCATCAGATTTCATGCTTTCAAAGCAGTTGCTAATGTAAATATTAGCATCCAAAATGAACAAATTGTCTTTGGTAATTAAATGCCCTAATTTACAGGTTCTATTAGCAGAGATGATTTCCCCCTGAAATTAACTTTTCTCCTCTTTTTCCTTTCTCTATCCTAACATTATATACATCAACGGATGTGCTTGCAGAGGGGGAGTCTTGGTTCATTCGCTCATGCTCTGAGTGCAGAGGACTGAGTTAGTCCCTAGAGACATTGTTCAAATAGAATGGATGAGTGCGTGCCCCCAGAGCTTAACCTCCGTTAGGTGTGGGAAGGTGAACTTGGCCTGTGTATGGGATTAGGAATTCTCCCAGTGATTGTGAGAGATCTGCCTTCTTCTGTTGTCTCTTTCTAGATTGGGACCTTCCCTTGGGAAACATACATTGCGGGGAGGTGACCATTGACATGGACCCCAAGGCTGGCCCCAACTGCTAAGTCATCATATTGGTCCTTTGCAATACTCTCCCTTTCAGAATTTCTCTTATCTCACAGGACTCGCCTAAGGAGTCCAAGACTGTGCCTACTGCTCAAACTATCAGTTGACTCCTGTCCACCAAGTGCTAGCTGGTGGCTGCTGAAGGCCAGTTCTAGATCATTCATGTTTTCACAGAGAGCTGGAGATTCAAAAGATGGCATTAGCATTAGCTAAGCAAAGCAAGCTTCAGTGGTGGCCAGCTCTGATGTCAGAGTGAGAAGGGCAGGGTGGGGGAGAGGTTTGGATAGGAGGGCCTGCTTCATATCCCATTTCCTAGGATCCTGTTTTATTTATTCAAATGGCAGCCCTTTGCTCCCTAGTATACTATCACAGGCTGGGACTAGGGTAGGGTAAATGAGGCACCCAGGGTGCAAAATGTAAGAAAGTGCAGGGGTAGCATTTGTGGGCCTCTAAGAGCTAGTTTTTTCCTTAAATTTTTAACATAGGCATCTTACTTATCTCACTCAAAGTAGTCCTGCCCTCGCTCTTCAATGGCCCCAAAGGAGGTGACAGAGGCCTCAGCGTCCCCACCCCTTATTGGTTATACCACTAATGTGTAAGCACAGAGCCTGGACTCATGGAGCTTAGAGTTGAGATGAATGGGAGATTAACTTTGATCCAGGCAATGACCTTCAGGGATGAGGCAGTTAGGGCCCAGCAATGTTAAAAGACTTGCTTAGTTTCCTCCACCTGCATGGGCAAGAGGCAGCATCTAAGTTGTGGTTCTGCTGTCAGTAGAATTTGGAGCTTGATATCTAAAGAAATCAGAGACATTTGCATTTCTTAAATATTGCAAAGTTGGTATTTTAATTGCTTTGGTGATTGGAAGAAAAAAAAATTCTAAATGTGAAATAATATTTTAAATACATTCTTGATCCCAGGGAGTGAATTGCCTACTTCTGTCTTGATCATGGTGGGTGCTGACTGTGACTCCTTTGTGCCCTGTGCACGGGGGTCTTTCTCCTCTGCTCCTCAGATCAACTCTGTCCTCTCCGGGAGCTTCTCCAGGTGACAGAGCATAAGCTACCAGCCGATTAAGATAACTTTGAAACCACTTAAGATGGGCTATTTCAAAAAGTACCAAATTCCCTGATCTTATAACTGAACCATTTAACTAGATCATCCTGTAAAGAGAAAACGCGTTAAAAATACCAGTTAATTACTTTTTTTTAATTCCCAAGGCACAAATAAGTCCTAGTTAACTGTCTTTGCACATTTATATATTTAGATATCAGAGTGTGACTCTACAGCAGTCACAGTGAGCCAGCAGGCATTTAAGTAGAGGACAGCTGACTCCATAAGGGAAAGAGACTGGCTTCCTCAGTAGCTTAAGGACACATACCATCAGTAGGTTATGCTAAAAGACCTTGGGGAGAATATCCTTGAACTGAGGCCTTGCTAGCAATTCTCTTATATAGGACACATACCATTGGCCCAAGTAATACAACGTACTTTGATTATAAGTGTCAATACTAACAAATGTTAATTAAGCCTCAGTCCTGCCTTGATGTACCAAATGAGCAAAATCCAAAAGCAGGTTCAATTCACTCCTTGGAAGCAATTAGCATTCAAGAAATCTCAAAGACTAAAGACGTAATATAATATAATTTTGGAGATGAAAAACGATCAGCCTTTCCCCCTCTCTGCCTTTGGACTTTGGAGCTGGCAATATGACAAAGGCCTGTATTGAGAGGGCTTCTTAAAAATTTATTTACACCGGCCGAAACCGGTTTGGCTCAGTGGTAGAGCATTGGTCTGCGGACTGAAAGGTCCCGGGTTCGATTCCGGTCAAGGGCATGTACATTGATTGTGGGCACATCCCCGGTAGGCGGTGTGCAAGAGGCAGCTGGTCGATGTTTCTCTCTCATCGACGTTTCTAGCTCTCTATCTTTCTCCCTTTCTCTCTGTAAAATATCAATAAAATATATATTTTTTAAAATTTATTTACATCGTATTTACATCGTATCGGGTATGCCAGGTAGAACTGATCTTTATGGACTTGTCCAGCACCTAGTTTACTTTTAGAGTGACATTTTACATTTTTTGGAAACCCAGTTACATAGTGTTCCCATATGTTTGGAATCAAGTATGTATTGAATTCATGAATGAGTCAATGATAAGTCCCAGCCAAAGTAGGTTTCCCCTATTGATGAAATTCAAGCCCGTTATCAATGACAGAGCCTCTCCTGTCCTACCTCAGAGCCTAGGACCTTTACATTTTTACCATTGAAGGAAAGTTATTTGGTTTCTGGATAATAAGTAGCTTAGAATTGGTGAAGTTGCTGCCAGTAGTGGGCACTAGCCATAGTGAAATATGACAGGCAAAGCCCCAAAGTAGGGAAGAGGAACGACATTTAGACAGCAGGTATGAACTCAAAAGATGTATGGGGTATGAACAGAGGGGAAAATAGCCATAGTACTTTCTTAGCTTTTGAGAGAATTAGTGCATTACAGCTCAGTACAAATTCATTTATTCATTCTTTCATTCAAAGAACATTTAAGTGCCAAAGAGGTAGCCACTATGAAGAAATGGGTCACTATGTTGGATAACATCTAAGGTATTCTGGCTCTTTATTGAGCATTCACCGAGTCCTACATTCTCTGAGTCTATTTCCAGGTGACACGGAATAAGAAGCCAAGTTCATGTTCATTACTCTATAATGAAAACAGGAAAGTCTAAATTCTTTAGAGATTTTCATCTCACTGGGCATAACCAAGCAGGTGTTGGCACTCCTCAGGGATGGCAACCTGGTGGAGCCCCACCTCCCCAGACAGGCAGGAAGGGAGGCATCACCAAGAGCTGATTCTTTCCTTCCATCTAAGTGGGCTGGCTCTTCCATAGACAACACTAGCACACCAGATGGAAGTAAGGACAAGTATCACTGCCTTTTCCTAAGAGCCCAAGACTTTCAGAGAAGCAGGAGGCAGTGTGAAGAGGGGGTTCAAAGCATGGAAAATGGGGCCAATTACAGAATCCATAAATGTGTTGAGAGGGTTAAATGAGTTCATTTTTATGTGAAAGACATTAACTGTGGTGCAAGTGTTCGTGTCAAGCTGTCACTTAGCTAAGAGGAGAGTATCATTCCAGCTTTCATCTTTCTATGCAGGAATGATAGCCTTTTCCCTGTGAGGGAAAAGGAAATGAAAATTAATCTTCTCCATCCAAAATATCCCCCAAAACTTCATACAAATGACAGAAAGTCAAGAAATAAGTAGAACTGCCCTGGCTGGTTTGGTTTAATGGATAGAGCATTGGCCTGCCGACTGAAGGGTCCTGGGTTTAATCCTGGCCAAGGGTACATGCCTGGAATGGGGGCTTGATCCCTAGTAGGGGGCATGCAGGAAGCAGCCAATCAATGATTCTCTCTCATCATTGATGTTTAAATCTCTCTCTCTCTCTCTCTCTCTCTCTCTCTCTCTCCCTTCCTCTCTAAAATCAATAAAAAATATATTTAAAAAATAATAAATAAATAAAGTGCTAAGGTTGGCTCTGCCAGTAAAGGTACAAGGATACATGGTGAGAGACTAAGAATGCTAAGATGAGTGAGACTCAGTCCTTGTTCTCAGGATGTTCACAGACTAATGCAGTAGTTCTTGAGCTTTATCATATATAAAAAAAATAGGAAGAAAGAAGTAAAACCAGCAACCTGCTGTTATCAATTTTAATTCAAATTCCAGACAATTGACAAATGAATTTGGCAAATGAATTGAGCCTTTTGATGACACCATGCATCGATGCATTGACGCCAGAGCTTATCCTGTTAACACATTGATTGCATTCCTGCTAGCGACACTGGTTTTACAGGCTACATGGGTTTATACTTGACCATGGCAGAGAGGTGGGTTTTAGATGAAAGAAAATGGATTTGAGAGCTGCATCTTATTTATTACAGGCACAGTCTCCCCTCCAACATCTAAAGCAGGTCCCAGAGTTCCGGACTTAATTTGAATCCCAATCAGACAACTCACTGAATATTTCCTCCCTGCCCCCCCCCCCATACCAATTTTTACTCTGTAAATCAACTTGACTGTGCTCAAGTCTATACTCAGTCCAGGTTAACATCTTAATGTTATTGTTGTTGCTATTATTATCAGTCCTAAATACAGGAACTTTGAGCCCAAGGCTCTCCCACAATGTTGCTGCCCCCTGTTGCCCCAGTTGAATCCCAGTGGGCTAGAAACCCCTCCCTCAGCACTTTTCCACAGTCCTCTATGGTGCCCACTCTGTGCCCACCCCATGCTCTGCTGCTCCTGAGGAAGTTAGAGCATCCGAGGGAAACCCCTGAAATCATAATGATGTGATGGCGTCAGAGTTAGAGGAAATTGACTGGTGCTGACGACAAGTGCTAAGGAAGTTTTCCTTCTCTCTCCCTCCACCCTTTGTTCCCAATTTCCCAAAGTAGCAGATGGATCAGGATGTGATTAGACTTAGGGCTGATGGGAAAAAAAAGGGGAAAAGGAGGGATGAACCTGGTATTTCCGGTCTGTTTTCTAAGTCCAGACCCTGGTGGAGTGGCTGTCTGGGCAACCGAAGGTGCTACCTGACTTCAGATAGGAAGAAGCATTTTCTACTGCACCCAAAGGCAGCCTTCCTCCTGCCCTCAGACCTCCACAGACAGCTGAGAGCTGTGCATAAGCAAATCTGAGTGAGCTATTTTGCAGCCACTGGCAGCCACCTCTGCTCCTGCCCTGACCCATTTTCTCCAACTATGATGTGGCTCTAATAATCCCTGCTCTGCTCTCCATCTTGCCTAGAGGCTACCAGAGTTCATTAGATTTAAAAAAATCTATAAACTACTTTGAGCACCTTGGAGGTAAGTGCTCTATAAGTACAATGTAATAATAATAATGCTACAATAATTACCTTGATTAATTTATGCATAAGGCAAAAAAGATTCTTAATTAAGAGACATTCCAGCAGCGTGAACACTGGCCCCATATATTGGAAAGTAATATCCCCAGCAGGGATTCTAACTCTGGGCCAGATCGACAAGAAGTATCTTGTGTTATGGTGGTGACTAGGCTCTGTGGCCAACAGACTGGAAAGGCAGAAGGTGACAGAGAGGAGTTTGGTGTTGTAGTGACGTGAAACACAAGCTAAGTTATCCTGATGACACTTTTATTGAATAGCAAGTAATTAAGAACCAATAGCAAGTAATTAAGAACCAGTGGTATTAATATTTAAAATTATTTTTTAAAATAACATAAAACAAGCATTTATGAAATTATCTGCAGGTGGGCATAGGACTAGGCTCGAGGCAACATTTTGTGATCCACCCCTGTCTTTACCATCAGATTGGTGCTGCCAGGGAATAAATGTGTGCTTTGGTGATGTAGGTATGTTGAAGGGCACACCAGAATGTGGAGTTGCTCAAGGTATGTCCTCATTAGTCTTAAAATTCTCCCAAGGTGCAGCTCTTCTAAGACTAAGATGTGCATCATACCTTATTTATTTATTTATTTAAAAATATTTTATTTTGTTGTTGTTGTTGTTTTTAACAGAGAGGAAGGGAAAGGGATAGTTAGGAACATTGATGAGAGAGAAACATGGATCAGCTGTCTCCTGCACACCCTCTACTGGGGATGTGCCCATACCAAGGAACATGCCCTTGACCGGAATTGAACTTGGGACCCTTCAGTACTCAGGCAGATACTCTATCTACTGAGCCAAACCAGCCAGGGATGCGCATCATAAACTTTACAGAGAAATGAAAGGAGTTCAGTGGCCTCGGGAAACAGCCACAAAGTCTGTGACCTGTCTTCTCTTTGTTCAGCCAATATTCAATTTTCCCAAAGATTTGAGTAGGCCAATTTGCAGCATTCAGTGTGCAGTGCTCTGCATGTGAGAGTACCAGCCAGGCTACCAGAGGACACCCTGATGCCTGGGCCTTGGTGGTTGCTTCGGGTTGTGCACTGGATCTGGGTCAGATTTGCTATGGCTAGGGAAGCGAGGGTGACTTAGCCAGCAAAGTGTGCTTCAGGAGTTCTCTTAACAGCCTAGTTATGAGAAAGAACTGGCTGGTGGGCCACCTTCCTTGAAGGTAATCATGTATGTAGTGGGTGAAAGCCCCCCTGTTAGCCTAGTTTGGTTAATTTCTAGCCTTATCCCCTGAGGAAAGCTGGAAGATCGGTGGGAATCTAAGACAGAAAGTAAAATTTATCTTTTAACAACTTAGCAGAAATAGGAAAGTCTACCTATAAGGGGTCAGACATGGCTGGCACAGGGGAACGGAAGCAAGGAACCAATTGTGTGCATGTGCATGTATATGTGTGTGCATGGATGTGTGCATGGGTATGTGCATGGTCTGGCAGGCAGAGTGGTGAGAAGGTAAACATAAAGCTGCCAGGCCATAAAAAGAAATTTGAGGTCAGATGTAAATGCAGTTCAATCAGATTGCTCTACTGACATGTAGCACCGAGAGAACTAGTAGTTCTATAGTAAGGAAACAGATCATTGTGTATCTGAGAGAACTAGCTAGGACTGGGCTAGAGTAGGATATTGCAATGGGCGGGTTTTCACGGATAGAGTGCAACAGGAGCATCCTGTATGAGAGGATTAAGCAGCAGCCACCAGAAAGCTAGAGGGACACAGAATAGGAAGAGTCCATAGTTACATTTATCTGAAATGTACTTAGGTCATTCCCCCTGCCCCCCAACCCTTCTCTCTCAAGGGCCAAGGCCCTTGATTACTCATTGCCCATCATAAGTTGGCTCCATGAAAGGGCTGAAACACATACAAACTTGGTCTTTCTCTGCCTGCTGTTCAGTGGGATTGGGCCGTTTATACTGAGCACACGTATTACACAATCCAGCAGTTATCACAGTTCCTCTATGCCAGGAACTGTGCTAAGTTCCTGAGATGAAGGAGTTACAGCATTGGTCCTTAAGCAATGCATAATACCAGAGGGAAATAAGCCATGAGTAGTAGAGTGCAATGATGTTCCCAATTCTTCCTTCTTCCCTGTAGCCACACCCTTTCTCCTCTAATTTGTAGTGTCCTCTCACCATGGACAAGTGAATTGCCCCAACACTCAACACTGGGTTCAACCATGGCGTTTTGGCCATTGATGGAGATGCTAGCATCCCAAATGAGGCCCTGTGACAAGTATGACATTCTGGAGCCGTGCCGGTGAGCCCTGTGTCCTCACCATTGTTCCCCTTGCTTCTCCCTCTGCCCACTTCCATCTGATCAGTCCCTGATGGGCTTTTCCAGCCATTTCCAGGCATCCCTCTGAAGCCTTTTGCACCTGCCCAGTCAGCCTGGTCTCTCTGTTAAGCCTCAACACTGCTCTGAGGCTCTGTGCCCATCTAGTTTGCTACTGAATTCTATAGTTATCTGGTCTTCCCCACTGGGCTTGGGTTAGTGTTTGGGTTAGGGTTAGGGTTAGGATTAGGGTTAGAGCTGGGGCACCAGACCAAGGTGGGTTATGGGTCACTGTCATCGGGGTGAGTCTCTGGTGGTTACTAAAAATTCTTTGCTCCCGCACACTGTAGTCTCATCCAGCGCTTGTATCTGCTGCTGGTGCCAGAGCCACTGTTTGCACCTGCAGCTGGTGCCAGCCCTGATGGCCCTGATGGCCCCTGAGGGTTTCTCCACTTCCTCCTGTTCCTGAGGGGTGATCAGGGTAGCAGACACTGCTCGCACCCACTGCTGGTGCTGGCCCCAATTTCTTTGCACCATCAGCAGGTGGAAGTGGGGCCAGCACCATCAGCATGTGGGAGTGGGTGGCAATGGGAAGCAGTAATGCCAGCAGACAGAGGACTGGGGGCCGTGGTGAGAAGGGCCAGGTGGGGAAATGGAGGATGAGCCGAGATCCACCCCTGTGCCCACTGTAGCCTTGAAGCCCCCCATTTCTTTCAAGGTGCACAAATTTGTGCACTGGGCCCATAGTTATGTAATAATGGCTTAAAGTTAAGAGTGAAAATGAGATGAAGGTGTTTAATACAATGTCTCTGTGACAGAGATAATCCCTGAACAGAGGCAGGAGTTCTGGGTTCTGGTCCCAAGTCCTTCTCTTAACAGCTGTGGGAGTGGAGCAAGTCCTGTGCCCCTTCTCAGTATCACTTGCCCCATCTTTAAAATGGAGATATGATAATAATAACTTAGTAGACCAAACACAGGCCCATGGACCAGACAGAGGATTTTGGAGGATTCTTTGGGCTCTTGAATTTTATTGTACTACATTATAACATGGCAGTTACTACATTATAACATGATAGCATGTTATAATGTCCAATTTTTTTAAAAATATATTTTTTATTGATATTTTACAGAGAGGAAGGGGGAGAGATAGAGAGCTAGAAATGTCGATGAGAGAGAAACATCTACCAGCTGCCTCTTGCACACTCCCTACCGGGGATGTGCTCGCAACCAATGTACATGCCCTTGACCGGAATCGAACCTGGGACCTTTCAGTCTGCAGACCAATGCTCTACCACTGAGCCAAACCGGTTTTGGCTATAATGTCCAATTTTAACATGAACACACACACACACACACACACACACACACACACACACACACACCAGCTCTGAAGTCAAAATCCATTTCACAGTTTTGCTTAATCTCAGTGACTTAGAAAACATGAGGTTCAAACATAAGTTACAGTGTATGGTGGTCCTGTTATTATACTGGTAAAGGTATAGACCTGTCTTGTCTCCTAGCGTCTCCAAGACCACATGTAGAACAGCCTTGTTATGCCAAATGACTTGGCAATGTGATTTGAGACACCCTGAACTCTAAGCTCTAAAAAATTTATCCCCAGCAGCCCGTGTCAGGGATCACAATGTCTAGTTACTTCCATGGATAAGAACACTGAAAACTTCCATTGAAATGCAGCATTTGTGCCCAGGGGAGACAATGCTGTTATTAGCCATTAACACTTTAGCTAGAATCAATTCTTCTGTCACCTAATGGGGCCTTGAAGATCGCAGAATATAACACTACAAGAGGGAAGAGGCATAGGATGGACCTCAGCTGCCATCTAGAAAAGGAAGGACTGGTCTGGATGACAGCTGGGGTCAATGGAAACCTGAGCAGTGAGGAGGGTTCTCAAGGGGGTGGAAAAGGTTGCTCATGGTGGAGGATTCTGAGGGCTGGCACTGGCACCACCATTGCCCAGTTGCTATGTTGTGCTCAGGGCTACAAAGGCCTCTGGAAGAAAACACACCAAAAACAGAAAATTCTCACCTAGAGAATATACAAGACACAGGCACCAAGAGTCTGTTGGTGTGGATATACCCCAGTTAAGGGAGCATCGTATCCTGGGCACCAGGACAGCGGGGCTCTTGTCCCACCTTTGCCCCTGACCAGTGACTTAGTCCTTTCTGGGCCTCTGTTTCATTATCTGAAAAATAAAAGGGCGGCATAGAGCCATTTCTAGGTCTTGGCTCCCATTGTGGCATCAGAGGGCTATGCATATTCATGCGCACAAAATGGTCCTTGGCCACACAGGGAAGTCTGACCCTGCCTGAGGCCATTTGCATGGAACAGAAATCAGAGCCATAAGCCTCAGAGATGAAGCTCCAGGAGCAGAATTTCTGTGCTATCGTTATGGGAAGGATGGGCCCAGGGTTGGGCTGGAGAGGAAGGTCTGCCAGGTGCCCGGGAGGCACACCCCACAGGTTGTGTCCTATCTGTGCAAGACCAAGGTGCTTTGATCACACACCTGGGCCTCTGCACCTTTGGGCACCGGCAAGTCCCTAGCACCCACCTCTGGCTCCAAGTATAACCTTCGGAGGTCTGTGGGCTCACTGTGGGCTGGCTATGTAGTTTTAATGCCCAAAACCAATTTTAAATAAAATAAAGAAATCCTCCTAAATATTCTATATGGGGTTTTCTTTTCTTTTTCTTTTTTTAAAAGAGGGACATTTTAAGACTAGTTTCACACAGGTTTAGCCGAAAGGGAAATTAAACTCTACATTTAAATGGAGATTGCGCACAAAGGAATCCATTAGTTTCAATATTTCTCAGCAGGAGGGCTCAGAGTTATTTAAATAAGTTTAGATATTAAACCTAAAGTAGCCATTAAAGCAATGTGGATTTGTTTGTCTGTTTTTTTTTCTCCCCACCAGAAATCTTTTTTTTCCAGCTGACTGAAAAAATCCATTGCTTAACTGATGGAGGATATTTTAATGCATTAAAAAAAAATCCAGGGACTTTTTAATATAGCACTTCCTTTGAATTTTTAAGTACCATATTACAAGCGTACTCATTTTAGCCAAGTGTCATGTTTTGGACAGATTAAACTCCAAGCTGTTTCCCTTCCCCGCCCCCACCCTGGGCAGAACAGTGCTAATATAAACACCGACATTAAACCATATTGGCTATGGAAGAGTCTTTGATTGTCATTGAGATTATTTTAAAAGTTATTTAGGTCCCCCTGTTACATCTCTGCAAACCACTGAGAAAATGTTGTGCGGGGTTTCTCTTTGCTACATTTCTTTGGGGATTCATAAATATTGATTGTACCGTAAAAAAATTGATGGAATCTTGAAACAGACTGCTGTTGAGGCAGCTGGGGAATTTACTCAATTTTTCTCAATCGCTGTAGTCTATAAAAAGAGGAGATTTTGCAAATTGTTTCTCACCTTGTCTTTTTAGTATTTAATAGCTCTCAATTCTATAGCCTTCTGAACCTGCACTGGGCATGTTTTCCATCAAAACGGAATCAGGCCTATTCAATGGGAATTAAAATGGGGAGCAGGTTACAAATGGGTTAAACTCTGCCCCCTTTGCCACCCTCTCTCTGCCTCCTCTTTTCCCACCTTCTTTTGGTTCTGTGTCCTGCTGTTTCGGTCCTATTAATCCTACATCTATCCCAGGGATGCCCATATTATGCCCAGGGTCATCCTTTCACTTCCCAGGGCCATGAGGGAAATATGGTCAAAGAAATTACTGACAAAGGCTTTTGGTGGTCCAGCCTTTCACCAAACCTGGCAACTATTAAACCACACTCCCATTAGGGCACCTCCTATTCCCTCTTGTATAGACAAGAGCTATATAGCAAAGCTCTTCACCACTGAGCACTGGGAGGCCTTAGCCCACCATCTGGCTCCAAACAACCTCTTTAGTCTTATTCTCACAAATATCCTTCTGGAACATCAGTTTCTTTGCTCACAAATCTCCTCATTGTCCTTCACACCTGTATCATGCATTTCTTCTTCCAGACATTAACTTATACTTTCTCATCATACTGGGATGTTCTTACCATCTCCTTCTTTGGTGGGCAGAATGATATCCTTCCCCATTAAAATATCTGCATTTGAATTTCCAGAACCTGTGAATGGGTTATGTTATATGGCAAAGGGGAATGATGGTTGTGAAAGATCGGGAGATGATCCTGCACTATTCCTTTGGGTCCAGTGTAATCACAAGGCTCCTTAAAAGTGGGAGAGGGAATTGGAAGGGAGAATCAGAGAGAGAAGAACAGGAGAAAGACTTGGCCCAATAGTGCTGACTTTGAAGAATGTAGCTACGAGCCAAGGAAAGTAGATGGCTTTTAGAGTGGAAATTGTCACACCTCTGAGAGAAGCCATGATGTTTGGGGATAAGAGGTGGACATCAGATCTCTGGATTTCCTTTAATCACAGCTTCCAAACCCTGGCCCATGAACGGCCTATTTCTGCATTCAACTCTTCTCCTGTGATCCCAGGCCTGATCCCGACCTTCATTCTCTTATTCAATCAGACGAGCTCTGCTACCTCTAAGTATTATTAAAGAATAATGACACCCACCTGAGCTCCAGGGAAAGCCTGCCAGGACAGAGGGCAGAATCCAGCCCCACCTTACCTGGGCTGCAGCATCTGGCAGCATGCAGGAGGACATCAGCACAAGGATGAGGAAGCCAAGGCCGCACCTCATCTTCCCTGCAGGGAGCTTTGGTTAGGGGGTGTTTACTTGTTAGGAAAACAGCCCATGAGATCAGGAGCCCCCAAATTTCCACCAAAAACTCTGCTGGTATTTCTGGTAAAGCCCCATTCTCAATTCTGCTGGCTGCAGAAATCAGCTCATCTCTCTAAATTTCTTTCTTATCCAGAATCTTAGCCCCTCCAGTTTTCATTTCCTCAGCAGATCTCCAGTGCCTTCAAATGAGTGATTTCTCTGTTTATCTGGCCAATGTACTTGTTCTCGGCAGGAATGCTGGTCTGCCTCAAGCAACTGTATCTCACTAGGAAGCAGAAAACCTTCCCATCTTGCTTTGAAGGATGTAGTCATGGTAGGAAGTTTACATTGGCAGTTGTTTCCTGTAGGACTTTAAATATATGATTCCCTGTCTTCTGGTTTCTGTGATTTCTGTTGAGAAGTTGGCTGTAAGTCTTCCTTTTGCTCTTTGAGGGTAATATTTCTTTTTACTCTTGCTGCTTGATAGATTTCATCTGCTATGGTACTCCAGTTCCAGTAACGTTAATTTTGTCACTTTGTCTCAAACAACTCCTGTGTCCTTCCTGTATCTCCATCTTTTTGCCTTTCCATGTCACCATCTGACCTCTAACCAGGTGCTCAGGCCCTTACCTAGTTCAGAGCCTCGTGGCCCCTCATTTGGATGGATGGGATAGGTTGGAGTTAAGACCTGTGTCTTTGGTCAGGCTGCCAGGAAGTCCTAAAGGTAAGAGGAGGTAGGCAAGGCTTATGTTTAGGGTTCACCTAAGAAAGCTGTCCGAAAGGTCAGAGGATTGTCAAATCCAGGAAAGCACAGAAACCAAATGGACAAGAGAGTAACAGACAATGGGCTGGGTATGTGCACCAAGCTCTTGGTAACTGAGGTGGCTCTGTCTCATGCTCAAAGCTCCCAATTGACCTTTGGAGAGACTGGGACCAGGCCCAGCAAAGCTTTTTCAGATCCTCCTTCTAGACTGCAGCAAGCAGTCTACAGTAAATGGCATCTGGATTGGGGGTGTTTGCCAGCATTCTTTAGAGAAACAGAACCAATAGAGAGATTGATTATAAAGGCTTTGCTCATGTGATTATGAAGGCCAAGTACCATGACCTGCCATCTGCCAGCTGCAGACCCAGGAAAACCAGTATTATAGTTTGAAGTCCTGAGAGACAAAGAGCCAATGGTGTAGATGCCAGTCTGAATCAGGGCCTGAAAATCAGGAGCCCTAAGAGTCAGAAAAGGCTGTGTCCCAGCTCAATCAGACCGAGGCAGAGTAAGTGCTTTCTTTCCCTACCAGTCTATTCTATCAGGGCTCTCAACAAATTGGATGAGGCCCACCCACATTGGGGGCAGCAGTCTCAGTATACTCACTCAAATGCTAATCCATTCTGGAAACACTCTTTCAGACACACCCAGAAAAATGTTTAACCAGATAACTGGGCACCCATGACCCAGTCATGTTTGCACATAAAATTAACCATCATGAGGGGAACAGCTCAGATTCTGCCCCTCTGCTGTGGCTCAGGGATGTCCAGTAGATCCTGATGTTGACTCCATTCTGGCTGGTTAGGTGGCCCCAGGCCATTCTACAGTCCAAGGATCAGGAAATCAAATGCCTTTGGGTAGTATCTTTGCTGATGAAACATCAGAAGTGTAGCTTCTTGATTGCATCTTACTTGGCACCATCTTGCACCTCTGACCGATTTGTTAATTCCTGGCCTCCCACTTGGAAAGCTTCCAGCTCGTTTTCATGCTATGCTGTGTAGTTCTGCCTCCTTAATGTAGCTTTAAAGCTGTATTAAATAAACAATGGGTATAAAATCAAATTAATTACTGGACACTCCATGCTATTTAAGTTTAGGGCTCCCATTTTGCTAGTATTTCTTCTGTGGACAACAAGGCATGGAGTGCCAGGCGTCTGGGCTGGTCCTCCTTGAGCCTTCTCAGAGAGGAAGAAGAGGGGAAAGAGGAGAATTAAAACCTCAGGAAAATATTTTTGTAGAGAGAACCATGCTATTTTATATGGGGAAATGGCCTTTGTCCAATTTCTTGGGTTCCCCCAATGATCTATGTAGCTGTGTGGAAACAGGTCAAATTAATTAGGAAAAAATCTGATGAATTATGGGGTATTCTGTCTCAAGAGTTCTCAGGTTGTGCCTGCTAAAACTCTTTTTCTGAACAGGCAAGACTGGGAATTTTACCACCCCTCACTTTCTCCTAACTCCTCAACAGTTCTCAGATTCATTCTTTGATCTTTTTTTTGTTGATTGAGATCCTTTTATGTATCATGCTGGGGCATTCTTGTGACTAGCCCTGCTTCTGGCATTCCAGATAAAACCTTAGCCCTGTCTGTATACCCTCTGGCACCCTTGAATCTCATCTTCATAGCACTTCATAGCAACAATCCTGGTTGTGATTTCATTATTTTTCTGATAATTTAATATGTCTCCACCCCCTGAAGCTTCCATGAGGGCAAAGGCCTTTTTTCTTTTCACTCACTGTTGTGCCCATGGCCCCCAGGACCCAGCCTGGAATGGGCATTTAGTAACTACTGGGTGGATGGAAGGAAGGATGAATGAAGTCAATAGGAATGGAAAGGGAGAAAACATCCTTCCTCAGTTGCTGAAGGGTTCTTAGCCCTTAGGGCCCAGCCTCATAAGGATCCTTGAATGTGATTTCTGGTGTTCTCCCTGAGCAGAGCAGAGCTTTCCTCAGGAGGAGACTGGGAGAGCTTGAATTTCTCTCCCCAGTGACCTGCTATTTCCAACATTTTCCTGTGAATGGTTGGCTTCCCATGGACCCTGCTGGCTGGCCTGACGTGACCATCTGCCTTTCTAGCAGCATCTCTGCACATGGGCATTATTCTGTCTTCTTTCCACAAGATTATGAGATCCAGAGGCAGGAACTATACCTCCTCTTTCATCCAAAGCCCCTACAGGTGTGACTCACTCCTGTGCATATTTCTCCTTCTGCTCCTTCCATTTTGAGGGCCTCTCTCTTCCTTATCCATCCCACCCATTCTCAAAAGCTCAACTTAAGCTCCCCCTCCCCATCAAAGCCTTTCCAAGACACCCCAGCTAACAGTGCTCTCTCCCCTCTATAACCACTCAGAGTCTTCATAAGAGCTTTACTGCATCTCACCTTTGATTTTACTCTGATTAACTGCCTCTGCTTGCTGAAGTCACATATCTCCCCTTCTAGGATGACCAATTCTTCCCAGCTTGCTTGGGACTTTCCTAATTTTAGCACTGAAAGTTCCAAGATAGTTGGTCACTCTAACCTCTACCAGTTTGGCCTACCCACCCCAAGTTCCTGCGACGCTACTACCAACTTGAAATTCAAGACTCAAGAGTCACTTCCTAAGAGAGATGTCCCCTCCTGAGTGCAGGAGAGGTCTGCTCTGCCTATGCAGTCACTGCTCTCCTGTGCTGCTCACAACTGTGGGTCTCTCCAGGTCATGCATTTAGCATCCTACTGCTCAGTACAGTATCTGTCATCTGGTGGGTGCTCAGGAAGGAAAGATTTGTCAAACAAGCAGAAATACTAAGTGTTATGAGTTGAACTGTGTCCCCAAAGAGATCTTGAACTTCTAACTAGTGAATGTGACCTTATTTGGAAATAAGATCTTTGCAGATAATCAAGTTAAAATCAGGTCATTAGGGGTGGATCCTAATCCAAAGTGACTTTTCAATGTAGGGAATAGCTCCTATTTGATTTGTTTTGTTTTTCTGCCCACTAAAAGGAACCTGGGTTGGGCTTCGAAAGAATAAAATATATCAGATGGACCTGGAGCCCAAACATAAGGGAGAACTCCAAGAATGAAGGAGACAGGTGAGAAGACACAGAAGCTTAAAGGCTCTCAGTAGACAAACTTGAACATCACAATGAATAATGACAAGAATGAATTATAATCCAGGTCTTTTGACCTCAGTCCAGTCTTCAGGGTTGCCTCAGGCTGGGTGGAAGTGATAACCATGAGTGGCTTCCACCCACCCACTGCCCATCTTCTCCCCTGAGTCTGGCCAGCTCTTTCCTCTCCTGGCGGTAATGTCCTTGGACCAACCCTCAGAGGATCCCACCTCCCAGCCCCCGTGCCAAGAACTTATTAAGCATCCACCTGTCACCTCCACCTTAATAAATAAGAATCTCTTTTCAGCTTCTTTGTCTTCCTCACCTTGGGGCCCATCTCCTTAACCACACTGTCAATTACACCTTAATTCTTGCAAGGCCAGAGCTAATGAAAAGCAATAGAGAATTCACTGCCTTTTAATGAGGGAAACATGGCTTTTTACAGGGAACAATTTATTGGGCCAATTCCCCCCGTCCATCACCCTGGGGAGTCGCTGCCTTTTTGCACCCTGCGTTTGTTACTGTGTCAGGCACTGTGTAAAACTGCCATCGGAGCACCGAGGTGAAGGCTCTGACTCAATTTACAGGGTGACATCTCTAATCTTCCTCCCCGGATCAGTAAGTGATCCTGGCAATGATATGCATAGAAATTAATTACTTCACCCCTCCTGCTCCCTGGCAGCCAGGAGTGGGGCATCCTCCATGGCCAGAACAGCTGGGCCGACAGGCCAGTGACCTTCAACATCCTTAGCTGTTTGTCCTGGCGGGAATATGCAGGACAGACAGATGACCGCACTGCCAGAAGAGACAAGGGGAAAAACACACAAGAGGAGGGCATGGTATGATGCTAAGCTCTGTTGGAGATCAAGAGCAAATACCAGGTCCATCACCGTTCCCAGGGTGAGCGGGAGGCAGGGGATTCTGGAACAGCACTCCAGGTGGAGATTCAGGAGATGCCTTATTCTGCCACTAATTTTCTCTGTGACCCTGGGCATGAGATTTCATCTCTAAAGTGTTTCAAATAGCATGATTGCTCTGATGTTCTGCAAAAAACAAAAGTCTTCACCCCATTATCTTTCTTGACCTTCTCTGAATAATATATTAAGCTATTCTCAGTCATTGGGTTTTAGGCTTTGTTGAGCTATGTGACCTTGGACAAGAACCTTTACTTCTCTGCACTCGAAAGAGTCCTATGGTTCATTCACAGTGGAATACTACACAGCAGTAAACATGGACAAGCCTTGAATGAGAGTAGAATTGCAGCCACAGCATATCACCACCTGCAACACCGGATGGTGTGCCTTTTGTGGGTTCGGCCACATGCAGTAATAGCATAAAGATTTACATGGAAATTGTAAAGTCAAGTTTAGAATAGTTCCTGCTACTCTGGGGGCCAGATGTGACAGATTGGAAAGATACACAGGGAACTGCAAGTGGATTCATCACATTTTATTTCTCAAGCATGGTGGTGGTATATGGGCCCGTGTGATCTCTTTAATGTGTTGTATCCCTGAATATGTTTATTAATATTTTTAAAGGAAAAAAAAGCAAAAAAGCAAAGGAGATTCGCATGGGGAGAAGTCCTAAGAGCTTCTTGGCAGAAAGGTCAGTGGCAAGGGCACGAGCCTCAGAATCAAGATCTGCATTTGAATCCCAGCTCTCCTGCTCACCAACTGTGGTGTGATTTCAGGGGCAAGTTAATTAACCTCTCATGAACCTAATTTTCCCAGGTGCAAGATAAGAATTAATGATATTTACTCTTACATGAATGTGGTCAGCTCAGTAATTAAATAAAATATTTTAAGAATCTAGCACAGTGCCTGGCACAATTTTAAGGAGATTACATGTTCTGGTTTATCTGGGACAATCTTGATTTATGCCTGCTTTCTTAATAGGTCCTCTTTCAATTTCAAAAGTGTCCTGATTTGGAGGATAAATGATATTGTCACCCTACACACTGCAAATACTGAGTGTACTCTAGTCATGTCAGTCCCCTTTATGGTTTCAAGTCTTTAGAACCAGCAATTGTCCCTCCTCTCTTTCCGAACAACCTTCCTACCCCATTTCTGTGCAGTGGGATATTTAGACATCCCTCCATTTTATGATAGGACAAGAGTATCTAATATACTAGAGTGAATTGCTGCAGGATTTCTGCTCAAATTTCATTAAGCATTAGGGTCAGAATAAGCTGGAAAGTTTAGAATTTTTGAGAGCAAAATGGCACAAAGAATAATAATAGAAAATAGAAAAATGCCAAAAATACAATGAAAAATAACTTTTGTTGATCACTTACTACGTGCCAGGTATTTTTTCTAAGTCTTCTACATGAATTAGATCCTTTACATTTTGTAGATGATGAAACTGAGGTCCAAAAAGTGTCATGAACCCACGCTAACTGATCCCCGAGTCTACTATTAAACACCATGAGCTACTGCTATGAGGTAACAGGATTGAGTTTTAAAAATAACTAGTCCAAAATTTGTTCGAATGTACATTGTTCTTCAGTGTGGCTCATTGAAAGGCTATATATGTGTTCCTACTCTGTGGAAGTTACTTAGCATAACTGGAATCTTCTTTGGGAATTCCCATCAGAACATGGCACAAATCATCAAATATCTTCAATTTTCTTATCTTTTAAGGTGGATCTGATTTTTCTAAGACAGTTCAAAGTCATTTCAAAATTCAAATGAAAACTATAATGAGATACCTCAACAAACTCAATAGATGACTAACTTAAAATGACTATGCAGGGTAACGGGGGTATAAGGACATATATGTAACACTGTAATCAATAAAGAAATTTTTTATAAAAGACTGACAATACCAAGTGTTCTTAAATTAAAAAAAAATATATATATATATATATATTTTATAATTTTTTTACAGAGAGAAAGGGAGAGGGATAGAGAGTTAGAAACATCAATGAGAGAGAAACATTGATCAGCTGCCTCTTGCACACTCCCTACTTGGGATGTTCTCGCAACCAAGTTACATGAACTTGACCAGAATTAAACCTGGGACCCTTAAGTCCGCAGGCCAATGCTCTATCCACTGAGCCAAACCAGTTAGGGCTGGTAATACCAAGTGTTGATAGAAATATGGAGCAACTGAAACTCATAGATTGCTGGTTGGAATAAAAAAGGATATAGTCTTTTTGGAAAACAGTTTTGAAGATTCTTATATAGTTAAGCATACACTTATCATATGACACAAGAGACAGGAAAACTTATGTACACACAGAGGCCTGCATGTAAAGGTTATAGCAGCTTTATTCATATTAACCCCAAATTGGAAATAACCCAGATGTCTATAAACAGGTGGTAAGATAAACAATTTGTGATGTATTCATGCACTGGAATACTACTCAGCAATCAAAATAAATGAATGACTGACACGTGCCAAACACAGATGTGTCTCAAAAATATTATGCTGAGTAAAGGAAGCCATAAGTGAAAGGCTTCAAATGATCTTATTTTCACACATAATATTTTTATTCCCATTTTACAGCTGAAAAAACTAAGGCACACAGCAATTAAGTCTAAGTTACATAAATAGTAAATTTTGGAACCAGAATTCAACTTTAATAGCCTGGCCTTGAAGGTTGTGTTCTTAGTCACCATGCTATTCTGTAGGCTTCTGCCTGCCACAAACTATGCCTATGACAAACACTCAAACCCTTCCTCCTTCCCAAACACCCTCTAGACATGTGGGCTAATTGTAACAGAAACAGAATTGGCTTTAAGAGTCTACAGTCAGACGAAGAGTGTGACAGAGCACTTTGCTAAATTACCAGAGCCCCTGCCTGCCCACCAGCTAAGCTCATCCAAATTACTTATACATCTCTGACTTTTAAAACAGATGAGTCAGGTATCATGATAATCCCTTTTAGAGTCCGATTTCTGTTGAAAAGACAATTGGCTGTGAGTGGGGCATTGGGTTTTAACCACTTGTATCGTAAAATTCAGAGATTACTAAAGTGGTTCAGGCCAGCTCACCAAGTGGTATTCTCAACACACTGAAGAGTAAAAGATCACATTTTGATTCCTGAATGGTGAGGGTTGGGAAACTCAACCATTCATACGTCTGTCCATCAACCCACCCATTTTTGTTTGCATGAATTTACTTGTTGAAGCCCAGGAACTGTGCTGGGTGTTAGTTGGGTAAAGTGGCCTTTAAGAGCCACCCATCCCTTAGATCCCATTTGTCTCTGACTCTGAGCCTATAATGTGGCCTCCACATCAGGACCCCCTATCACAATCTCCTCAACAATTCTCCAGAAAAGTCTACTGTGGGCTATCTTCTTGAAAGCAGCAATAATTTAAGTCTTATTTAAATTAAAATAAGTTAATTACATTAACCAATGGTCTTTATCCTCTTGGATGAATTGTGGGAAACAGTATACTGAACAAAAACAGAAAAGTAAATTTTAAAGACATAGTGTGGATTAAGGATGCCATTGAGTGGAGGCCGCCAAGGATCTGAATTGATGAATTCATAAAGTTCTTTATAGCACATTCAATACTGGTATATAGATGTCCCAAGATGGTTGAGTATAGAGCATACTCATAACAGGCTTAGACAATTCCAGTCCTGCCCGTGGGATTTCCTCACTCAAGAAACCAGGATTCTACAACAGTTTCTTCTGTTCCATGTCCCCATGCCATTGGGAAAGCCATGCTTCCTCTCTGAGCCTTGGGTCCTCATCTGCAGTCTCAGAGGACCCTCTGAAAGGATCTCTAGGGATCTTCTTAACTCCAATAGTCCATGATCCTATGATCTAGTTCAGTGGTCGGCAAACTTATTACTCAACAGAGCCAAATATCAACAGTACAATGATTGAAATTTCTTTTGAGAGCCAAATTTTTTAAACTTAAACTATATAGATAGGTACATTGCTGTTAACCTAATTAGGGTACTCCTAAGTTGGCCTTTGCTAAAAACTCAAGGGGCCAAAGAGCCGCATGTGGCTCAAGAGCCACAGTTTGCCTACCACTGATCTAGTTAATCATTCAGCAAATCCTGAAAACTGCAGTATATTCTGTCTGGGTCATAGTTTCTAGCCTGAAGGCAGTCCAGAATCACATACCTAAATATATTCTCTTAGAGACGATCCTGTGAGCAGTATAGTGTTCATTTTAAGAAAGTGCATTGGAAGCAGCAGGTCATTGGTTAAAGGCTTGCTTTTAGGATCAGGCTACAGCTGGCCATTGGGTCAGGCCTAGTTCCCAGGATGAAGGTACCTCAGACAACTTTTGTCTTTCTCAGCAAAGGGCATTGTGTAGACAGGAACAGAAATGGAGGGGTCTCCCAAGAACTTAAAAGTGGCATGCAATAGCTGAACACAAGGGGCAGGAGGCCTGAGGCAGGAAGATGGGCTCTGTCACTTCTCCTCTACCAGGAGCCACCACTTTGGCTATACAACAATCCCAGTATTTTTGTTTTGTTTTGTTCTCCCAACCAATCCACCGTCTGAAAGGAATTCTAAAGCTTCTATCCACCAGAGCACCACCTGTACATGATTCAATTAACCTTTCCGGTGGCTTGGGAAGTTTGTGCAATAGGACAGCTTTGCCTTAATTGGCAGCCTGACACAGGTAATGAAGTTTGATCAGTTGAAGAGGGCATCGGGGATGTCATTAGCATCCTCTACTGAAGACTACGTGGTGTGTAAAAGTTGTTTAATTTCTGCTGCAAAAGGAAGGGAAGGGGAAATCTGATTCACATTTCCTGAAATTTTTTGGCTTATTAAATATTTCATTTCCTCACTGTAAGCATAAAATTGGTCTGGTATGTTGGTATCTGTGCAGCTTCCCACCTAGCTTTTACTGCTCTGCAATCCACCAAATGATCATTTCCCTGTTATTAAACTCTGCATTTCACAAGAGGTGTTTTGGAAAAACAAATATACATAGAGACAGATGGAATTATTCTCTTTCAAGAGTTTCAAATGGGAGCAATGGGACAAGGTGGAGGTGCATTAGGCTGTGCTGGAGAAAGACTGCAGGAAGGTGGCCTTGCTGTTGTTTTTTTGTTTTGTTTTTTGTTTTTTGTTTTTTAGTTTCTAAGGGTAGAAAGTGAGGTACAGGAACTCTGGACATCAGGAGAATGAGCACTAGGCCAATGTCTGGATCCTTGCTCATCATTCAGAAAAGTTTTAAATCTTAGCTCTTCTAGGAAGTCTTCCCCAACTGAGAAAAGAGAAGAGACTGACATACACTGAATGCCTTCTATGTACTCAGCACAGTTCAAATTATCTCCTTGATTCTCACAACCACCCCTAGGAATGAGGTATTATTATGCTGCTTTTATACATGAGGAATTGAGACAGAGAATTTATTAAACTTGATCAGGGAGCCAGTCAGTAGGTGACAGTGTTTAAACTCCATTTCTACTCTGTCTTTCTCTTGTACCCCATTAGACGGAGCAGTCATAGACCTCTGCAAATCGAACCTGACAAAAAAGCTTCGCTCTACCATTTCCCTATGAGAGACAAAAATGCCTACCAGCTTAATTTATGCACTAACTAATGTGCATTTAAAAGAGCCTTGAAATGTATAATGTGCTAAAAATGAACAATTAATTTTCACTCATGCAAAGGCATTTAAAATTAAATAGAACTAGACCAATGTAGGTATGATTATCATTGCTTTGTTGTAAATTCTTTTGTAATCAACAAATTGTCATCAAATGTAGAGAAAATGCTCACTCTGAGCAAAATACTCTGCTGATGACAATAGGGGGAAAAGAGTAGAAACAGACTGTATTTTCTAGGAGGGGAATTCACAAGGCATGGGCACACAAATACTGATGGTTCCTGCACCATATTCAAACTCATTCACACACACAACCTCACACACATATAAACAGAGGCACCCCTACCTTAGGCACTAAGGATATATGCTAACCCACTAGATACCATGTCTGCCCTTACGGAGCTTACTAACTCAAGGGAAGATAGTCCCTGAATAAGTAAGTAATTACAGTTGTGAAGAAGTCAGAGAAATCAGGTCATAAGGGGCTTTTTTTAAAGAGGAGGGGCTTGGGAACACTGTCAGAGGTCTGGCCTGTGTGTCCTTGAGCAAACACTCAGCCTCATTTAACCTTTTAACACTAGGATTGGACACTGTAAGGTCCTCCCTTGATACATCATGAATGTAAATGTCATAGTATGCTACTGTCGCAGGCAAAAGGGAAAATGAAGCAAACTGTTTGTGCTGGGTTCTCCCTCCTGATGGCCATTGGTTCTACAGCCTTCCCAGGCTTCACCAACCAGCGCACTTTCCAAGTTGGACCACTGTCCTGGTACAATGAACAACTCACCCAACTCTCAACAGACCCCATTGCCATCACTGCACCCCGAAGTCACCTCTCTCACTCAGCATCCTCCTGGGCCAGGTCTTTGGTATCATCACCTGTAGTAGCAACAGGGCAGAGGGCGATGGGTATGCTCATCCAACCCTTTACCATTTCAGCTGCAGCCTCTGGAGATGGTCCTTAGGTGGAAAATTTCACGGATGATCAGAATAGTAGGAATTTTAAGACACAGAAGGAGAAAAGGCAGGATCAATGTACGTAGGTGCTTGGCAGTCTGGGGGCAGAGTGAGAGCAAGAAAGGGAGGGCCTTTTTCTCAAATTTCACTTTCATGTTAGGCCTCCCTCAGTGTCAAATAAACTCAGCGGCAGTCAAATTTAAGGGGCAATTTGATGTTTAAACAAGAAAAGCTATCCCCTGCACTTAGATGTGTATCTCTCCTAACTCCTTAATTTCCAGATTCCATTCAGGCTTATTCTCCCCTGATTGAAAATGTAGGAAGAGTTTGATGAAGCAGTAACTCAGCAGAAATAATGATGATGATGATGATCATGATGATGATCATGATGATGATGATGATAACAATGATAATAACAGAGGAGAGGTTCATTTATAGAGCTTCACATCTTCCATTTTGCCTTCATTCTATCTCACATGAACATGAGCTAATTGATCCTTCTGGCATCTCTGTGAGGTAGGTAAGAATTAGAATTCCTTCTTAAGAAATAGCTACTTTATTAATAACCAAGAAGGTGAGTGATGAACTGTTGAGTTCTTTGTCTCCGTTTCTCTCTCCTCTTACAATCTATACCTACCTCCCTGCTGAATCCAGATGTTCAACTATTCATGTAGCCCTCCCAGTCAACAAGCAAGCAAGCAAACAAGATAACTCTTTCTGACTTTTGGAATTGCTTCTGACTCTTCAACTCATAGACTTTGACATTAGCAGGCTAGGTTCTTGTCAAAGGTCAGCCTGTATTGGCATTGAAGCCTTGAAAGCTTTGAATATTTCACTTAGTCTTTCTGGCCTCAGTTTCCCTATCTGTGAAGAGGGAATAATAATACCTACACTGTGGGAATGTTTTTAATCAATGACAAATATGAATTGGTGTATTTCCACTTTGGACAAATCCTTAAAGTGAAAAAAATAAAATAAAACCAGTGTCGGAATAATAGATCCCCAAGAATATTGAAAATATTTAGCATCTCCCCTTATAAAAATGTAGGAATAGTTTGATGAAGCAGTAATTCAGCAAAAATAATGATAATCATGGACTTGTTCTGTGGATTACTGTGAGGGGAATATTAAAGTCTCCAAGTCCCATTGTGGATTGGTCTACTCTGCTCTGCCAACCTTTGCTTCCTGTATTTTGAAGCTCTGCTGGTAGGTGCCTACACATTTAGGACTATTATGTCTTCTTGACATGGCCCTTTTAAATTATCTAATTTTTCTCTTTATTCCTAGTAATTTTACTTATTCAGAAGTCCTCTTTGTGTGGCACTAATATAGCCATTCTACCTTTCTCTTGATTAGTATTTACATGATATAGATTTCCCCATATTTTTATTTTTAACTATTTATGCTGTTTTATTTAAAGTACTTCCTCTTGGTAAAGGAAGTTCTAATTCTGACTTGGAACTAGTAATCTGTATTCTCAACAAGCTCCCCAAATGATTCAGATGTAACCTCTAGTATTCCCTTCTCTTTGTAGAAGTTTGTCCATGAGCAAGCAGTAGGAGAGGGCAGTGACCTGAGGTAGGGCACAAATAGGGCTGAAAGAGATGGTTTTGCAGAGTAAGAGATACAGGAAAAGGAGTGAAAAGAGGATATGGATCTTGTCAGTTGGATCTTTGAAAACATCAAGGGCACGTGTGGAAGGCTTACAAGGAGACAGAGGAGGCATGTCTGAGACTGGAGGGAAAATGATCCTGAGAAAACCTGAGGTGAAGGTCTGAGACTCCCCGTTTGTGATGGCATCTGTCTTCTGTTACTTATTGGAGAAAATTTTCTAATGAGAATGGGAGCAGGAGCTGAATTGGTGCCCAGAGCTAAACGGGAATGGGGTGGGCATCTTAAAGGACCAATTAAGAAGAAATTATGTCTAGCCCTGAGGGAAGAGCTGAGGCTAGCAGAAGGAACCTGTGATGGGGTAAAGTTGAGGGTTGTGCCTGGACTAGCAGGGGCAAAAGCAGAGGGGGGCGGGTGGGCTGGGAAGGGCAAAGGGAAAGAAGTATTAGTAGTGGAAGATGGGCAGTGAGGAGGAGAGACCATAATTCTGGTACAGAACATACCAACCTCTTGCTTTGTGACTGGGCAATTCACATAACTCTCTTGACTCATTCTTCAAATGGGGACACAGCTTTACAGGTCTCCCTTGAGAAGAGATGAAAAAGTGGGTTAAAGGTTTATTTTAATGGTCTATAGATGCAAAGTTAATAACTACTATTTTTGTTATTCATACTGCAAGAAATTGAATGTTATCTCCTAATGGCTTTAGCCAGGTAGAACATCAATATTTAACCATTCTATGGGGAAAGCATTTAGCTGTCAGGTCATGTGACTTGACAGTAATAACTGTTGACAATAAGAATCAATTACATGTGGTATACTCAATGTGGATTATATTGTGATAGAATTTAAGGGTGTTCATCAAGAATTGAATAGGCCTTTCTTATAGAACCAGTTGTGGGGTGGGGGGAATGTGCTACAGAAACATCTCAGTTGGTGATGTGATTTTTCAATAATTGCCATAATGTTTCTGATTATTGTTTTATATTACCTTGCATGATCCCCCCATTACCATTCCATTTGATGATGCTATTAATATACAGATGTAGCTTTAACCCTTTTTAAAATTTATCTCAGCTATCCCACATGTACATTTTCAAGTGGTTCACTCATTTAGTAGCACCTCATTTATTTTAAAAGTTTTTTTCCCTTATCATTGTGAAAGCACTAATGACATTTGTACATGGCTCCTCTTTCATTTCTTCCTCCACCCAGAGTTGAGGAATATCGCCATTCTTCTCCTTAGAGCCAAGATCACATTCCTCTCCCAGTTGTTGAATTGCCCCTTGCCATCCTGCACTAATCACATGCTGGGTTGTATTTCTTCTCCAGCCCTTCCTTCTGGCCTAAAGTGTGACACCAAGATTAGGTTTGGCTCAATGTTGAATGAGAGCCACCTTGTCAGTCCCCATCAAACATCTTCCCAGTAAGACCCACTATGTTAGTCCATTTCTATCTCTGAGAAGGTTCGTTGAACAAGATGAAGTTGGTTTATACTGGCATGCAGGACATAGCCTGGAATCAGGGTATTTTAGGTGCATCTGCTCCTAAGAGGTCTTGGAGATGCCTCCATTCCAGACCGTATCACTTCTGATTCTGACTCTGTCCTCAACGCTACAGTGACATTCCCAATTGCAGCTGGACATCTCCCCGTTGCTCTGAACACCTGGAGCTCCTATGTTTAAACATGGAGTCATCCTCTTTCTCCCAAACTGGTTTCCCCTCCGAGAACCCCAGTGATCTCCATGGCCATATGTTAGGTCACGGCTCTAACACGCACAGAATTTGGTAGATTAAGACAGTAAAAATTTACTTGCTGTTCAGGTCACAGGGATCAACAGTGGTAGTGTTGGGGAGGGGACATTTCTCTGCCCTGAACAATCCTCTGGGACTCTGCTCCCTCCATCTGGTGGCTCCTTACTCCTCCAGGTCATCTGTGAGCTCTCTTCAGCTTCCAAAAGAGGAACTAGAGTAAATCACCTAGGGATCTAATGGGCCTGTCCTAAAAGAAGCAACTTCTATCTGCTGACACATCCCACTGGTCAGGGGCAGTTGCCTGGCCTTCCCTAACTGCACTGGAGACTAGAAAACATGGAGGAGGCCCAGGATGCTCAGGATTATATGGATATCAGCAAGTGCCAGGCCCTTGCCCCACTTCCCACTGCGTCCTTACACAGACTGCTCAGCTGCTGTCTGCCAATTGCCTTCGGAGCTTTTCTGCTGCTGAGAAATAAAATGTGGTTGATTACTGGAGCCTGGGAACAGACTCTTGAGACAGCAGAGTGAAATGTGACTGGGGTCAGGCCTAGGCCAGATGACCCGCTGCAGGTGCTCAGTGAAGGGCCTGTCTCCCTCCTATCTATATTTCTAGCTTGCCCTAGCCTAGTGTTTCCCAAAATTTTGACATATAGGTACCCCTTCTATAATTTTCATAACGCTGAGTACCCCTCGTCAAAAAAGGATGTATTTTAATAACAATCAAAATATATTTATTTTTTATTTTTTTGGTACATACACAAAATAATAATAAACGAAAAATAAAATTATTCATAATAAAATATAAATAAAAGTTATATGATAAATAACACTTATTTGGATCAATGAGAAGGATGAAATTGACTTGACTCATGAGAACGTAGAATTAGGTGCAGCTAAGCATGGTGCAGTGCACATCCCCACCAAACTCCCGTGTAACTCGTACTCCCACCAAACTCTTCCTGTACCCCTGCGAGTACGTGTACCACACTTTGGGAAACACTGCCCTAGCCAGTCCCTGATGTGGAAGGAATGTCCCACAGGAGGGATGGCCTTCTGTACAAAGCAAAGCAGCGCCAGGGGGAAGACAGGGACATGCTTAAGGGCAACCAAGTGCTCACTCAGTGCATTGAATGTGGTGCTTGATAGCATCAGTGGACTAATCAGTGTCAGGAATCCAGGTCTTATAAGAGCCACTGGCAAGGCCCAAGCCAGAAACTGATCTATAATCCTGGCCAAGTTGTAACAATTCCAAGTGGGAAAAAAATGCTGCTTTAATGTGCTCACCTCCTCTTATCTTGGCTTCAAAGACCTTTAATGTGTCCTTTTTCTAATTACCTGAGCACCCGCCTTACTTTGTCTCCTCCTGTTAACCCAGCTGCCATAAAACAAATGTGTTCATGCTGGATGGACACTGCTCTCTTCCCAGGTATCTTGTCTGCCTCAGCCCTCTGGCCTGTTTCCTCTTAGCTCACAAAAGAAGGAAAAAACAAAAACAAAAAAAGCCACGGAAGCTGAGTTTGCCTTTTTCCTTCTGGTCACAAAGGATGCTCTGCTGGGACCCTGAGTGTGACCGAGAGGCATCAGTGCAGTGCAGTGGTGGATTCTATGTCACCCAGTGGGTGACACAATTGTGGCCATCAGCAGCTGACAGTCCTGAGATCTGGGCCATGAGTATGTCAGTCCTGTCAGGAGGATCTGGGGGAAGCATCAAAATGTCCATTACAAACGCCATTTTCTATTAAAGTAAGCCTATATATATATGGTAGAGTTCAGCATTTGCAGAAAATTTTAAGATAAAACATGAGACTTCACAGACATTTCCTATCTACCGTGTTCTCCCTGTGGATGCCTGCAGATGTGCTGAACATGGTCACCCTTCCCAGCTGCTGAGATGAGGGACACTTTGGGGAACCTTGTGAGGAGCACCACCCTAAGGAAACATGCTCCCCAATAGGGCTTGAGACACCCACTGAAACTGACAAGCAAATATGAAGCCTTGGGACTCTTTTCTATGGAGAATTTGCAACTTAAGAATCATTTCCCAGTATGGGAAGAAAGAGTCTCCCAGACAATGGCATCCCAAGCATCATTAAGCTGGTGAGTGAGGATATAGTGGGACAAAGAGGTTGAGGATTCTGCCAGTGCTTCTGAGATTGCCCTGTCTGCACCACACGAGCAGAAAGCTGGGCTAGCAGACAAGGCCTGGGCCATAGTCAGGGTCTGAAGCTCTGGGTGTATTCCAAAGTGAAGGCATACCCAAAGGTTACAAAACTGCTAACGTAACAATTATTCCCTTTAATGCACACAACAATATACACACCTCCCATGACTTTATACACGTATGGCCACATTTGGAAATATAGTGAAAAGCTTACATTTAGTTTGTGTGAGAATACAAGGTCTGGGTTGGGCCAAGTCCCATTTAAACACCACTGTTTCTTCTTGCTGCATGTCCAACTCTTCCTCTTTCATCTCCTCTCTTCAACCACCCACCTAACAAACAAATGCTTTGCCCCTGTATGTTCACATCAGTTCACACAGGCCCCATATCCTCAGAGAAACAAAAGCCAGAGGGCCATTTGGTGCTGCCTTGATCTCACTCATGCTCTGTCTTCCAAATGTATTTGCTATTTGCTCCCGTGTCCCCGCGTGCCCCTGCTGTTCCCAATTGCCCATTGCCTATTAGGAACTGTTCCTGCCAAGGTATTTTCCCCCTATTTATTTGCTCCCTTTTCCCTGGGAACTTTACTATGCATGAGTAACTGGCCTGCGATGCTGCTTTTGTTTGCCATTTTGCATTCGTTAAAAACCACTCATCTGCACGTTTTATAAACCCATAGGGGTCCCTCTCCCCTTGATCAATGCTGGAAGTGCTCATTAACATCTGGGGAAGTTATGGCCCCAGGTAGGGGGGATGCGCGACCTATAGAGTGTGGTTTCAGGGAAGTTGTCTAAAAAAAACCCACTTTATATTCATCTCCAGGGTTGCTTACTAAACAGAAATGAGCCTGCCTGCCTTTGGTCCCTTGGTGTATTCGCTTCCCCTAGCCTGGAATGCATTTTCCTTCCACTCTGTTTGTCTAGGCAACTTCTCGGGGAAGTCCTTCCTGGGCACCTCAGCTGACTCTGGTTCCTTCTTTCCCAGAAAACCACCCGTCAACTTAACCATCATACATTGGGCACCTCCTGTGTGCCAAGGACATGGCTAGGCATTTCTAGGAGTTATATATATATATATATATATATATATATATATATATATATATTAAAAATCCTTTGCCCCCCAAGTTCTAAAGAGGAAAGCTGACACACAAATTACTAGAACCTAGTGAGGTGAGAAGTTGGATGACCTTGTGCAGAAGGATCAGAGGCAGGAGAGGATCAGCTTCTGCCCTTGTTGATAAGGAAAGGAAAGGCTCAAAGGGAATTGGTTATGCCCATCATAGAAGAGCTTGTGGCCATTCAGAAGGAGCTTGCCTTGTGCCCTGCTGGCTGCCATGTCTTCGCTGTGTTCCATGCAGACCAACCACAGCAGAATCATATGAGATGGTGGTAAAAGGCGGATTCCTGAGACACACCCCAGCTGCACGGATTCACAGGGTCTGAATTTCCTCACCTGTAATGGGTAGTGTTGGTGTACCCTGAAGTTTGGGAAATGCTGCTGCGGCAAATGGGAGCCACCGAAGGGCATAATTTGACTTTTCATTGGTACATGTTTATTGTTCATATGTAACATGCATGGGGTGGGTCTCTCTCCATCCTAGTCCTCCTGCCCATTCTCCTCCTACCCTGGAAGCAACCATTGTTACGAGTCTCTTAGATGTCTTTCTTAGTGTGCATGGTGTCCAGTCATTTGCCTACGTGGTCTCAGATTCACTCCCTGCCTTCTTCTCTTTTCCCAGCACTTGCCTAGTCCAGGCCTTGAGGTCCTGGCCCTGTTCCAATTTGGGTAATTACATTTTCCCTATGCAAATTGCTCCCCTGAATTTGCATAGACAAGCTGGTGGAGGCCCAGCCTTGCTCCAAGCACTGTCCATTGGCCTTCTTCTTGGATCTTCTGGGGGAGGCCTGGTTCCCAGGTAGCAGCATCACCTTCCCTGCTCAGTGCTGCCCTAATGTTTATGGTTTTTCTGGACATCTGGGAGCCATCATTTCCCTCTAATTCCTTTCTCTTTCAACTCCTCTCTCTTTCAACTCCTCCCCAACTACCTTGAGAATGCAAAAGATCACATTATATCTTAATAGTTGATTTTTTCCAGTCTATGTCCCCTAAAGACTGTGCTCATTTTCAGGACAGATTATATTCCCTTTATCTAGAACTCTTTTCAGACAAGCTCCGGGCATGGCACCCAGCAGGCACTTGATGAATGTCTACTGAGTGACTGAAGAGAGAAATTTAGTGTAATAAGCAGGTGGTTGGTATTAGGCATGGCCTATGTACATTTTTAAGAGGGGATTATGATGACCCTCAAGAATCAGGCCGAGGCTCTGTCTGGACATGATAAGCCCAGGGAGCTCGGGTGGGCCCTGAGAGAAGGGATATATGGACAAAGCGTGCCTCGCTGAGGGAGCTCTGTGGCGGTGGGTGGAGATGGGGGCAAGACTGTATGCAGACCCGGTGGGTGGTCTGGGGCTGGCAGTGGCAATGGAGGCAAGGATGACAGAGATGAAGCCTGAACCTCCGGGCCCTTTGGGAAAGGCATTGGTGAGCCTGGCAACTGCTTAGCTGGTGGGGATACAGGAGCAGGAGAAACTGGAGATGTGGTTCCCAGCTTTCTGATCTCAGAGGCTGAACGTGTGGTGGCTCCTCTGATCCCAAGGCAGAGGGCATGGCAACAGCTTGGGGATGAAGGTGACGGTGGAAATGGGGAGGAACTAGGGGAGCTCTGCCCCTCTACTCACACTGCTCTTTTAAAGAGGAGAAAATATCCATCCAGGCAATGAACAGATGGAAAAGAGAGGAGGAGGAACGGAAGCATTCAGAGGGTCCATGCTCCCAGGGGATGTGGCCACTGAGGGGGAGGTACCAGAGCAGGTGACCAATCTCAGTTTGCAGTGTCTGTTTCTGTTTTCAGAACTGTCCGCTGTGAGCCTCTGAGTCACCTGATATGACAGACCAGACGGACTGTTTCCAAAACCAGCCTCCTCAGCTGGCTCAACCCTCGCAGAGCCCAGTGATCAGCAGACTTTCACTCAGTCAGCAAGCACCTCTGGCGCACCTGCCATGTGTCCAGTCCTGTGCTGCGCATGGTGCATGCTGCCGGGACACCTGGACCACAGGCCACAGGGCTAGACAGGCCCAGGCTGCTGTCTCTCCAGAGTCAGGAGCTGGCAGCAGGTAATCTCATTGCATTACGGGTGCCCCACACTGGGTCCTGGACTGAGCAGGGGACAGCATCTGTGAGAACAGACAGACCGTGGCAGCCTCTTCCATTTCGGTCTCTGATTTCTCCATTTTCACAGCTCTGCCCCCTCTGAGAGCCGCACAGTGCCCCTGACTTGGCCTCCACCTTTGGGGCCAGGGCTGCCCTTGCCCGACTCCAGTGACCCTTGGCTCCCTCCCTCCAGGCTCCCAGCCCCAACTCCCCAGCTCTGCCTCAGCCAAGAGCTCCCCCTGAGCCAACAGCTGGGCCACACAGGGCTGTGGACCACACTGGCACATGCCTGGCTCCCAGCACATGCCCCAACCAGGCATCCCTGCCGTGTACATGTACCTCACTGGCCCGCCCGTGTCTTTGCTTGGCCTCACAAGTGGCCCCTCTCCCTCCTGTCAGCAGAGGCAGAAGATGCCTGGGGAGGTGACATACGCTGTCCACACAGGCCCTTGTTCGTGTCAGCAGTGGCTATTGGAATGTGGTCCACATGTGGCTGGCGTGTGTGTGCCATGTTCCTGCGTGTGCGCACACTAGCCTGCGCTTTCTGCATGAGCCAACCACTCAGAATCTGTTTATTTCCCTTTTATGATCACTTTCTCTCCCTCCGTAAAGTGCCAGGACGCGGCCGACGTTCCAGGAATTGCTTGCAAGCGGTCCTCCAAGCCTCGAGCCGGCCTCTGCTGTCCCCATGCAGTGCGAGTAATGGGTCCTCCCAGGGACAATTTGCATAAAGGATAAATAAGAGAAACACAATGTGAAGTTTATTCATTTTTAAATCCTGCAGCGTTTGTGATTGAAGGCCCAAGCTCAGATGTTTGCCGGATGCGTCCCATTAAGACTCGGGGCTTTGTCTAATGTCTGCTCTGCTCCTGCAGGGGTGTGTAATGTGCGCTCCTTCCCACACTGGAGTGCCGTTTCCAGAGCCTTCTGCTCGACAAGGGATGGAGGAACGGCGGGCTGTGTTCCCTTTTACCAGGCCCCCTCACTTTAATTTGCTGTAACAGAGCCAGCACATTAAATACAAAACATATTGATGTTCTTGAGAACCCTGGAGGGTCTTTACCCTTCCTTGTCAGAGGAGCCTGGCATGCCGGGAGGGAGAGGAGGAGATGGTGTTTGGCATGCATGCGGAGTGGCGCCTCCGGCAGGCCACACTGATCATCTGCCAAGAGCTGTGCCCTCCCAGAGGACAGGGGGCGGGCAGAGGGGCAGAGGTGCCATTGTGCACGCCTGGGGGCGAGAGGGAGCCTGTGGACAGGGAGGGCCCCCTCGGGTTCAGGGCCATTGTGGACACAGCAGTGGTTTGTGGTCTAATGACAAAGAATGAGAGGAAGGAAGGAAGGAAGGAAGGAAGGAAGGAAGGAAGGAAGGAAGGAAGGAAGGAAGGAAGGAAGGAAGAAAGGGGAAGGGAAGGAGGGAAGGAAGGAGGGAAGGAAGGAAGGAAGGAAGGAAGGAAGGAAGGAAGGAAGGAAGGAAGGAAGGGGAAGGGAAGGAGGGAGGGAGGGAGGAAGGAAGGAAGGGAGAGAGGGAAGGAGGAAGGAAGGGAGAAAGAAAGGAAGGAAAGGAAGGAGGAAGGGAAGGAGGGAGGGAGGGAGGGAGGGAAGGGAGGAAGGAAGAAGAGAAGGAAGGGAGGAAGGAAGGAAGGAAGGAAGGAAGGAAGGAAGGAAGGAAGGAAAGAGGGAAAGAGGAAAGGAAGGAAGGGAGTGGGGGAGAGAGGGAGGGGAATGCAGGCAGAATGCCACCCAGCAGTAGTGACTGACTGATCTGGTCATTCCCAGGTCAGTATCAATTAGCAAGTTCCCGAGATGGTGCAAGGGTTAGAGGAAGCTGAAGGCACTCTAACTTTGGCATCTCTCTATTCAAAATGCGGGCTCCAGGAATTTGGCAGGGAAAGTCTGGCTGCCATAGTGTAAATATTTGTTACAAATGATGCAAGAAGAATAGAGGCCTTTCCTCCAGCAGATTCACCATTTTCCTAATAGGGTGTCTCCAGGGCTAGAGGGAACAGGACTGAGAGAGAGAACAAAAGAGTTGGCACACTCTGGCAGGACAGGGCAGGCAAAAATCTAGACCCCACTGACGTGAACTTCACATTCTTTTCTCAAGCTGCCAAAGAGCTTTAAACTCTGGGGTGATAACTTGCCTTTTCTCCCTGAAATGAGGTATTGAGCCATGAATGTGGTCTTCTCTGGACAAATACGCCCTCTTCCTAGCAGCTATCTTACATTGGTGGCTGTCCTGTGCAATTGTACACCTATTGTTTTTAATCCCCACAACTCTAGGAATTATTATTATTATTATTATTATTATTATTATTATTAGGACACCAAGACTTGGTTAGTTTAAATATATTTCAGAAGGTCACAGAGCTAATAATGGAATGAACTCTAATTCAGACCCAGTCCTGGGGCTGTGGTCATTGTGGTTGGTGTTCTGGCGGTGAGGATTGTGCTGCTGGTGGGGATTCCTGTGCTGTTGTTGGCATTGGTGGTGACAGCTGTGGTGCTTGTTGGTGGTGGTGAGTAATGATGGTAGTCATGGTGGTTTGGGTGGTGGTGCAGGCACCTTCTCTCTGGAAAGCGATGCATTCTCTTTCTGTGACCCATCTGTGAGGGGCTCGGGCCATGCAGGGTGGGCTCAGAATCTTGCTTCCTCCTGGCTCCTGGCCTCTGAAGCCTAAACAGACCTGCAGTGGGAAATGAGAGAAGTTCAAGGAAGCCGTCTGGTGAGGAGTCAGAGTGAGATCATTTATCTTCCCTCAATAAAAAGGTGTCTTTAATTCCGTATCAAGGGTAGCTCATTAATCCTTGCATGGGCTGAGAGCTTCATTAAAAACGCAATCCAATTAATTCTCTGTGTGTGCTTTTTTGAGTCAGAACTGGTCTGATTTTGGCTTTTTTGGGCAAAGTGATCTTAGGAATAGTCACTCCCTGACTGTCCCATCATTGCCACCCCTTGCCCAGGGTGAGTTGTGGTATGGAGTCTGTGTGTGCTCCCTTTGTGAGGGCTGACAAGTGGAGGTTATAAACTTGAATGAAAGACTAAGAAATGAAAGCATTTATTCAGGATGGGCACCTATGTCTTCCTCGGTAGATTTTAAGTGATTCATTTGCATCTGGTCACTGACTCCCTGAGGCTCCTGAACCTATTTTTTTTTTTCATCAATGGCTTTAGGGATTGGGGGCCATAGTGTAGAGAGCTGTTGACTGCAATGTGTGAACTGGAAGTAATGGGAAGGTTCCAGTGACTCTGACCAAGAGTCTTTCCTACACAGGACTCTTGCCATCCATTTGCTAATTCCAGACACGAATTACCTAGGTTCCCTCCTGAAGTGCAGGCAGATGTTTAGCCAATGATGACTTAGTTGACACCTCCCAAAGAGTCTGCAAACTCATAGAGCTTCTGGTAGAAGGAAGCCCATCAGAGCAGAGGTTTGGGAATGGAGTAATTGGCATAAAACCCCCAATGCTTTTTCCCAATGCACCTTTCCAATGCCTGCTGCTTCTGTGGGATCCCCATCCCAGCAGATATTAAAGAAGAGGTGGGATGACCCACCAGGAAGATTTTCTATTGTGAATGGTCCATTGGTTAAATGATCTCTTAGACTCTATGAATCTTGTAGTGTATCTCAAGCATGTGGGTGGACATGTATTTTAAAGGCAAAAAAAAAAAAAAATAGGTAGAGGTTGAGTCATTACCTAAAGCCCTCTGGACATTTGGTGGCTTTTATTTAATAATTGGCAGTTGAAGGTATCAATTTTCAGCCTGTTCTCTACCTCCCTATGGGGAGTTTCACCCAGGAATCACATTCCTGGCTTCTAGTCTCAGTCCTACCTCTAAGTAGCCATGTCACCTTAAAACATTTCTTCACCACCTGATCCTTGGCTTGCTCACTTTGCAAACGGAGACAGTTATGGTATCTTTGGTATTTCTTAGATTGCTGGGCTCATGGTCCCCTTGAGGTTAAGGACAAAGTCTGCTTGCTTTCTCTGGAGTCCCTCATAGGTCAAGGAATCACATAAAGTTGAAATATGGCAATAAATGGCGACATGCTTTAGAAGGAGAATGAGAAAAATTTCTATATGAAAATATATCTATCAATTGTCAGGTTTCTTCTAGATTTGAGGATCCATGATGCTGTGATTAAAAGGCACTGTGGAATATTTCCAAGTCCTGACTTTATTCATCATCACCACATACCCAGTTGTCACCAACTAACTTTTGTCGGTGACAACTGGGTATCATTGAATCATTGTGCTTCTTGGGACAATATTATGTGCCCTGCCTACCTCACAAAATTAAATCATCAAATGATATTGGGTATTTGAGAGTAATTTAAAAAGTACACAACATGATTTAAATGCAAACATTACTATTAGTATTACTAATAGTAGGAGTTATCATCTTTGGAGTAGTGTTTCTGATTTATCATTCCCCTCAGATTATTTCTCTCAGCTGCCCTTTGTACTCTGAGCAAGTTACAGAGTCTGTATTCGCTAGGTCAGGTGGGTGGTTCTCAAACTTGAACGGGCATCAGAATCTGGAGAGCTCATTAAGACAGGTTGCTGGTATCTGTCTTGAGTCTCTGACTCAGTGGATCTTGGGTGGGCCCCAAGAATTTGCACTCCCAAGTTTTCAGGTGGTGGTGCTGCTGCTGGGTCCAGTCTGCACTTGGAGAGAGCTGCTGGACTAGAACTACTGGTCTCAATCTTTGATGGGCTTTGTATTTATATAGATCTGTCATAGCTTAATTATGTCCCAGGTACTTCACAGCATCCCTGTGAGATGGACATAAGGCAGTATGAAGGATATTTTACAAAACCACAGAAGAGGGCCCAGAGACTAGAGGTGATGATGTGGCCAGATAGGAATAAAATAAGGACTTTCCTGGGTGCCCATTTCATTGTGCTTTGCATTGGGCTGGACTGCTCCCTACTGGCTGGTCAGTCATGGTCACTGTCCTCCGGAGCTCTGGCTGCTGACAAGGAGCTAGGGCTGTCCTCCTAGATCAGTGTTGCAAACGTCTTCTGGCAGCTGGTGCCCTGAGACATCTGCTTGTCATAGGGAAGGTGTCTAGTCAAGGAATGAGTTCCCACTCTTACATCCACAGTGTTTGCCAGGTTCTGCAGGTGGGAACTGTTCCACATGTCCTCCTTCCTCACTGAGGAAGGTGGGTGCTTTGACTAAGGTGCAGGCACTCTGCAGGAAGACAAAGTCCTCATTGGCTGACTGCTCACCCACGTGGCTTCCCTGGACTCAGTGATAGGAATTCCCTTGACCAGTCAGGCTCCTTTGAGCCCTTTTCTCCACTAGCCCTGTCCTTGCCCCTCACAGCCCAATTTTAGCAAGGAATCCTGTTATACCAGTTAATATTGGAATGTCCCACTCTTTAAATTTTTTTTATTGATTTCAAAGAGGAAGGGAGAGGGATATATATATATATATATATATATATATATATATATATATATAGAGAGAGAGAGAGAGAGAGAGAGAGAGAGAAAGAGAGAGAGAATCACTGATTGGCTGCTCCTGCACACTTTTTACTGGAGATTGAGCCCGCAACCTAAGTATGTGCCCTGAATGGGAACTGAACTGTGACCTCCTGGTTCATAGGTTGATGCTCAACCACTGAGCCATGCCATCTGGGCAGGAATGCCTCACTTTTGATATCCAATCAAGCTCCTCTGCCTCCACCCTTGATAACTAAGCAAGTACCTCTTTAGATATTTTCTTATTTGTCCTGCCTCATCCTGGCTATAAACTCTCAACTGATCCCTTGCATCAGAAGCTGAGTTTAATCTCTCTCCTTTATCGCCATAGCCTTACATACAATTTTATCTTGCTGTTTTTGCCAAGTGCCCGGTGAATTATTTTTCTGCAACATCAGAAATGCACTTGATGCTCCTCTTTCTGTGCCCAGCCTGGGCAGGTGCGTGGGTGTCCTCAAAACTGGATGATTCTTGATCCAGACTATGAACTCTCATCCCTTGGAATGATGGGTAATTTGTCCGAGTTCTTCTAAGACTGCCCTTTTTCAACAGCACATCTGGAGGTACCAGCAACCCAGGAAGAGGCCACTGATGCTTCAGTCCCTTCCCCACACCCTGCTGTGAAGACCCCCTCTTTCCCACCTACTGAGGTCCAAGGTCTTGTGGACCCCAGCTAAGGCCAAACCCGTTTCCAGACAGGGATTGGAAGTGCCAGAGACCCTGGAAGAGGTGAGTCAGAATGGCATTGAGCCTTTCTAAGCTGCTCAGCCAAGAAAGATGGGAGGTGTTAGGCATGAAAACCAATACATGAGCTATATATAAACCCCAACCACAGCACCTTGTCCTGTGAAGCTGCAGAGAAATGTGAAATCTCTTGGATTTGGTGTTTATTTTTCTTTCTCCCTTTTCCCTTTCCAGATTCGCAGCAGTCTTCTCTGGGCTGAGCGGGGTTTGTCTGCTGTGATGGCTGCCTCTGCTCTTGGCTGCCTGTGTGTGTGTGCCTCTGTGTGTGTGTGTGTGTGTGTGTGTGTCTGCATGCGCCCGCGTGTGTATGAGAGCGCGCGCGCGTGTGTTCTCTCCAGAGTGACTGGTTTGTGCTGTCATCAGCCGTTGTTTTGGTAAATGGCGAGTTAAACAGATATATCCAAGCGTAAAATCTAAAAAATGTTCCCTCTGGGCGCCCGGGGGGTGTTGTTTGAAATCAACTACATATCAATTGAGCGGCGGCGAGCGGATCCGATGATAAATTCCAGTCCACAGACGCCTTATAAATTACATTTTTTTGTTCGCGATCTTGCCTCATCTCGGCTCCCCAGAGGCCCTTAGACTGAGAACTATGATTGTGTTGGAGAAACGTTTGCTCAGCTTGAGCGAGGCCATTAGCATTGCATGTGCCGGTCCGTCCCTGCGCTCCCCCGGCCCCCCTCCCGCCCCTTTAACAAAATACAATATGTGCCTGGTAATTTTTCTGTTCATTATCTCATTGTTTTCTGTAAGTACAAGGTTAGATTGAATTACTGCGGGCTCCGCCGTCTATTTGTAATTCTCCTTCCATGCCGAGCTGCTAATGAATGGGCAATTTAGTCAATTCTTTGTAACGGTTTCTTCTGTGCGTCAGCCACTTAATTACTCTGAGCCTTTCTCACTGCTGCTTTATTGCACAGAAAGTCGCGGCTGCTTCGAGGGCTTGGCACGGCATCTCTGGCTTCCAGAAAGGAAAGAAAAAAAAAATCCTCAGAGGCAACTAGGATTCTGGATCTGCGCTGCCTTCTGCAGCGGAAGGAGTCACACTCTGTGGTCTCTGCCCGCGCTCTCCCTTCCCATCTGCGCACAGGTTTTATCTTCCTCCTCCTCGGCTGATGGTTCGCTTAATCCTGGCCGTGGCAGTCACCGTCAGGGTGGCGACGGGGAGGTGCAGGCTCCTGCTCAGTGCATTCTCCGAGGCGGCAGGCCTGGTTTTTTAAAACATTATGATTAGCCTGATGGGTAGGCTACCTTCCCCAGTCATCAGTATCTCCAAATTATAGCCAGGGGACCCACTCTGCGACCGGCAGAGTTTTCTCCTTGTATGCAGCACCTCGCCCTCATAAACTGTGGACAGAGGGAGGTCTTTGTTATCCCCTTTCCACAAAAGGAAGTCTCAAGTTTGGGCATTGGAAGTGATGTTCCTGAGGTCAATGAGCCAGGTTCGGGGAGTCAGAGATAAGGGTTACTCAGGTCACCAGGTTACCTTTCTGTCCTCTTCGCACTCCATCCCGCTACCGAGGGGGGCACTGCCCAAGGGCACCTGTAGGCTGAGGTGTCCCAGGGTGGAAATAAGTGTGAGTTGCCCTTAAAGAGACAGAAATAACTCTAGAAAGAGAAGGGACTGTATAGTATTGACCAAGAGGCTGAAAACCCAGGGAACTGGGAACTCTTTAAATGGAATATTCGTGTACAACGCGGCACCTTTGGATACATCTGGCCCGCGACCAGGATATTTCTTTGTGCCCCCGAGTTGGGATGCACATATAGTTTACCATCCAGACTGGGACCCTTGGCAGGGAAAGGAGGCAGGCTGAGCCGTCATGCCAGGGCTGCAGGAGTAAACTGGTACTGCCCGGAGCAAACGAGGTGGCAGGGTCACCCAACCCAGGTACCCGAGAACGCACGACACTGTGTTGATGGCGTATCTTCAGCGCCGATTCTTCTGATGATGACAGCACTTAGAGAGGCATCTTTTCAGCAGGATCCACCCCTCTGTTTACAAACATTCCCTGTTGCTGGGCATCCCACAGGCGGAAGCGAGCTCCAGGGCCCCTGTACCTGTGTCTAAAAAGTGATGGATTCAGCAAACACTGACTGAGCACAGCTAGGTCATGGAGGCGCGAGGGTGAGAAGACAAGATTTTCTGGAGCCTTGATTCGGTTGTTCCTGCAGAAGCCAGGTGAATGGTTCTGATTGCTGCTAACCTCCCGAGCAGGCTCCTGAGCATGCCAGTCCCTCTGCCCGAAAGCTCACGCCCTCCTGTTCCCTCCTTTGGGGTCCTGCTCAGCCCTCCTCGTTGCTCCAGAAGTCAGCTTAACTGTCACTTCCTCCAGGAAGCCTTCTCCGATCTTCAAGTTTACATTAGGCTCCTTGTTATTCTATTTCATAGTATCCCTCCCCTCTTCGTCACTTACCACCATTATAATGAAGTTATTTGTGTGATTATGTGTTCACTCTTTCTCTTTCCCAACCCCACCCCTGACCTGTCTGTGTTTGGCCCTCCATAAATATTTGTGTTCGATAACGAGAGGTCTCATTGAAATAGCGCTGTCAACATGCCAGGCGCTACTCTAAGTGGCCTACATATTTTGCTCAAGAAACCTCACAAGGACAAATGTGGAAATGGAGGCCAGGGAAGTTAGATAACTAGTCACAGGGAGGCAGGATTCAAATTCAGACCCTCTGGATCTCAAGTCTAGAAACACTATAGAGCTTGGAGCCAGGAGGTGTAACCTGCAGCCGCTGATCGTGGTGAGTCTTTGGTCAAGTCTCCAGGTGCCGAGACCACACTTTCCTTGCGGAGGCCACAGAGGAACAGCAGCCCTCCTATGCCGCACTGTGGTGCTGCGAGTGGCAGAGCAAATAGATTTGTACATACTCTTCACCCTTCCCAAATGGACTCATTCTTGAAAGAAATCGACTATCACCCCTTCTAGGAAACAGACATCCAGGCAGGAAATAGAGACTCTGGCTGTTGGAGGCCTGGGGAACCTCTGGATTTGGGGTGTGTCTAAAATGGATTAATGGCTCGGAGAGAACCATGCTGGAATGTCATCTGGAATGCCTGCCCCTATTCTGTAGATTTCTTGCCGAATAATAAGAACCCTTACTCCACCCAAAATGTTACATATTCCTGACAGTTTGTGCTTCTCGGGAGGTTCCACTATATTTCATCTGATCCCAGGGAGTAGGTAGAAAGGGCATTGCCACTTTGTAGCTGGGGAAACTGAGGCTAGGAGGTGAAGGTCACAGGGCTAGTGTGGAATTCCTCCACAAATGGAATTCTTTTCTCTACAGAGAGACACTTGCTGAGCACCCTGGAGACCCCAGTGGGGCTCAGCCACCTGAGAGGGGGCCCAGGAGGAGGCGGTCAGGAGACAGCGAACGAAAGGAGGAACTGAAATTCTCATCCACTGTCATAACTGCCATGGGGGAAGCTCGGGAGCACACCATAGGGCAGCAGAGTGGGCTCTCTGAGGAGCTGGTGTTCAAACTGAGAATGAAATGGAGGGAAAGAGCCTAGTGTGGGAAGAGTGAGACGAGGACACTGCTCAGAGGGAACAGCATGTACCAGGGCCCCGAGGAGGAATGTGGTTGGCAGCCACAGGAAGGGGAAGAGGCCAGAGAGGGTCCTGTTTGGAGTAGGGAGGAGAGGAGAGAGAGACTGGAGGTGGAACTGGAGGGGTGGACAGAGGCCAGATTGCTTCAGGCCTTACAGGCCATGGTAAGATGTGTGCACATAATCAAGTCACCTTTGCTCCCATATGCCAAACATGTGGGTGTGTTCACACACAACCATGCATGTGTGTGGCTAACATAGCCACATGCCATTTGTACATGTACATAAATATACTCGAAATGTATATAAAGCGATATCTACACAATTCCTTGACAACATGTTGTCCTATGCACTTAAACACACAAATGCACACTCATAGGCACCAGGGGGCCCATTCATATAGACACACAAAGGCACATCCTCGAACACACCACATGCTGTTTGTAAATACACACCTGGATGATGCATGCACACATAAGGAGAGGCACCGTAGATCTCCGGGACACACAGATATTCACACGCGCACACGGACAGCCCACAGCAAGCCCAGCCCAGATGAGCGCTCAGCCACAGATGAACTTCTCTGCTGGCTGGTTATAATCTTTCATTGGAACTGACACGTTGATAGCCCCAGTTTCTCTAGGAAGTGACCTTCATGCCGGCTATTGATTTCCAGTGGCTATCAGGCGCCCGCCACTGGAGTGACAGGCCGGGTCGGAGGTCAGCCCTTAAATAAAGCTTCTGGATTACTAAGCACCATCCACTCCAATGAAAATGGAAATTGGCAGCCCCGGCTCCCCTTTATGTGGCCGGCTCCTGCTGATGGGCTTCAGCTCTGGGTGACCACCCCCTGCTCCTGCCCCTGCCCCGCCCCCCTCAGAGCCGGGTGCTGTGAGTGCCCACAGAGTTCTGTTTGGCAGGGGAGCTGGGCGGAAGGCTACAGGTGGTGGCCGTTGCCAGGACCTGAAACTTCCTGGATTCTACTTTCCAGCAAAGCCTGGGGCTGTCCCTGTAAACCCAGCATTCTGGTAACGGACAACTACTGCAGGTCCCAGAGGCCTACGGGGACTCGCCTTCTGGTCTCGGGGCCTCGGGTACCTGCCCCCATTCCCAGTTTGTGCCCCAATAATACACACCCACACATCCCTTCTCATGTCACACACTGAGGTCCAAATAAATGAGCTGATGGAGGTGTGTTGAGTCATATGCACACCATACAAGAAGATAGTGTACCATCTTATTGGGCACTCATTGTGTTTTAACAGCGTTACACCTCGTGAATCACATCACTCCACTCCATTGCGTCCCATGTTTGTGACGACCCAGGAAGCCCTTCAGATGGTTCGGCATCTTGAGGTCTCGTGACAAGCAGAGGCATGGGATGGGAAGGGCCGGAGGAACTTTCTGGTTCTCAAAAGCTTGGCCCTTTGCCTTTCCAGCCAGGAAAACAGATGGAGTTCACGCTGCCTCATCTGGTGTTCAGGCTCAAATCTAGCAGCCAGACACCATCCCTGAAACCTGCCCTGCACAGCTACTCCCCATCACACCTGGGAACCCCACCCCAAAGGCACCTTCTGGGTCCTCCTCCTAAGTAAGCAACCCCCACACACACACAATCACACTCACACACACTCACACATACACACACCCTCTCTCACTCTCTCTCTCTCTCTCTCTCTCTCACATACACACACATACACACACTCACACACTCAAACACACACACACACTCACACACCCTCTCTCTCGCACTCTCTCTCTCTCTCACACACACACACACACACACACACACACAAACACACACACACACTCAAACACATACATGCACACTCACACTCATACCCATCCCTGCATCCTGATCCTCAGATCCCACTAGCCTCGGCATAGCTCCACAGTCCTTTCTGATTGGCCTTGGAAAGCGCATTCAGCCTGCTTCTGAACAGAGATGTGACAGTTTTCACCACGAATCTGAATCTTTTAAAGACCCCTTTCTTGAATAGTCTGGTTCGGGGACAGCTGCAAAGGCTGCCAGTTTCCGGCATTTCTTGGCCTCACTCCAGTGCTGCTGTCTGTCCCTTTGGGCTCCATTGGACATCTGTGACCGCTGTGGCCTGTGGGTTCTGCCGCACAGGGGCCGTGGGATGGTGTCGGCACGTCCTGAAGGGAGGGCAAGCAGAAATGAGAAGTGTTTACAAATTCATCAAAATCAGAGAAGCAAGAGCCACCAGGGTACCCCGAAACCCAGATTAGCTGCGGGTGCCAGAGGGAAGAAGGGAGGAATCCGGGGAGTCCATGGAGCAGGCTCTCAGCGCAGCTGCACCCAGAGAGGACCCACGGGGCTCCCGGGCCACAAGCAGGACATGCAACTCAGAGACAGAGGCCGAGAAGAGTGCGGGGTCTTGCGCTTCATGGGTAAGGCTGGGCCGTCTCACACTTCTGGGGACGGGCACCCTGGGGACAGGAGTGCTTTACAGAACAGGCACAAAGGAGGTTCCGAAATTTGTCACTTAGGGAGTTTGAAGTGACTTATAACTAAAGACGTAACACACAACTATTAAAACGGCAACCACTTAACCGAGTTTCTATTTTTTAAATATAAATAATTCACTTAATTTACTGAGACTGAATTCCCTGGTTTGTATGCGGTGGTTTAAGGGGCTTTAAAAAAAACCCTGCCTGATAGTTCTACACCAAGGATGCCAGACTCTCGGCCTGTTTATTTGGCCCGTGTGAGCCTTTGAGTTTGACATGCTTGTTCTACATTAACGTGGTAACATGACTGAAATGTCACACTTGAGTGGCGTTGCTGGGGGTTTCCCTCCCTGGGGATCTCTGTATCATGTCAGCCTCCTAGGCGGGGTACTGAGGCCCTCCCACCCCCATCCTCTCCCCCACCCCCGGATCCTGTGTGTTGGCTGCTGTAGGGGGTGGAGAGGGGTCTGAGGGAGGTGGGCTATGGGCTGAGGCCCATGCACGGGGCAGTGGCAACAGCGGGGGACATGCTATACACATCCTGTGCCCCGGGCCGAGTGTGCAGGCCTCACACATACATTCAGGGGCAGCACGCGGGGCCTGCCCAGCCCTTACACAGAAACAGGCTCCAAGGCAGCAGCAGGACCCCGGGCTGGACATCGGACACACTGGCTTCACACCCATCACTGTCACTTTCCTGCTGAGTGGCCTCGAGCCAGCCTCTTCCCTCTCTGAACTGCCGTTTCCTCAGCTGCGAAGCAGGGTCAGGAACTCCAAGCCCACGGTGGATAGCCTTGAGAGTTGAGCGGCACATTGTTCACAAAGGCCCGCCACTGCTCCGTGCTGCGCAGTGAGTGCTGATTGCCCGGGGACTTGCAGGTCAGCTATCGTCCTAGCTCAGGCTGCCCACCAGCCAACGTGTCTCACAGCCGCAGTCAGCCAGCAGCTCTCAAAGGGAGTGATTCTGCTCCCTCCTCCCCCCACCAACACACACACACAGAGGAGACAATTCAATATTGTCTGCAGTTACTTTTGATTGGGCCACTGGCACCTAGAAGACAGAGGCCACGGATGCTGCTAAATATTCTACAACAGGACAGCCCCACAGCGGAGAACATTCTGGCACCACACGGCGGTAGCACTAAGGTGGGAAGGCCCCCCGCCCCTAAGACACTGCTTCCCACCTCTCTGTCTTCCCCTCGGTGGCTCCACACGGCAGCTCTGCAGCCTTCCGTCTCCTGCACACCACAGACGGGATGCTGCCTCCTCCCCTCACCCCGAGGCCACTCAGCCAGATGGCAGAGGGGTCAGCGGCAACCAAACATCTAATGACGTGTGACAAGTGTGGCCAGACAGCAGGCCCAGCCTGGGCCGCTCCGAGGCCACTCATTGGGCAAGGGGGACTCATAAATAACAGCACAGTGACAGCCCAAGTCTTGCTCAGTGGGGGGGATGGAGCTCGGGGCCCCAGCCCCGGGGGCAGGTCTTTATGGGACAGGCCTCCAGCAGGAGGGCCTCTGACTCCGGTGAGACGGGGAACCTGTCACTGGAATTTCTGTCCTGACAGCCACTGGCTTTGCTGCACCCGCTCTGTGCCTGATGGGGAGCTGCTTCCTCATTTCTGAGCCAGTGCAGTTTGGGGCTTCGAGACAGCCCGGCAAAGCATTTGCCTGGGAGGTGAGTGGCTCAGTGGTGAGTGCTGAGCCTCGGGGTTTGGGTCTCAAACCTCCTTTCACGTTGTTCTATGCGCTGAGCCTCCAGCTCTTCATCTGTTAAATGGGGGTGTTTGAGCAGCAAGTGTGCTGATTCAAGGGAAGTGATGTACAAAGTAATAAATTAACGAAGGAATGATGATGATGATAATAATGATTATGATTTTTCAGCCATGTGGGAGAGAGGAATTGATATTTGAAAAAAAAGCATACTTTCTGATGCTCTAAGAATATTAATCCACTTTCAGGGTTTTCGGCAGTTCCGAATAGGCTGTTTGCAATAATGATAATGATGATAATAATAACAATAATGTGCATATTAAATAGTAACTTTATTTTCACCCAGGCTTATTTTTCTCAGGCCTCATGTGACTTAAAATGGGATCCATTTCCAAGGATGCGCGTTCTTCCCAAATAAAAAGGAAAATATCAAAATGAATGGCTGGTCCACACTGGCTTTGCATTTGTGACCTGGAAGTCCTGGTTCAGATGCGTGTGCGTGTGATGGGGCACGGAGCTGAGTTTGGCGCCTCTCAGCCCGGCATTCGACTTTAGAGTCTCGGTGCTGACATTTACAAACGGGGCCACCATTTCTCCTGGCCACCTCAGGGCCGCAGCTCAGCGAGACCGTGGGTGTGGGAGCTCTGTGCGGAGATTAAAACCGCCTCGCACAGAGGAATGTTAACATCCAGATCATTATTTTTATCATCATTATTAATTATTATTCTAGTGGTGCTTAGTAGATGGGGCTACTTCAAAGTACTGTGTCTGGGAACAGCTTTTGCATACTTTCCTCCAAAACTGATGAGTGCCTGTGGTGAAGAAGTTGACCTTGCAGTCAACTCCTTCTGGAATCTAAGCCGATTCTTAAGATTCTAAACAGGTCCTCCCCGCCCACCCCCTCCAACCCCCTGCCTCCACCTTCCCAACTTTCCTTTTTTTTAGACCGAAAAGCCTTACTAGAGGCCCTCGCCCCTGGACCGTGCCTTATGTGTCTTCTATAGAAATGGCTCTCTTGGCCGAAACCGGTTTGGCTCAGTGGTAGAGCATCGATCTGCGCACTGAAGGGTCCTGGGTTCGATTCCGGTCAAGGGCATGTGCATTGGTTGCGGGCACATCCCCGGTACGGGGTGCCCAAGAGGCAGCTGGTCGATGTTTCTCTCTCATCGACGTTTCTGGCTCTCTATCTCTCTCCCTTTCTCTCTGTAAAATATCAATAAAATATATTTTTTTAAAAAAAGAAAGAAATGGCTCTCTTGGCCCAGCACCTCGAAGCCAGCTTTCAGTAGCAGCACATTTTGCAGGGAGGGTTATACATGACAACCCCGTTCCAGTGAAACCTCGAACACCCTGGAACTGTTCACAGTGAGCACTCAGGCACCACTTACAAGAAAGTAGACGCGCAGGGCAAGTGTTCAAGGCCCCGGGGCGCAGGGAGAGCGCTGTCCTGCCCGGTCTAACCTCTCTCCATCTCCTTTCTTTGCCTCACTCTTGCTCCTTTTCTACTTTAAATTCCTGTAGAAATCCTTAACTCCTGCCCCATTCTGACGCCTATTTGCGGGTCAGCCTCCTGGCCAAGCTGTGGGCCTGACCGTGGCTCCCCAGCAGACGCCCTCCCTGGCTCTCCGCATGGCCCTCTTGGGGGCAATGGTGCAGAGCCTGCACCATGCCGGGCAGCAGAGGGTGGTGAGGGCAAAGCCTTGGGTCCACACGGGACAATATTCCAGTCCTGGGGTGGCCACTTCCTAACTGCACGACCTTGGGTGAGGTACTTAACCTTTCCAAGACTTGGTGAGTAGCTCTGTGAACTGGGGATAAGCCCTCCATCGTGAGGCTGTGGAGAGGACGGGACGAGATCGACAAAGCCAGAGAGGTGAAGGGAGGGAAGGAGCAGCAGAGACCTGAGCTGGTGAGAACAGTATGGTGACCTCTGGGGCCAGCCCCCATCCACACTGACTTCATATTGAACCGCAGAAGTCACTCCCATGGGTTGACTTAAGAGCTACTCTAGAGGGCACATCTATCCCCAGATATCTTTACCATTGAGGCCATCAGCATCATTAGCAAGTTATCTGTAAGGAAGCCATCCAGGGCCAGGCATGATGTTGGCTGGCTGGAATGAGCCTCATGTGATCGCCCCAGAAGAGGGACACCCCAAGCCCCCAATTCCTCAGGGAGGACCAGCAGGCCTGTCCTTCACCAGGCGGTGACATTCCCGTGCCTTGTCCAGTGTGAGCTAGTCTCCTTCTTCCCTAACTCCTTCCCACAAGCCCCAGCTCATACTCTGTTCTCCCTCCCTGGAGCTCCTGTAGCGTTTGATGTTTTCATCACTTATTCAGCGCTGAGCGGAGATGGCGATCTTTTGCCTCGATGAGACTGTGAGCCACCTCAGGCACCTAACAAACACGCCCACGGTTTCTTGAAATTTCCTAGAAGCATTGGCTTCGTTGTTTAGTCTAATTTTCCTAATGACAAAGATTTCGTGCTCACTCACATTAGAAGTCCATGGAAGGTCAGCTGCTCACCTGTTCCAGACCACTTCTGCTCATATTTCATTGGCCAGAGCAGGTCACATGGTCCACCAAGCAGGGATATAGCGCCCTTCCCAGGAAGTCAGGGCACCCAATGTGGTGAGCAGCACCACAATCCCCCACAGAGCTAGAATACTATTTTTCTACAAAGCTGGTGGTTGCTCTCTAAATATCTAATGGGGCTGACGAACCAAATATCTTAAGACAAGTATCTGGACACATAATTCTGGCGTGGCTGTTAAATCTAAACCAGCCAACTAAAATCTTGGGGTAACGAATCTTGTGGTCAGCAGTGACCTTGAATCAGCGAAGCCCTCTGGCTAGACCAGGGTGGAGCCAGACTAGACACGGCCCCCGTTCACCATGGACACGCTGCCTTGGGGAAACAGCGTTAGACACGCTCACTCTCTTTCTGAGAGGCAGGCTCCGGAGCCAAAGGAGGGGACAGTTATAGGGTAAAGGCTTTGGCTTCACGGATGGAAAGGCCCCCAGACCCAGAGTTACCATGAGAAGGGTGCGGCTGTGAAGTCCCTGCCCCTGCAGGTGGGTGGCATGAAGGAGTGTCATTTCTGATCGGGTAGAATGTTGGACTAGAAACCCAGGGCTGGCTCCTCCGGCTTTAAAAAATCTCCCCAAACCTCAAAGGAATAGATGTTTCAGTTGTGGACCCACTACTCCCCTTCTGAAACAAGCAGGAGTAAGGTAAAACCATTTGTTAAGGCCCCTAAATAATGTGCCGTGGGAGGTCAGGAAGGGGAGATAGGCGGGAAGGCTACCTGGAGGCGTCGGACCTCGGTGGGATCTGGAAGGCTGCAAAAGACCAGGATACATAGGGGTTGAGGTTGGGGGTGTGGGGTGGAGAGGGTGGGTTGTGGGGCTAAGGCTTGGGGTAGAGCAGGGATGCTCCAGGTGGTGTACCCTCCTCCCTCATCTCCCCTCTCCCTCGGGCACACAGGGTCCCTGGGGGATACAAGAAATACGATTTGCTCGTGACTAAAGGAGAGCACGCGCCTTTCATATCCTCACCCCATTTCAGGTTTGCATCTTATTTTCCTGCAAACTTCTTTTCCCTTCCCTTTGTTGCTCTGGCTTTTGTTGGCATAACCTCAATTTCTTCCTGCCTTTCAAAGCTTTTATTCCCCAAGTGGAGGAAGGAACTTTTAATGTCATGCTCGGTCCTTAGCCAGGCCAATTGTCTTTCTAAATCAGTCAGGGGCCGGGGTGGCTAGGGGAGGGGGACCCGGGGGGAGGGCGGCGGCGCAGAGACTGGGAGAGAGGTGATAGCAAGGAGGGAACAGCCAGTGCAATGGATGGAGGTCCCCGAGGTGATTTGCAAATCTGCTGAAATCCTGAACAAGCTTTGATTTAACCCAAGCTTGAAATGGCTTTTATTTACTGTCTATTGTGGAATAAATGACATCTCATAAACAGGCTTTATCCATTACCCCAGAATGGAGAGCGCGATGTTAGGGACATTTTATCCTCTTGATATCAAAGGAGATATGCGGGGTGTGTTATTACAAATAGAAAAATCAATGCTGAGACACACACATCTGAAATTTCATTTCGTCGAACCACATTTTCAAAGGGGGAAAAAAAGGCAATTGCTAATAAAAATGACTACAGGACCGGAGGATTTACCAAGCTTGAGCAAGGGACGGGCTGCTGGGACCCGGCCCAGACAGGGAGTAAATCGGGCTGAGACCTGGGCGGTTTCTGCTCCTCCCGGTAGACAAGGCAGCCCTGCCCAGGGAGGGCCCAAGCACAGCCGAGGGACCCTCCAGCCTCCCAGCTCCCCTATTCCAATGACCATGCCCTGCCCACACACTGCTCCCACCCAGTCCTCCCACCCACTACACACTGCTCACACCCAGTCCTCCCACCCACTACACACTGCTCACACCCAGTCCTCCCACCCACTACACTGCTCACACCCAGTCCTCCCACCCAACCACACAATGCACACACTCAGTCCTCCCACCCACTACACACTGCTCACACCCAGTCCTCCCACCCACTACACACTGCTCACACCCAGTCCTCCCACCCACTACACACTGCTCACACCCAGTCCTCCCACCCCACTACACACTGCTCACACCCTGTCCTCCCACCCCACTACACACTGCTTACATACAGCCCTTCCATCCCACTACACGCTGCTCACACCCAGTCCTCCCACCCAACCACACACTGCTCACACCCAGTCCTCCCACCCACTACACACTGCTCACACCCAGTCCTCCCATCCCACTACACAGTGCTCACAGCCAGTCCTCCCACCCACTACACACTGCTCACACCCAGTCCTCCCACCCAACCACACACTGCTCACACCCAGTCCTCCCACCCCATTACACACTGTTCACACCCAGTCCTCCCACCCCAAGCCACAGACCACATGGAACACACCAGAAACAGTGAGACCACTGCTGTTTCCTGCGGGCTTTCACCCCCTTCAGTCAGGGGCTTCTGAATCTCCAGGTCCCTGTAAGAGTGAAAAGGTCCAGGAGTGGGGAAAGGAAGCTTTTTTTTTTTTAAAAAAAAATATTTTATTGATATTTTACAGAGAGAAAGGGAGAGAGAGAGCTAGAAACATCAATGAGAGAGAAACATCGACCAGCCGCCTCTTGCACATCCCCCACCGGGGACGTGCCTGCAACCAATGCACATGCCCTTGACCGGAATCGAACCCGGGACCCTTCAGTCCACAGACCTACGCTCTATCCACTGAGCCAAACCAGTTTCGGCTAGAAGGGAAGTTGACCAGACCCCACGGAAAGGTTCAGCCTTGCATTTCCACACCCCCCACCCCAACCCTCTTCTAGAGAGAGTGGTTTAGGAATAAATACTTCCAGCTTTTCATAAAATGTTCTTGAAGTCACTGCCCTGGGTCCCCATGCCTACATTCCATTGTGTGACCCTGCTCTGGGGGTGACGCTGATTTAGGGTCTCACTTCCCTGTGAAGCTGTATTGGGGCCTGAGACCAGGCCTGACGCTGGGCTCTGTTGCATTCCCAGGGCCTAGCGCAGGGCTTGGCCCATAACTGTTGTTCAATAAACACTAGCTGAATGCATGGGAATGAGAATGAGCAGGCATGTGGAGGGGATGCAAAGGCTGCCAGCACATGGAGCTTCTGCAGGAAACTGACCTCAGCTCTGTCTTCCCCTCGGTGGGGGCGCTAAGTTCTGGTCAGCAGCTCCCCGCCTGAGGCAGAGACCAGGCCCAGGTGGCTGGTTTCACGCGGGTATTAGGCTCAGGAATGCCCGACCCTGCTGGTTGAGAAAAATAGACTAGTAGACTCTGCTTGGGTTTTAAGGCCTCACAGTAAATCCTGACCTGCCTCCTACACACACACACACACACACACACACACACACACACACACATACCCAGACACAGACCCATGCCCACTCCTGGAGAAAGGAGTCTGTAGTCTTGAGAGATGGGAAACCCAAGGCCTAATGTACTCGAGTCACACAAGAAATTGTGGCCAAGTGGGGGCCAGTGTTTGAGTTTTCACTCTCAGCGCTGAGCCCTTTGCTCTGCTGGAAAAGAGTCTAAGGAGAGAAAATAATAGGCCCATTGGAATGGGAGGTTGAGGACAAATATGTGATACCTTAATCAATAATGAAATTTTTTAAAAAAGAAAGAAAGGCAAAGTTATAAATAAATAAAAAAGCCCCATATGTAGCAACTTCACTGCAGACAGTCATGATGTGGAGATGGCTGTTTGTTTTTTTTTTAAAAAAATATATTTTATTGATTTTTCACAGAGAGGAAGAGAGAAGGATAGAGAGTTAGAAACATCGATGAGAGAGAATCATTGATCAGCTGCCTCTTGCACATCCCCTACTGGGGATGTGCCCGCAAACAATGTACATACCCTTAACCGGAATCGAACCTGCGACCTTTCAGTCCACAGGCCGACGCTCTATCCACTGAGCCAAACCGGTACCGGCGAGATGGCTGTTTTTTAATAATTTAATGATGAATGATCTGGAAGGCCTCCACACTGTACAAATGGTAAGAGTCGTTGCTGGTTTTAAAGAGGCATGGTTCTCGGTTTCTCTCCAGATGCTTCTTGGTGGAAAGCCACCGATCAGAATGGGGAAACTGACTCCTGAATGAAGCGTTTCGGGAAGACAGTCCCCGTGGAACGTGTCCCCGCTCCCACAGACACCCAGACTGCCTGTTTCTTCCCCGCGTGCTTCATAAAGGCCGGAGAAACGAGCCTAAGCCAGCCAATACCGCCAGGGTTCTGCCCGGAATAGGTGGCAGTATTTAAATAAGGCTTCAATAGGAAGAAAATGTCTCTTCAGACTTGGTCTGTGATGTAGTTATCAGGAGGCGAAATTTGCAGAACCCATTACCTGCCACTTCTTCCCCCAGGAAATCCCTTGTTTGTGGAGCGTGAATCTCTCCGGCTTTCCCTGGCTTTTTGTCTCTGGATTGTCCTGGGTAAACATCTGCCTCACACGGTGTGTTTATGAGAAGAGGCATTTGTGGCTTTGATTGCTTAGAGGTTTCTGCAGAACACACTGGCTCTCTCTCTCCTCCTCGCCTTCCCCTCCCCTGAGCAAACAGCCACCGATGTTTATTTGGGCCCAATTGGCACTGCACTGCATCCTTCTGTCCAGAACAGGGAAGATACATGCTATCACCCACCTGCATCCTCTTGGGACAAAGAGGTGTGTTTGGTTTTTTTTGTAGCAAAGTCAGTATATAATTGTATTGTTATTATTTATCCCACAAAGAAATTTCAAGCGTCCTCTGTGTGCGGAGGGTTGAGTTAGGTAAGGGTGCGTTGTACCAAGAGACCCCATCCCCATCTCAAGGAGCGTATGGTCTTGCACACATTGAGTTTAAGATTTTACTTTGGAGGGACAGGATTTCTGCCACCGGCCTTCTTCCTGCTAGCCAAATTGAGCCTGTCATCTTGAGTCCTTGGGTAGATCGTACCCAACCATGGACCAAGCCTTTCCATTGTCTGCCCTTGGAAAAGAGTGTGACCGTCTCCTTTGGATTCTCACATGTCTCTGTGGAGAGCTTCCTTGCGTGGGGAACTCACACCACCAGTGAGTATCCTCATAGTAAAAACACTGTTACCTGGAACTCAACAACACTCCTGGTAGATGGACTTACTATTATTTGTGCCACCCCGGTTGAAGTCAGAAGCAAATCACAAGCAAATAATTCCAAATACCTTTTTTTTTTTAAAGACAAAAACAATGCTTGGCTCAGACTTAGTCCAGGTTCCCTACTCCTTCGCCTCCAGCTACAGCTTGGACAGAGAGCACTCCTATCTTCAGAGAAATGACCAGAAGGGGTCATAGGCAGCCAAAAGCACAGTGAAACCAAATAGCAAAGGTGCTACTTCGGGTTTCATATATATATATGAAATAAAATAGGACATGTAGGAGATTAGATAGCTATATTAGATAGATTATAGATATAGATATAGATGTAGATGTAGGTGTAGGTGTAGGTATAGGTATAGACGATAGATAATGAGACATGTAGGAGATATATGCGTTTATATGCATAAAGTGTATATGAAGAGAAGATATACATCTTATCAGAAAGAAGGGTCAGGCTGCATTTGCAACAAGCAAAGTTCCCTAGTCCACGCAAGCATGAAGCCCCGCTTGGAGGCAGGTGGAAAGGATGCAATTTACCTTTGGGTGGTGATGGTGAGATTCCCATTTAAAAGTCTAAGCCGGCTGATTATTTATTGATGTCTCTCCCTCCATAACTGTCTGACTCTTACTGGTTGGAAGAAGCTCCTGTGCGCCTAAAGGATTTTTTGAATTAAGTTCTTTGCAGTCATTTCCCCTCAGGTGTTAACCAAGGAGACTGCACTTTGACAGAAGTCAGCTTCTTCCCCCCCGGCCCTCACCCCCCGACCCTTACTTTATGTCACGAAGTAAAATTAAGTACCAGGAGAGAGGCCATCAAACAACTGGGCCTGACATGGTTATTTGGCATTTATTTTTTATTTACAGAGAGAGAGAATAATGCATTGGAACCATTCATATATTACAGTGCCTATGCCTCCGCATCCTAGCGGGACACAAGCAGGCACTTTAATGAGTGAAAAAGGCTCGCTCTGGATGACTGTCCAGTGTCCTTGCCTCTAGCTCAGAAGTAGTCCTTGAAGCTAACATTTTCCTCAATTCCCTGAAATCAATCTGCTCACCTGTAAAATGGAATCATAGTTCCTTAGTCACTCAGGGGACTCAGGTCCCTTCCACTTGAAATACTCATGGTTTCATGAGCTGCCACTTTCTCCCCCCCCACCCCAAAGATTGTTCTACAAATGACCCCAACCAGAACAGCCGTGATTTGGGCAAGAACCCCCACATTTCATCCACCAGCTATGCTCCCCTATCCCATCCCACCCAGAAGGAAACAACAACCAAAGGAATATTCTGGAAGTATAGATGGAGCACTTGGTAAGACCGGTCCAGCAGAACTGGAAGCCAACAAGGAGCTTCCGGCCATTCAGGGTCCTTTTGGATAATAGGGCACATGCTGGTGCTATCTCTCCTGCATGTGGAGAGGATTTACCCTGAATCACCCCATTCTCTGGCAGGCAGGGACTTGATTCTAAATCTCTCCCCACTCTCCCCTATCCTCTCCCCTCCACATACAAGTAGAAACAAGGCCTGTAGGGCAGTTTCTATGTGAAAAGGTCCCACATCTTCCTGCCCTCCCCTTCCCCCCTTCAGAAGATGCCTAAAAGTCACTGACCGGGAAATATACCTTTTCATTCATTTGTGCTGAGGAAACACTGGTGACTCTCGAGGAACTTTCAGGCTTCTGGGGGAGACAGGACCCACCTTGTGTTCCGGCTATGGCTATTTGGTTGCCAAGATGCAAGGTTAATGGGCAGACACCTCCCTAGTCTGACCCTGTTACTGACTGCCCCCTCCACACTCTGAATCTCTTTAAGCCCCACGAGATGGTCACCTCTGCTGAGTGGCTGAGCGATGTGTGACTACATGTAGAAAAACACAATCAGTCATTGAATTAATGACTCCATCAGGGTAGTAAACAATGATTATAACCATATGCATTCCAAAGGCAGGCCTCTGTGTCCACTGGAAAACTGGGAAACGAATTGGGTGCTTTCCGGGGAGTCTGGTGCCCTGACAATGCTTCCTGCCCATCAGGAAGGTTGCAGGGCACAGAGGTCCATGGAGACCCTGCTTTGGGCAAGGAAGAAGCAGTCCCGGGGAAGAGCAAAAACCCGCTCTGGCTGGGCTGACAGTCTTTATGCCCCATGACCCACAGGTGACGTCTGTGGACAGCCAAGGCACCAAGGGAAGCCAGAGGTTTATTCCCCAGCAGCTCACGAGTTTTGCTTTGTCCGTGGCCCGGGATGCCCCGCTGCTCCGCAGCCCATGCTAATAAATCACATACACAGAAGTCATTGATCACAATGGAGATGGCTTGAGAGTGAGGATGGCTTCATGAAAACTCCGCTTCCTACTGGAAAATTCAATTAAACCAGCCGGCATTCGGAGGCTAATCCCCTGCCAGCAAAGGACCCCTGTCTGTGCGAGGGGGTGGGGTGTGAGTGGGGGGACAGAATTAGGGGAAATGCAACCAAACATGAGATGTTTTCCTCTGATGGTGGGTCAGACCCATCACAGCTATATGAAAAAGATGGGCCTAAGCCCGCTAGTCCCTGTTTTCAGGATGAGCGTGTCTGTGTGTGCATGAACGTAGCATGGGAGGGCTCCTGGGACCAGGTGTTCGCAGGAGTGGGCCTGGCTTTGCAGCCAGACAGACTTGGTTTCAAATACCAGCCCCACCACTTACTGAAGGTTCTTAGATTGCTTGCTGTCTTCAAGTTTCCGTTCTCTCATCTGTTGAATGGGGCTGATTTGGTCTTCTTTGTTAGCTTCAGTAGGAAAGCTGAGCAGCAAATCCTTGGTAAAGCAACTATCATTTAGCTGGTACTCACTGAATCCTTCTCCTTCATTTGGTGGACCAGAATTAGTTCTGAGCGCAAACTGGACAGCTATCAGCTCAACTATAAACAGACAGTAGGAGGTCAAGGTTGCCCTATCCACACAACAGTCCTCCCACAGTCTTATAAGATAAGCATTATTATGTTCATTTTACAGATAAGGATACTGAGTTTGAGAGACCTTATGATGCTTTCAAAACATAGACCCACAATTCTCTGGTGCTCTTCTCATTGACAAATGCAACTCTATGTCCCCTGCCCTTGAATCTGGATGGGCTTCGACAGCACCCATCAGTAGAGGGTAGCAGGAGGATGCTACGTAACTGCCGAGGCTGGGTTATAAAAGGCCAGGCAGCTTCCACTTCCTTCACTGGAATACCCTGACCCTGGCCCCGTGACCTAAGGCCTTGTGTTTCCACTGTCAGTAACAGTACAAATACCAAGGAGACCTCACTTTGGCATTCCATGTTATAATTTCTAAGGCTTCTCCCTGGCTGGACATTATATCATTTGATCCTGAACGCCCCGAAGAGAAGGTGGAACAGGGGCTATTTCCTGGGTTTACAGCACATGTAACTGCATGGAGATGTTCAGTGACAAAAATGTCAGTCACAATTGGAATCCCAGTTAACACAGGAAGCCCTGAGTTTCTGCTGCCCACACAGCCCTTCTGAACAAAACATCGGCAGGTGCTCCCTCACCCAGGCCTCCCAGCTCCGAGCCTCTGGACCAGCTCTCCTCGGCCAATGGTCCACCCACTATCCCATCAGTTGAGGATACAGCAGGGAGGCTTCTGGCCTCCTGTCGAGAGCCTTCTGGCAGCTCACTGGTTAGGACCAGACAGGTGAAATGCCAAAGGCTGGGCGCCAACATGGGGATCAGAAGGGAAAAAGGGAACTCTGCTGGGGTTTCCCACAGGGCAGTGCAGGGCCTTCCTGTGTCCTGGATGTTAAAGGAACATCAGCAAGGGGCAGAGTGTGGGGTGATGAAGAGCACGGCCTCTGAGCCAGACGCTGGGTTTGATTCCTGCTGTGCCACGTGCCAGCTGCAGGACCTCGGCCTCACCTGTTTCCCTGTCTGTAAAACAGAAGTCACAACAGCACCTGCCACACATGTTTGTTATGAGGATTAAGCGAGTTAATATCTGCCAAATGCTTAGGGTGGTCCTGGCACGTGGTAAGGGGTTTATAAACGTTTGTGAGACAAGGACAGACGCTGACCTGGTGCCACGATTAAATGAAGGAGTAGGATACACCATGCCCCCAGGGAGCCCGCTGCCTCCTGGCTCTCTGAGAAGCATGACCATGCCTTCCACTGGGCTGTTGAGGTCCAGGTTTCATTATTATAACTGATTTATCAACAGGGCGTGTAACAACTGGTGGTATGAGCGAGAGCTAAATCACTTGAACGCCAAGGGTTATGCGCTGGAAGGTGGGAAGGAGGGAGGATAGGCTAGGGCCCCTGCCTGTGGATGTTCTGAATGAGGCCCAGGCTCCCACACCAAGCGTGCCAGCCTCCGCCTCTGCCTTCTCCAAGCAGCAGCCTCCAGGTGCCCATGGCTGTGAGCTCTCAAAAGGTGGCCTGGCCCAGACTGAAGGTGCTGTGGGACTTAGGACCCAAGCAAGCAGCAAGTACCTCATTGATAGTTTGCTATATTCACCCCAGCATTTTAAACACACTGAGTTCAATCTGCTATTACAGTTAAGTTCGCTTGTTGCTTTTTTATCTTGTGGATGTGGCTACTAGAAATTTTTAACATTGCACCTGTAGTTGTCCTGTGGCTCACATTCTATCTCTATGGGCTGGTGCTGCTCTATAGAGGCCAATGCTAAGTGGAAGGCTCCCACTGGACAGCAAGCTGGACCAGGGCAGGTGAGAGTTCTCTTAGGACTGCCCTCTGGAGAAGGGGAGGGCTGATCTGAGCCTCAGGGAGACACTCTGTCCTGTGTGTTCAGTGCCTGGCACGGGCCCCTCCTCAGTGGCTGCTCATTTTAGATTTGGTAAATCATTGGCACGGTGTCAGTTGGCCATGGCATGGGAGAGAGGGTGGGAAGGCAACAAGGCCTGGAACAGAACCGTCAAGGCTCAGAGGATGCTCTGACTCGAAGTGAATTTTTTTACACACCTCTCGAGGATGAACTCAAAGCTGGTAGGTAGAGCCCACCTCCTTCCCAGTGCAGCAATGACAGGCTATATCGGGGGCTTTCATTTCTCAGAGTTGGCCCCTCCTTCCATGAAGCCAGATGGAGGGCCCTGCTGACATTACACCCATGCCTCCATTTTAAGATGCCATCCCCAGAAAGGTTGAGTCTTCATTGCCTCCTTGTTGGATGGCTGAACTGAGCCAGCCCTCAACTTCCCAGGGACCACATCCCCACGCCAACCTCTCTCGGAAGGAAGTTCAGCAAAAGTTCTGCCAACGGCTCTCTCGGGAAGGGAGGGGGAGGACTCAGGAAGGCGGGCTGGGCCGCCCTTGGAAAGCCAAGACTAATCGGGCAGTCTAGTCACTCCGTCAAACATTTAGTGTATCCGGGTGATTGTTCCCTGGTAGGCCGCGATGGTCTATCTGCTGGGCCTTTTGTCATGTTAACTGCAGCCGATCAATGGATTGAGGTCAGGACTTCTGATGTAGGTGCAAGCTTAGAGGGAAAAAAGTCTCAAAGATTCATTTTTTCTCGTCTGGTAACACTCCGGTCACTTATTTTTTCTCAGTTAGCCTCTGCCGCTCTAAAGTGGATATTGATCAGTGCTTTAATGCAAACCTGTCAAATTAATTTTGCAGACCTGGGATATGACTAGCCTAAAATTGCTTCTGCATCTGTTCTCTGCAGCAAGCCTATGAATTTTAATCATGGCCAGAATGGGCTGGTGGCTTTTTTTGTTAGAAACTTGAATAGGAAAGGTTTAAACTGTAAATGCCAGGGAATGATGCTGTTTTGTTCTTTTCAGAAACTCATGTGGTGGAGGTCAAAGGAATTATTATGTCGGGTGTATTCTTGGCAGATGTTGTGGGAAGCTTTGTGGGCTGGCTTTCTGTGAGCTGCGCCCAGGGACCCAGGGAGCCAGGGAGCACCGGTGCCTCTGTAAACACCCCCAGTCTGGGGGCCACGTCTTGGGGGAGTGGCAGGCAGTGCTTGCAGGACATGGCACCCCAGCCTGCCCGAGCCACCCCTGGCTCCGGCTTTACCATGATTCAGGACCATTTGGCCTCCTGGGGTGAAAGAGCCTCAGATTTCTCTTTTGTGGAAGATGTAGCTTGACCTCTCTCCACTGCATTGTCAACCTGGCCATCCAAGCCACCACCAGAACCCTGGCGGGAGGGCCCTCCACACCTCCATGTCTGGGAGTGGAGCCAGGGCTGTGACACCCCAGCTGCCATGCCCACCTTGGGCTGCCACTGCGGCTGCCGCCAGGTGTCCTTGCATGACTCTGCTTCCTGTACCCCCTCGGCTTTTTCTCCTGTTGGACACTGGGCCAGACAGGCCCTTTGGCATGGCAACCCCACTTCCTTGGGAGAGGGATAGTAGCATTTTGGCCACAAGCACCCTGTGGCTCTGTCTCCTCCCCTTTTGGTGGCCTCATCCCTCCCCACAGACTATTTTGCCGAAGTTCCATCTTCGGAGAATCAACTGATTGCAACCCTACCCATATTGGCCTTCGCTATACATCAACTTTGTATCAAGTATTTACTATGTACCAGGATCTGTTCTAAGTGCTTTCCTATCTTACCATCAAAAACAAGACTACTGGCCCAAAATGGAGTCACTTATGCTAAGCCCCCACCACCAAACTGAGAATTAACGTAAATAGTTCCGGCCCTCCCAGAAATGGAATCTTAAACCAGATAACCAGGAGTCACCTGGTAGGCCCCTGTCGTCGCTAAACTAAAGGAAGTGACCTTGCCACAACCAATCTGCTTTCTGCCTAGCATAACATCCTTGTTCCTGCTCCCTGCTGCCCAGGAAAGTCTTTCATTTCCTACGGCTCCTTGGGGCTCCTTTCTATCTGCTAGATTGGATATTGCCCAATTCATGAATCATCGAATAAAGCCAATAAGACCTTTAAAATTTACTCAGTTGAATTTTGCTTCTTAACATTGCCTAATTGAAACCTCACAAAACCCACATGAGGGCAATACTGTTGTTACCTGGTGTTATTAGGAAGGAGACTGACGCACACAGAGGTGATGTTTAGTTGCCCAAGGTGAACAGCTACCAATGGCAAAGCTGCAGTTGAACCCAGACTGTCTGGCTCTAGAGACCATTTTTTAGTCTGCTTTAAGCTGTCAGTCGTCTATCTGTCTCTGCCCACGGGCAATGAAGCACTTGATGTGGTGACTGTCTTGTTGGGTCTTTGATGATTGCATCTGTGTTATTCTCACCTCCCCAATAAAACTCCAGGCCCTGCAAGGGTTGAACCCTCTTAATTCTTGAATATTTAATTAGATAAATGAAGATGAATGACCACATAGTCAGAGAGAAGAAGCCAGAAAAGTGTTTGAGAACCACCTTGGTGGAAACTCTGATAGTGTAACTGAGGAAAAGAAGGAGGAGGGAGGGAGGGAGGGAGGGAGGGAAAGAGAGGGAGAGGGAGAGGGAGAGGGAGAGGGAGAGGGAGAGAGAGAGAGAGAGAGAGAGAGAGAGAGAGAATATCATTTTATTTCACATGAACATGTCTTGACTTTCCAACTGTGAGGGTCCTAGCAGTGGGAGGCTGTGGAGTAGGTCCCTATCTCCCTGACGTAAAGAGCCAGAGGGGCTAGAAAACATGAAGCCCAGAGATGGACTAAAATCCCCAAGTCAGACATGAGAGGCCCCTGAGGAGCCCCAGACAGCTTACATGAGAAAGCAGCATTCCAGTGTCTGCCATCCAGACACTGCTGGGTGGTCAAGGGCAAACCAAGAACCAAACACCCCAGCGCCTGTTGGATAAAGGGACACTGATCCTACGTCCTGTGACCCCTTGAGGAGCTAGTCCCTGAAGAAGGAAGGAGCTTGGGTGGTCTCAGAGCCCAGCCAACCTCATCCTGGGATACCCCATTCAGGGACTTAATAATCATTGTAACACTCTCCCCCTATTTCTTGGCTCAGCCTGTTGACTTCATTCTCTTGATTGCACACAGGGATGTGGCTATGGGCTCACTCTCCCACAAGAAAGAGAGCTTCTCTGTCTCACATAGAGCTTTTCAGTCCTGAGGAAGCACCTGACTGTCCAGGTTTGGGTCACCAACCCTCCCCTTGGACCGGTCCCTGTGGCAGAGAAGAGGTTTTGTGATTAGATCAGTCTGGGTCATTGGCCCATCCATAGAAGGGCAGAGGGTTCTCTTCACAGAGGAGCCAGGAGCTGGAGGGAGTCCATCTCGATGTGAGTGTTTTTGCAAGGATTCATTGATTATTTGTGGCTGTGGATAACTTGTGCTGAGTTCATCAAATTATGTCAAGGGAATTCATCTCTTACCTGCCAGGAATGCCAACTAGAGTTCAACTCCATTGCCTCACAGATGGTAGGTGAGTGTCCTGAATGTGAAAACCAACTCATGTGAGCAGTGTCCTCCTAGAGGTCAAGCAGGGAGCCCAGGGCAGGGAAAGCACTCAATGAATATGTCTTGAATGAATGTCTGCCTGAGTGAATGAATGACTATGAATGGGAGGAAAGGAAATGAAAAGCAATTAGACACACACATACCCAGAGCTCACCTAACCACATCGCTTCCTTCCCTCTCCTCCTCGGCTAAAAGCTTTGTGTCCATAACTTCAGGTTTGGGCTCCTTGGTCCCTGAGGGGAGGGGAGAGAACCCGCTGCTTTGTGGTGAGGAGGAAAAGGCATGAGACAAGGGATCAGGGGATTTGTCCTGCCATTAATTACCTGTGTGACCTTGGGTAAGCCACTTAACCTGTATTTGCTTCAGTTTCATCATCCATCCAATGGGACTAGTGCTCTCCTATTTATTATTTCACAATAAGGTTGAGAGGAATAGACAATATTATAAATTTAACAGCACTTAGAAAAATTTAGAAGAAAATCATAGCATGGGAGAAAAAAGATATGACGATACTAAGTGTCAGCAGTGATATAGGGGGAAGATTTCCAGGCTCCCCTCATGGAGGAGCTCACACTTGTAAAAAAAAAAAGTACCCAATTATCCTAAAGTCCTGTGCAGGCCCAGCTTTGAGAGGCAAAGATTTAAAAGTGAAAGAAACAATACTCCTTGTCCTTAAGAAAAGGTTCACACCTATAAAGCAGCTTATAAAGGGCCCAATGGTGTTTAACAGAATATTAGTCAGTCAAAGGATATTTGTTGAGCACCTACTGTGCGCCAGGCACTGTTTTAGAATCTGAGGATAAGAGGTGGACATACAGAATCCTATCCAAAGGGCTACACATGAGTGAAAAAAAAATGAATAAGCAAGCAGAGAATAAGTAAATAGGAAGATTTCAGACCCTAATAAATGCTGTAAAGAATATAGAATGGGGTAACCTGAGGGAGAGCAGCTAGTGGGGCCAGGGGCTACTTTAGTAGAATGATCATGGGAAGTCCAGAAGGTGATGACTTGAGAACCGAGGCCTGAATGTTGAGGAAGGGAGAAAGTACCAAGTGGATGAAATCGCAGGTGGAGAGCCTGGGGGAGGGTCCGGAAAAGGGCTGTGTGTTGTGAGCATAGTGGCCAAGGGGACAAGCAGGAGCAGAGGACAATGGGTAGGTGGCTGGGGCCCAACAAGGGCCGTAGATGAGAAGGCTAGTGTGGACTTCAGTCCAAGTGCAATGGAAATCCATTCAAGATTAGAAGCAGGGACATTACGTGATCTGAAAGAGAAAGCAACCAAGCAACATGGCAAAATGTGAACAAGTGGTAAACAGGAGTGATGAGGACATTAGAGTTCTTTGTAGTCTTCCTGCATATTTTCCTGCAGCAGCCTTTGAAATTATTTCAGCATAAAAGGAACGCTCTGGCTCCTGGTGGCCCATGGACTGCAGGGGGTGGGGAGAAAGGGTTGAGCATGGCTGGTGCCCAGAGGGGAGGAGAGAGACAGGGAGGAGGCTCTGGCAGGATCTAGGTGACTTGGACCAAGGGAAGGGGGAAAGGTCTTTTCCAGGAGGTATTGATGGAGGTCTGGATTAGGTTTGTATCATTGCCATAAGAAGTTGCCACAACCTTAGTGGTTGTGAACAACATAAATTTATCATCTGCTGGTTCTGTAGGTTAGAAACCCGACAGTTCTCCAGAGCTAAAATCGATGTTGGCAAGGCTGACCTCCGTTCTGGAGGCCCTAGGGGGGAATCCATCTCCTTGCCTTTCCAGCTTCCAGAGGCTGCTCTCGAGGCCTCACACCTAGCCCCCCACATTACAGACCCGGCAGCAGGGCGTTGAACCCTTCCTACCATGTCATCTCTTCCGAAGACCACAGCCCAGAAAGGCCCCCACTTTTAAATACTCGTGACCACACTGGGCACACCTGGATGATCCAGGATAATGTTTCCATCTGAAGATCCTTAACCCTGATTGCATCTGCTAAGTCCCTTCCCCATGTAGTGTTCCCGGCATTAGGATCAGGACACCTTTGGGTGCCACTATTCTGTCTACCCTGAGATAAAACCACTAAGATTTGCTTGTGAACTAGATGTGAGTGTGTGGGTGTGTGGGTGTGTGGGTGTGTGGGTGTGTGGGTGTGTGGGTGTAAATGAATGTCAGGGGCATCCCTCAAGGCAGCAGCTGCCAGGAGGAGCGAACTGGTGGGGTGGGGAGAATCAATAGTTCTGTTCAAACTCTCTGATGAGTTTGGAGTCAGTGCAGCAGGAGTGATTGGGGTCAGCCCAGGCCAGAGTGACTGGGAGAGTCTCATGCTGGCGCCCGGGGCAAGAGTGCAAGCAAAGCAAAGACCTGGCCAAGCCGAAACCAGTTTAGCTCAGTGGTAGAACGGTCCCGGGTTCAATTCCGGTCAAGGGCATGTACCTTGGTTACGGGCACATCCCCAGTAGAAGGTGTGCAGGAGGCAGCTGATCAATGATTCTCTCTCATCAATGTTTCTAACTCTCTATCCCTGTCTCTTCCTCTCTGTAAAAAAAAATCAATAAAATATATTTTAAAAAAAAGAACCCAGCCAAGAGTGGCCCTTGTCTGAGTCACAACATCTGCCTCCTCGGTGCAATAAACAAGTACCGAGCCCTAATAGTCACCAGGCACTGTGGATACAAATACCTCCATAAATAAGAGAGGCTCCGGAAGGGAATGGAAGGGCAGATGGAGAAATGGCTGAGTAGACAGTTTGGGGTCTGATGTACAAGGCCTTGTGTGCTAGGCTATGGATGGTGGGTAGGGATGCTGCAAGGACAATGAACAGCCACTGTAGGGTGTAAAGGTGAATGAAAAAAAAAACACACAGAAAAGAACATGAGAACACTTGATGTATAACAGTGCATAAGGAGGCCCCAAAGTGGCTGAGTGTGAACACATGCAGAGAAAGTGTGGGGAGGGGGCGAGTGAGGGCACCTGTGCTGACTCCAGTCCAACTGGGGAAATCCTGGCCACGCCTGTCCCTCCCCTGCTGCTCCTGCTGCTCCCGTGTTTGCAGCTGAAGGGGTGCTGCATTGGGCATGGCAGGTGGGGGAGGTGTCGGAGGAGGGGAGAGGTGTCTCTTCCTCTTTCAGAAGTGCCGCTCTTAAATCAAACAATTCAATCCAGGTGGAAGAGGGTTGGCAGCTGGGAGGGGAGAAGAAGGAGAAGCAGACGATAAAAAAAAAAATCAATAACTCTTCCCCATAAAATAAATTGAGATTTGTGGAATTCACTTCCACTTGACATCAAAGATGCCGATTTGGTGAATTCGTTTAAGGCCAAATTGAAAATGTATCGTTTTAATCCGGGTCCCCAAGCTGCCCCAGGCTCCATGGCAAGGGCTCAGGGGGCTGGGTTTACCAGCAGCAAGGGATGCTTGTTTGGGGCCGATTGATCTCCATTGCTTTAGAGAAGCTGTGTGTAGGGTGGCCTGCCCACCCTGAGCCCCTCCAGCTGGGATACCCCCAGGACCGCTGGCAAGGTCATGTTTGGCCATGTGACTGAGAGGCAGATGCAAGTCTAGCCAGAGCCTTGGGCATCTGGCCTCATTCCCTCTTTGGACCTCACTGGGCCTTCGAGTTTCCATCTATAAGTGAGTGTGGCATAAAATAGGAAACAGAATCACAGAGTCCAAAGCCCTGAGTGTGTGAGGAGGGGGTGTGTGGCAGGGTGGAGGGTGAGGACACAGAGCCACTCACATTGAGGAACCAGACAATCAGCACAACATGAATTCCTCGGCCCAGGCCCCAAAGAAAAGAGGACAGGCCTAAAGCATGCTGGGTAGGGGCCATGAGTTGATCAGATTCAGCCTTTTCCCTAGTAGATATCGCTCTGTTTCCCTCTGCTCAGTGCAGGAGACTGCAGGCCGGCATGTCAGCGTGACATGGTCTACGGTGGCAGAGGGATGGGTGGGGGTGGCTAGGGCAAGTCAGAGGTGGGCACCACAGCAGCAGGAGGGCAGACAGCTCAGCCCATTGCCAGGAGAGCTGGTTACCAACGAACAACCTTGAATGAGCATGTCCAGGTGCAAATCTCAGCTGCATGACCTCAGGCAACTTATCCATTCTGTGATTGCTCTCTAATCCAGAAAATGAGAAATTGTGTGTTTTTTGCTTGCTTGCTTGTTTGTTTGTTTGTTTTAAAAAGGTCTTATCACAGAGGATGGCCAGAAGCCTTCCTTACCTGCAAAGGGGTAAAGCATTCATCGTGATGCTTGGCAGGTTGTTGGCACTCCGTAAATGTCACCATTCTGATGATTAACCTGACCGACTGGGGGACCTTGAACAAGCTGTTGGACCTAGTCGCAGTGTCCTGCTCTGTCCAGTAAAGAGGTAGAGGCAAATTTGTGACCCTTGTCACCTAAGTGACCACACAGATTTGCAAGGGCTGCTCACCAGAGAGCTTCCAGTCTCAACAGATCACCAGCCCTCAACCTCCCAAACCTCGTCCAGAGTAATGTGGGCACTGGAAGGGCCCCGAGGGGGATCAGCACAGAGAGAGGCCCAGGAGGGTGAGCAGGAGCTAAAGCAACACCAAGTCCATGGCCACAGCCACCCAGAGCCAACCCGGCTGGCTGGGCCCAGGCTTTGGGCTTTGGGGCCCAAGCTTGATTTGACCTCCTCAAATTGAATGTTCACTTTAGCCTAGATTTGCAAAAGCAATTTGTTAATGCTCCTGTGCAGGGGCCGTTTTCTCTGGGGTTTTAAAGAAAAAAAAACTAATTTCAATGTAAAATTCACAGCACCAAATTGAAATGTATTCTGAGCCAAGTGAGCAGTTCAGAATTTCCAGGTCCCGGCAATCAGCGCACATCACATTGTAATTACACCTTTCTCTGTGCGTCAGCTGCAGGCCTGGCGAGGAAAATAGAAGATAATGCTGACCCTTTTGAGAAGAGAAAGGACTTTTGTGCCCATTCCCTTTCAGAGAGAGCTCTCCAGAGATGATAGGAGAGGAACACCTGAATCAATCTATCGAGGGAACAAAACCATTTGTGGCTTCAGCCTCCTTAGCCAGATTGGTTCCACTCAACAGTTTTTAGAGCTTAACTCTTATTTCTTAAATGCACTGGAGAGGGAAAAATAAAGCATCTTCTTTCTGCACATCTAGGTTCAGTTTTCTCTAAGATGATCACCAGCATCTCCCTCCTTAACATACACACACACACCACACATACATACACATGTACATGCCATACAGTATAAACAGTACACATGCATGTGTCACATACATGCACATATACACACCACATGTGGACACACATACACATGCACACATATAACAAACATGAATACACAATGTACATGCTCACACATAAATGCACAAGCATTCATACTTAACACTTACGGCACATACCCACTACACTTCACAAGCTTAACCTCACATACACACACACACACACACACACACACACACACAAACACACTTCCACATGTTTAAAAAAGAATATCAGCAGAACTTTAAGTGGATTATAGTTCCAGAAATAGAGATATTTGGATAAGGCCTGGTTAAACTTTACTAGATAATTATTATTAATTTTCTTATGCATAATGATAATATCATGATTAAGTAGGAGAATGTCTTTGTTCTTAGGAGATACAGGCTGAAGTATTTAGCAATAAAATGTCTGAAATTTGCTTTCAAATGGAGAGAGAGAATAGAGCAACTTGGTAACAATCTTGATTTGTGTGCAAGACAGACAGATATTCACTGTACTACTCTTTAATATTTTGCATATTTGAAATCTTTTCCTAATTAAAAATTAAAGAAATAAAGATTAGGAAAAAATTCCAAATTGCATCCAGTTGGCAGTTTCTTTAAAATCTGCACTTTCTACCGAATTCTGCCATCGTGTATGTCGGCTGGTGGATAAGGACTTCACAGTGATAACCCTGACGCAGATCTGGCTTTGCAAGCACACATTAGGAGTTTTGTGGTTCTTAGGAAGGGAGAGGATCTGAACAGCTAGGAAAGATGAATAGGGCAAGACTTTCCTGGAGCTGGTCAAAATGTGCAACTCTCTTGGTTAACAAATCTTTATTTTTTTCTAGTAAAAACTTAATGTACCGTATTTGCTGGCGTATAAGACGATTTTTTTGGCCCTGAAAAATATGCCTCCAAGTGGGGGGTAGTCTTATACGGCGAGTATATAACAAACTCTGTATTTTGAGTGGAAATGTTAGGGGGTCGTCTTATACACCCAGTCTCTTATACACCGGCAAATACGGTATTTTTCAGGGCCAAAAAATCGTCTTATACGCCGGCAAATACGGTAGGTGTCCTAGCCTCAATCACGCAAACTATTGAGCATCACCAATTCATATTCAGATTAGACCTACAGAGTATCAATTCAGCTTTATAGGTTTTAAGAAAATGCCCCAAGTAAAAGAGTAAAATATCAAGTCTTGGGTTAGGATACTTTCAACCCACACACCCCTCCCCTTGGAGAGCCACTGGTCTAAAGCCCTACGTGGTCACAGCAGAGACCAGACAAGGGCAACAACCATGGCACTGGCCTTAGGCCATCGTTTCAGCCTTTGCCTCAATTGCTGCTTGGCACACTGATGTTTATCAACAGTGAAATAGCATATTGTGCTGGCTGTCTTTTTATCTTTGAGCCCAAGGTTAATTATGTGTGGGGGGGAGGGGGTACGGGGAGGAAAGGGGAGTTGTTTCAAATGCCCTTTGGTAATTGATAGATGTACATGATGTCTGCAGCCCTTAATTAAATGAATCAGATGTTAGGACAGGGGACAAAAGTTCACAATAGCCTCACAGTCACAGAGCCGTGTCTCGTCTAGCCAGTCCATGAATTTATAGAAGGCTTCTTTTAGGCAGAAGATATGATTGTGCAAAACTACGAAACAGGAAAAGACAGCAACACCTGGGACCAAGAACTCAGAGGGATATGCAACCTGCAAGGCTAAGAGCCCCAGATGGCCATAGGTTCTCTGAGCAGATCATTGCCCTGGACACGGGCACAGAGCCATGTGGGGCCCAGCCGCTCTTCCTTCAACCCATCCTGCCAGTGGGGAGACCCTCCAAAACACTCACCACATCACTCCCTTTAGTTTGCCCATTCTATAGACATTGATCAGACATCAGCTATTATATGCCCAAGGGGCTTTGGGGCTGCAAAGATGAAAAGACAGTGGTCTCCCCTTCTGGGTCCCTAGTTGAGGAGGGGAGATGAGGCTTGGCAGATATAGCATAAATGTATGCTGTACTGTAATCACCAGAGCACATCTCTAAGGCATCGTAATGCACGCACCCATACAAAGTACTGGAACAGAGGCCGCACATGTGTCAAGAAGGAATAAGCTTCACTGTGCCTCAGTTACCATGTCTGCAAAATGGAGATGATGATGATTATGATGATGATGATAATAATAATAATAATAATAATAAACCTGCCTCGAAGGGCTGTAGTGAAGACTAAATGAATTGATACATGCAACATGCTTTGAATAATGCCTGGCACATAGAAAGCACTGTAGAAATGTTTGCTACCGTCATCATCTCTTCCAGCTAAGACAAGGAGTAGCGGGGGGTTGTGGGTAAGTGTGGAATAAGAAGCTGGTGCCTGAAAGAGTGTTTAGACTCCTTAGCCCAGCCTCCAAGGTCCCAATCTCACATTGACCCTCCTCTGAGGAGACCCCTATAGCTCAGGGGGTGTGTTCCTCCTTGGGTTAGGATACTGTGCTACTGCCTGAGCTCTCCAGGTCCCCACCCCACCCCAGTATGGTTATTTAGGGTCCTAGCTGTTGCTTTCTTTGAACAAACTTAGGAAGACTACTCAGTGAAGAAACGTTCTCCAAGAGGCCCAATTCCTATGGATTTACTGTAACTGTGGTCATTGGGCTCCGTGAAGTCAGAGGCCTGGGCTGTGCGTGGTCCTTCCTCCCTCCCTCTTTCACCTGGTGCCACAGCTCCTGAGCACACGGGAAACCCTGAGCGATATGGAGGGGACCCTCAGGCAGCAGCTCAGTGAGGTCCTGTTTCAAAGTGACCCATGATTATATTTGGAGGACAAGATGTCGCAATGGGCCCAGATGCGCTCCCTCTGCAGCATGTTAGACATGAGCCTGTCTCGTAGGAGTTAAGTGTAGTCAAATATATGTCCATGTGTCCACCACTGCACCAGAACAGCTGGCATATGTCTGTCACCTGCACAGGATTGTGTTCCAGCTGCTTTTGGTCATCTTAATCTGGATGGTGCCCAGAGCTGGGCTCAGGACCCAGACCTCAGTAGAGTTTGTATGCAGTCAGGAAGGCTTGCTTGGATCCCAGACAGCCCAAACCACCTCCATCCCCTTGCTCCTCAACTTGAGACCCTAGAGAACAAGAGGATAAGCTCTTTCTCCTTCTCCACATCTGGGAAGTTAGAGGGGAAACACCAAACTTTCAATGCCTTCCATCAGGGCCAGCCCTGGACAAAACCATAACAAATCCACAAACCTGGCCTTCACTTCTTTTCCTCTTCCCTTCCCAGGGTCATCCTTCTCCCCTATGCAGCCCCCGCCCCCATCATGGGCCCCAGTGCCAGTCCCTGAGACCTTGCTCTACACTGGCAGGTACGAAGCGCAGTGGTCTGCCCCCCACATGCTGAAAGCACTCAGCAGGCCTTGGTGAGCCCTCGGATGAAGAGCAGACTCACAACTTGAGGGGTTCAAGCTTTCCTGACACCTTTCATGTCCCCCTCGCTAGGGGTCCACAGACATTCCCACACGATCCGCATGCAGCGTTGGCTGTGTTCGCCACCGGCTGGTTTTTCTTTTTTCTGACAGTGCAATATTGCATATAATAACAATTACCAATGACCTCCACTGGGTTGTCCGATCTCATTATTGCCAATGCAGTTGGTACCTGCCACTGCCAATTTGCCTCAGCTGAGGTTTTATTCAGTGGGATATGATAGAGCTGTACAGCAATCTTTTTCCATTTAAATAGTTTAATTGAGGAAAGCTATCAGATGTTTCCAAATTTAATGTATACAACAATTTGCTTTTTTCCTATCTCTTTTCAGAGTTGAGTTGGAAGAAAATGACATCTGATTCTTATAGAAGGAAAGCAATTACATTTTGGCGTCTGCCTTCCCCGGCTTGCATATGTTTTTAAACATAAAAAGAAATTCTTAATATGTAATTGTCAGGTAATAAAAAGGGAAAAATATTTTACTTTGCGTTTATGAAGTAATTTTTCAAAAGCATAAGGGAATTACATGTTAATGTTTTATGTTTATGACTACACTCTAATACTGCACTATTTCTTCAAGTTTGGGGCTCTTTTCTCCCTCCCCCTTTTCCGAAGATGAGAGCTGAGATGAGAGCTAGCTCAAGCCCCAACTCCCTGCCAGAAACATCTTTCTGTTCCCAGACTTTCCTTCTCTGAGCTCCCTCTTTGGAAGTCCCACTGGCTGCACCATAATCTGACCCTTGTCTTCTACATTGTATTATCACAAAGTGACACCAAATGCCGCTCTCCCCCCCCCCCCCCATCTAGATTGCCAGGGGCCTGAGAGTAGAGGGAATTCCTTCTTGCATTTTGTGTCCTCCTGGCATGATGCTCAGCAAAAGGCTCAGCTCCAAATAGCCGGAGCTCAACAAACACTTGTTGAACAATTTTTTTCACCAAATAGCCAAATAATTAGTCATCAAATAATGAGAGTGATGTTATTCTAGCACACCATGCATGTTACAGGGATTCATTGAATGGCCTGGGCAGATGGATGGACAGACCGCTGGATGGATTATAGACTCCACACAACTCATCTGAGAGTTCTCTGACATTTTGCCCAATGAAATGAGCCCTAACAGTTACCCAAGCTCTTTCTTAGAGGTCTGTTTGCACCAGGCAGACTCAGAATTTTCCAGAAAGCACCCAATGGCTACTGACAGAGTCGTAGGGGACCAGAAAAGCCTGGGTCTTACTACCTCCATTTTTCACAGGAGAAATTGGTGGCTTTATAGTTTTTAATGAGATTTTATGATTACAAACTTCAACTCAGCACTGCCCAGGAATTCTATTTCTCTTTAAGTACCCTTACCTACTCTTGTAGATGACTCTCCTCTCTCCTCAAATATCCTATATCGCTTCTCAGTTGATGACCTCACCTCATACTTCAATGAGAAAAGAGAAACAGGTGATGGGAACTCCCTCATCTTCCTCCAGCAAACCCTCAGTCTGACCTGCATTGTGCCATCTCTCTCTCCTCCATTGCATCTTATTGAAGGCCTGCCCTTTCCCATTAAAGCTGACCCCTATTTGTGTGCTGGATAGCTGTAGTCATCGTGTTGTATGTTACATCTTGACTGGGGATGGGCATTTTTTTTTTGTTTTGGATTATTACAGGTTTCTGCTACAAACATTCTTGTACATGACTTCTATTGCACTTGGGCCCACATTTCTGTTACGTGAACATCTAGGAGTAGAATTGCTCCAACATCATGTATATATGTATATGCAACTTAATCAGATTTGCCAAGTGATTGTATTAATTCATATACTAACCAACCATGTTTTCACACTCCCTTTTTTCCACCCCCTGCCAACATTTTCATTTTAGCCATTCAACAACTATGTTTATATCATGATGAAGTTTCTTGGTGACTGAAAAGATTGAATATCTCTTTATCTATTTATTGACCATTTTTATATCCTCTTGTCAGATACCCATTCAAGTCTTTTGCCATTTTTCAGTTGGGTTGTTGGTCTTGGCTGACTGATTTGTAGGAGTTTTTTGTGCATTTGGTTTTTAGTTCTTTGCTATTTTTTATATTTTGCAAATCTCTTCTCCCACTCTGTGGCATGCTTATCCGCTTAATGCTTTCTTTTGATAAACTGAAGTTCGTAATTTTAATGTAATACCATGGAACAACTTTGGTTATGATTAGTGGGATTTATGTCAGATTTAAGAAATCTTTCCCTATCCCAAGGTCAAGAAAAAAAGTCTCCTATTTTCTTCTAGAAACTTTATTGATTTACCTTCCTTATTGGCAGCCATGATCCCTTGGGAGTTTACTTTTGTGTATAGTTTGAGGTAGGAGCCAAGCTTCATTTATTCCTTCACTTAGATACAATAGACTTACTATCATTTATTAAAAACTTTTCCCCCATCCAAAACCGGTTTGACTCAGTGGTAGAGCGTCGGTCTGCGGACTGAAAGGTCCTGGGTTCAATTCCGGTCAAGGGCATGTACATTGGTTGTGGGCACATCCCCGGTAGGGGGTGTGCAGGAGACAGCTGGTTGATGTTTCTCTCTCATCGATGTTTCTAGCTCTCTATCTCTCTCCCTTCCTCTCTGTAAAATATCAATAATATATATATATTTTTTCCCAGCGCTCTGCAGTTAGCCTTTGTCGTACATAAAGTTTTCATTTGTGTGTGTTCCTGTTGCTGGATACTCTATTCAACTCCACTGAAAGTTTTCATTTGTGTGTGTTCCTGTTGCTGGATACTCTATTCAACTCCATTGGGCTATTAATCTTTCTTTGCATGGGCACATTGTTTTTGTTTTTGTTTTTGTTTTGATCTGCATGGGCACTATATTGGCTTAGTTTCTACTGAAGTCTCGATATTTGCTAGTGCAAAACACCCCTTTCCCCTTCCCTCCTCACCTTTAGTTTTTTTGGTTGAGGTCTGTTGGCTGCTTTTGCCTTTTACATTTTTATATAAATTTTAAAATCACCTTGTCAATTTACACACAACATAAAAATGCATGTATGCATGTGGACATACAAACACACACACACAAATCTGCTGGGATTTTTACTAGGATTATGTTGAATGTATAGATTAATTTGGGCAGAATTGGCATTTCTATTATATCCAATCCATGTCTTACAATTCAATCAACTACTCTTTCTATAGACTTCAATTTTTTAAATATATTTTTATTGATTTCAGAGGGAAAGGAAAACATCAATGTTGAGAGAGAAGCATTGATTGGTTGCCTCCTGCATGCCCCCTACTAGGGATCAAGCCTGCAACCCAGGCATGTGCCCTTGACTGGAATTGAACCTGGGATCCTTCAGTCTGCAGGCCGACGTTCTATCCACTGAGCCAAACTATCTAGACCTGGACATTAATTTTATTTTCAAATCTGTGTAGTTGTAAACAATGCTGATGTAAACTTCTTTGACATTGAAAAGGTATCTCTTCTTACTGGAATTTTGTTTTTAAAGGATAGATTCCCTGAGCGGTTTGCTAGATTGAAGGTATGTGTGTCTTACATTGAAAAAAGCGTTACCCAATTGTTTCTAAAATCATATAATGACTCAAATTTCCTCTAATCATACTAGTACATAAGAGGATCCTTCCCCCCAACATTTCTACCCATGGTAGGAGTTTCCTCCCTTTTTAATTTTTATTAATCTTGTAGTAGACATGAATCCTATTGTTACTTTCTTTTGTATTTGTCTGACTACTAGAGAAGTTAAAGATCTTGTCACTTGTTTATTGACATTTGAATTTGATCTTTTCTGAACTGTGTCTTCATATCCTTTGACCATTTTCCTATTTGTTCTTATTCATTTGTTAGAAAATTTTGGTGTAATTTAGATGTTAACATTTTATCAGTCATCTCCATTAAAATGTTTCTCAATCTATTATTTTGCTTTGTTTATGACATCTTTCACCATATTAATGTGACATTAATTTTTATATAACCAAACATGCCTCTATCTTTTAAAAAAATAGTTCCTAAATTTCCTTACTTGGTTAACAATTTTAATTTCTGTCCCGAACTACTCTCTCCTTCAACCATGATCCTTGGGATGGATATACAGATATATACATATCCCCTGAATTTTCTTATAATAAGTTTATGCTTTTATTATTACTTTAAGCCTTTAATCCAGGTGGGATTTTTTTAGTGTAATGTGAGGCAGGGAATTCCACTATATTTTCCTCCTAGGCAGATTATCAGCAACTTTTATTAAATGGGTTACTTTTTTTCCCCCACTGGGATCTATTTCTGGGTTTTCCATTCTATCCCTATGTCAGTCACGTTTCTTATATATTATGTTTTTATATCTGGTAAGGAATAAATTTTCTTTCCCCAACTATTCTTTAATTTTTTTCTTGGCCTTTCTCAGAAATTTATTTTTATATTAATTTTTAGATAAGTTAATGTGAGAAAAATCAATTTAAACTCTAATTAGAATTCCATTTCATTTATGCAGTAATCTTGAGAAGAATTGAAATTGTTATGCTACCAAGTCTTCCGGTCCAGAAGATGCTATGTTTTTCATTTGTATAAATATCATTTTATTTCTCTCAAAAGTATACCAATGTCTTCCTATAGGCTTAACTCTATAATTGAATTTCTTCTGTGTTGCCTTTAATATCTAGGAGTCAGGCTCAGCCAAGTATCATAGACAGAAGTAGCCAACTAAGACAGCAGACATTAATTAAACCACCAATCTGGAAAATAAAAACAAGACCACTGGCACATTTTTAAGGACAGTATACTATACTGACTTTGAAGTCAAATATATCTGGTTCAAATTGTGCTTGCTAAATGAGCCCCGGTTACCTAATATGTAAAGTTGCAATCATAATACCAACCTTGCTGGGTTTAAGTAAGAAATAAGACCTGATTTGCAGTTCCTATGACAGTGTTGGCATGTAGTAAGTAGGTGGCCAATGAGTGCTTAGGAAAGGTGTTTTTTTTTTTTCTTTAATTGCTTGATATTATAAAAGAGAAAAAATATCTTTGCATTGCATATAATTCACCTGGAAAAAATACAGGTGCTCTTTGGTCTTCCAACTGGGGCTCATAGTTATGCCCCCTTCCTATCCCATGCCCCTCCCCACAAACACCATCTTCTAGCTCCCCTCACAGGCTCTCTCCCTCCACATTTGGAATCTGTGCCTCTTGGGGACTTTAATCAACCATGCTTCTCTCAACAGCAGTATCCTGGGCTTGTATTCTACAGATATTATTTGTGCAACATTTTTGCTATTTTTGACATATCACTATTGTCCCCCACTTGTTTTTTTCTTTTGAGGAAGAAACTAAGACCCAGGAAGTTAACAGCAGTGGTTTTCAATTCTAAAATAATTGAAACCCTTTAAAAAAAATCAACATGACTTTTTAGTATAATTATAAAAGGGGGGGGGAATAAAGGTAATTTATAATCAAATAACATGCATTTCTGTATATAAATTCAGGCAAATTCAGAGTAGTGGACAGTGAATCTTGTACCTACTCATCTATACTAATAAAATGGTAATATGCAAATTAGACCAGGAGACTTTCCGAACGTCCTTCTGGACAAAGTCATGGTGGCAGGGTCAAGGCAGAGGTGGTTAAGGGTGATCAAGCCAGGAGGGGTGGGCAGTTGGGAGTTGGGGGCGAGCAGGCCAGAAATGAGGGACAAGGGGGTGAGAAGGCTGGCAAAGGGGGCAGTTGGGGTGAGCAGGCTGGCAGTGGAGGGAAGTTGGGGGCAAGCAGACCAGCAGGGGGTGCAGTTGGGGGAGAGCAGGCTGGTGTGTGTGGGACAGTTGGGGGTGAGAAGGCTGGCAAGGGAGGCAGTTGGGTGAGAGCAGGTCTGTAGGGGGGCCAGTTGGGGGTGAGCAGGTCAGTGGGGTGGCACTTGGGGGTTGAGCAGGATGGCGGGGGGCAGGGTGAGAGCAGTTGGGAGAGAGCAGGCCGGCAGGCAGAGTTGTTAGGAGTGATCAGTCAGGCAGGCATGTGAACAGGAGCCAGCAGTTCCAGATAGTGAGAGGGATGTCCGACTGCTGGCTTAGGCCTGATCCCACAGGGCATCAAGTCTAAACCAGCAGTTGGACATGCCCTGAGGGGTCCCAGTTTGACGAGGGTACAGGCCAGGCTGAGGGACCTTCCCTTTGTGCACGAATTTCATGCACCAGGCCTCTAGTCCTATATAATAAAACCCTAATGTGCAAATCCATCGAAAGGAGGAGCAACTGATCGCTATGATGTGCACTGACCAGCAGGGGGCAGGCGCTCAATGCAGGAGCTGCCCTCTGGTGGTCAGTCCACTCCCACAGCGAGAGCACCGCTAAGCCTGGCTCTGGGGCTGCCAATTGCAGCAGCAGTGGTGGCAGGAGCCTCTCCCACCTCCCCTGCAGGCAGGCAGTAAGGAATGAGGGGTCCCAGACTGAAAGAAGGTGCAGAACAGGCTGAGGGACCCTCGCCTCCCAGTGCACAAATCCGTGCACTGGGCCTCTAGTATATATACACGCACAGATACATAGATAGATGTATATTTTGACGCAGATGTGTTATATCACCGTTGTTCCAGTATTGTGATGTGCCTAAGTGGTAAACAGCTCTTAATGAGATGAACTGGAAAAAGTGTTCCGTTTCCCTTGATTTACGTGGTGGTCGTTTTCTTGCCAACACCAGCGTTCTTTATAGCATACTTTGATTTATGTGTGAAACAGAGTCCAGGCTCAGATAATCATTATAAGCAAGTTCCCATCTCTATGGACTGGTGGGTTGTAATAAGCAAATGTGGGCTTTTCCCACACGTGTCAGGGTGCCCAGTACCCCAGGCTTATCCCCCCAAATGTGCAGGGTACCCCAATTGTAGGGCTATTCTGGACACACACACACCACACACACACAAAGCCCTCTAGAGGACAGTCCCAGCCCCACTGAGAACCTCGTGCCAGCTTGGGACCCAGCAGTGCGCCCTTCCTGACCAGGGCACCGGGCGGGAAGATGGATGTGGTGGGCACCCAGCTCAGCTGCCCAGGCAGGATTTCCCCGGACCTCCGCGGCCCCTTTGTTGGCCCGGAGAGCAGCTAGCTCCCGGCTTACGGAGGAGGTCAGGGGAAAGTGATTTCAATTAGAGGGGGATCACCGAGGTCTCAAGCCAACACAGACAAGTTGTGTAACACCGGTGGCGCGGCGACCGGAGTCATTTATCCTCCTCCGAGCCAGCAGCGGGCTTTGCAGGAAGCCCCTTTGCTGCCCTCACCGCCATCTCCCTTCCTTTTTTGGCTTCTGAACGGAAAGGGAAACAGAAAGAGCGGCCTGCTGCTGAGTCTCTCTTCTCTGCAGGGAGATAGGGAGGCACTGACACAAGGGCGGCAACAGGAGCTGCGGGAGGTGGCCAGAGGTCTGCCCCCTGCCCCCAGGCCCGGAGGACACGTGTGGTCTTCCGGGGTTCAGGGTTGGAAGCAGAAAGAGGAGACACTGGGAGGGGCAGGATGCATGACTGGTCGCCTCCCCTTCACCCCCTTTCTTCTATGCGAATCCTCCCGCACTCAGGGCCTGTCTCCAGGCCCCCTCCTCCTTGAAGTCGCCTGGACCTCGACTTGTGGACATTTAGGATGCATATTGTTCAATTCAGAACATGGCACCCTATCCCCCGATGCTTCGTAATATATATATATGAAATTAATATATATATATATATATATATATATATATATATATATATATATATATTAATTTCATAGAGGAAGGGAGAGGGAGAGAGATAGAAACATCAATGATGAGAGAGAATCGTTGATTAGCTGCCTCCGGCATGTCCCCTACTGGAGATCAAGCCCCCAATCCAGGCATGTGCCCTTGACTGGAATCAACCCAGGATCCCTCAGTCCTCAGGGCTGAGGCTCTATCCATTGAGCCAAACCAGCTAGGGCCCGATGCTTCTTGAGCTTAATCTTCATCCAGCCTCTGTTTCGACCCTGGTGCTGCCTAACTGGCCATATGCTAGCCCACTGCTCTCTAGGTGCATTTCTTTTCCAAGGTGCCAAAAAGAGACACAGGCAAACCTGGGTGTAAGCAGCATCCGGGTGAAGAGGGCAGGGGAGCTAAGGAAGCAGATGCTGCGGAGCATGTGGAAGGACTCAGGAGGCCGGTGCTGGGTAGAACAGGGATGAGGGAGGGAGGCCAGGAGAGCTGTGGGTACATCCCGGAAGGCTGTACCTGGTGCTGGCACAGGGGCACTTCCACGAGGGCCTGGCATGCAGGCTGGTGACCCTCATCCCGCAGTGTGACTGGCACGTGAAGGTAATAAAAATGGCAGCTATAGCGTTCATATTTGTATCGGTACCGTGTTCAGCCTCTCTGGTCCAAAATGGGCTGATGGATGGCAATTAGGAGGCTTTGCATTGTAACGTCTTTGATTCTGAAATGCCCTTCACCCCAGACAGAAGAGGTTTGGAGGGGTGCAAGCACCCCATCCCCCTGGGAAGGAAGAAAAGGCTCAACTTGGAAAATAACTAAGTTTAATTTTTTTTAAAGAAGGATTCACAGAAGTGTGAAGCACTGTCCTTGCCTTCTTGTGAATAAAACGCTACAAAATCCAACTAGTGTATGCATGTCCGTGTGTGTGTGTGTGTGTGTGTGTGTGTGTGTGTGTGTGTGAGTGTGTGTGTGTGTGTTGGCATCCCAGATGTCCTGGTCGAGAGGCCCAGACTCTAGGCTGGCCCTGCTGTTACAGTCTATGACCTCAGCAAAGCCACTTAACCTCTGCCAAATGGAGCCTCAATATCTTTCCAACTCACCTCACCGGGGCATTGTGCGGATCAACAGAGATAATGGATGTGGGAATGCTCGGAAAGAAGGGAACGTGCTACAGATGCCAGGCGTGGTGCGTCCGGGCCGGGCTTCCCTCTGACAGGACAGGGGGCTGGCCCACTTCAACAACCCTCCCACCACCGCCATGTCCTCTCCTGCTCGTCACGTTTCCACCCAGCTGTTTTAATTGCCTTACAGTTATGTGTGCACCTCAGAGAACTGTGGGTACTGGAGAGCTAAATTCTGCCTGGGTGTTTTCTTCTTTCACTCAGAATAAGCAGTAGACCGCGGGGTGTGGTCTATCCTTGTCCCTTTAGGAAACAGCCTTTAGGTTTGAGGTCATGAGTGGAGGGGTGTGTTCAGCATCTCCTTTGCCTCTGATGTACCCTTACATGCCACTCCTCTGCATGCCCTTCTCCTCAAAGCCACCAGGCAATACCCTTCCTCAGTCTGGGCTTTCCAACCTCTGCATCCCTGACACAACCATGGCTGTCCAACCCCCTGGATGCCCAGCTCAGAAACTACCTCTCCCCTTCCCTCCTCCACCCACTGCTCCCACTCAAAAAACACCCAGGTCCCACTTTATGGACACTATCTTCTTTAAAGGGAAATGTCAATTATTTATACGTGGACAGAGTGAAGGTAGCAGCTTAATATGTTACCTGCTTCTGTGATTGTGAAACAGCTAATATGGAATGGAGGCATTTCAGTAGTGGAATTGATTCGGATATGATTATAGGTAAATCAGAGAGTAGCACTGACAAGTCACCAAACTCAGGAGAGCATAAAGCTGGCCCCAAACTATTACCTGCCTATCCTGTGCCATAAGAACTGAGCTATGGCCAGTTCTATTGAGGCTCCAGCCATACTCCTAGCTTCCCTCTCAGTGGATGGTGCATTTGTGTATTGCGTGTGCATTGGATCCATGGGTAGGCAGTAAAGATGGCACCGACAATCCTTAATATATAAAGATAAAGTATAATAGATATCGATATATTCCAAGGTCCAGAGTCATAAAATAAGTTGGTTTGTGATATGCACTTGTTTATAATAATGGAAGTTCAACTCGCAGTTTCTATCCATAGTTCAAAAGGACACGTTTCCTATTCAAAAATCATCCTTTCATTTATCCCCCTTCTCCAAAACAAACAATCAAAATTTCTTCTTCCTACAAGCATTAATAAGTGAAAGTGTGTTTATATTTTAGATACTAACATGAGCTCAGCAAAACCACTTTGGGTTTGCACCTCTGATTAAGGGTAGAATATTTTTAAGTAACATGCTTTGTAGACAGAGGTATATATAGAAACTCAAATATAGTCCATTTCATACTCATCTGATTTTTAAAAAAATATGTCTGGTGAACACTAACTGTGATGAGTAATATAAATTAGTATAACCACAAGCCTAAAACTATGCATTCCCTAGAGCCCAGGAATTCTACCTACGCTCTCATACGTGTGTGTGAGGAGGAGGAGAGTCAGAGACTGGTCACTGTGGCAGTATTATTGCAGGAGAAAACTGAGTATTCGTGTGATAGAATGTTGGGATGCAGGCAAAAAGAACGCTGTTTCAAGATATATCCCATGACCACACATCCTGTAAGGGTTAATTAAATACTGATTGCCCATAAACTCTGTCTTCCTAACTCACCCACAGACATATCTCTTCTGAACTTCCAAGGCACTGTCTGCAGCATGCCTGTGAGTCCCAGATGATAGTGGGTTTGGCACCTGATCATACTTGTCACATGACACATTCTGTTGTTGGTGCCTACGAGTCTTGTGTCCTGGAGGTGCAAACATCAGAAGGACAGGGCTCATGAGGGCTCCTCTGAGCAGGCAGGGCTCTGAGGACACTCCTTCTCGGGGCCTTTCAAGCAGGACACCTTTTAATGTAAAAATATTTTAAGAACTCCACTTGAGGGCAGAGCGTTCACCAACTGAGAAAATTCAAGCTGATCAAATCTCCTAAGAATGTGATAAAGCAGAAATGCATTGGTTTAGCAATCACAGCTACTCATAAGCATGTGAAAATGCTACCTTAGTGTGCAGGCACATTTTTCCTTTCAGCTCCTAATAATGCTGGGTGACCAAATGCAACCCCAACCTGTTTGCAGCCAGTGCTCACACCCCTAACCTCAACACTCCATGGCTTCCAGGTGAGCACCACAGCTCCACATAGTGCTCCTTCCTCCCCCGGGGGTCCTCCACCGCATCTCCTTAGTATCTGCTGTGGTCCAGCCTCACAGACCTTTCCCAATTACCTGGTCCACAGTCCATACTTGACTTAGTTCCGGCTTCTACTCTCACCTGCTTCTCTGCAAATGTGGTTCACCATTCTCCCTTCCCCAAGGCCCATCTTCTCCACTGAAACCAGCTCAGAGACCCCTTCCCCCAAACCTTCCCCATTGCCACTCACTGGAACTGACATGCCCTTCCACGGCCCATTACCTGAAGCCTGTTTTGGCACCTAAACTTGCTCATCCTATAGTTTGGGAGCATCATCTTACATTTCTTTGAGGATGTGAACTCCTTAAAGACAGGTGATTGGGAGGTAGTTGTGGGATAACCAGACAGCCTCCAGTTGCCTATAGTCCATGCCCACTGCGACTCATGTAAAATCACACTCCAGGAAAGACGAGAGTCACATTCCAGTGACCCCTTCAGGGCAGAAATGGGCTCTTAGTTCAATGCCAGGCTGCACATCCCTGTTCATCACACCAAGAAAATCGGAACCTGTGCCTTCCACCCCTGAGGGCTGGGCCCACAGTGTTAGAGGCCTGTAGACTAATCTTATAGCTGTCCCTGATTTTATATCTGTGCCCCTGTCTCCCACTCCTTCCCAGGGGGCTAGGAATTATTCTTTCCTGCTGAACCCATAACTGTGCCTCCAAACCTTCAGACTGTTAGGGTCCTTGGATAAAGTTTGGCTCACTCTCCCATTCTCCCATAGCCTTGACCCCAGAGCTGGGCCAGGAGTCCAGAGGCCTGGGCTCTCTTTCCTTGGTCGTGCCATCTGTAAAATGGGGTGGTGGCACTTGCTCAAGCCCCTTCAGCTTTCAAGTTCCCTAGATCCTTTTCATTCTGGTTGGCAATTTAAAAAAAAAAAAAAGGTGGGCAGCATTAATGGTGACTCTAATCTGCAATTCCAAAATGATTTTAGTGCTCTGACTGTGGATCATAAGCAAAATTTTAATTGGCTGCTGTATGAATTTTCTATTTAAAGGGGGATAGAATGGCTTGCAGTGGCGCCACCTCCAGATCTCTAGTTCTGACTTACTCAGAAGCGCCTGGGCCTCCCCATCTAACTTCCACCCACCCACTTTGCTATTGAAGAGGCATCTGACCATGGGAGGTGCATTTTATTTTTGATTGATTGATTGATTGATTGATTGATTGATAAGGTATTACATATGTGTCCTCATCCCCGACCAGGGAGCAGCAGTTCTCCTTGTCCCAACATCACAAACAAGCTCCTTCCCCTGGTGGCAGAGGACTGGCTAGTCTGGGCTCCGCTGCCCGAGGACATTCGCTGCCAGGAGTGCCTGGCCCTGGCCGAGGCTGGGCTGCAGCCCAGGGTGGGCGGCTTGGAGGGGGTCTCAGCTCTGCAAAGCTGTCCAGAACATTAAGCCTTTGCAGCTCCCCCCCCCACCCCCATGAGATTGCTGATCAAAAAAGGGAGGCAAACAAAGGCGGGTGAATGGGAATCAAATTGAGTTGGGGCAGCAGACAGATGGGGCCTGCCAGGCGCCCACAACCCATCCTATTCATTAAAAACACAGAGAGAGATAATCTGCCTCCTCCCTGAGGCTTTGCCAGAGGTGGGAGGTACCAGATGGGGGTGGGGAGCAGGGCCTGGGGGCCCAGATGTTTCCAAACCATAGGATCCCAGCCCGCCAGCTTGGTAACCCTTGGCCTCCAGGTTAATTGTCTCGCCTGTGCTTGGGACTTCTGTATTGTACATCAGGTTTTCCTAAAGCGGGCATCCCTGTACAGAAAGGCTGAGATGCTGGGAAGGGAGGGGTGGAGGTGGAACGCTGGAAGGTGGTCCAGCTACTAGGTGATCTGTGCAGGTGCAGGGAGCAGAGAGGAAGGCATGGGGAGTTGGGTCTGTCCTCAGAATGCCTGGAATTATTCCTACTGAAGCCCCTTCTTGGAGAGGTGCATGGTCAGTATTAAGTTAAAAAGGAGCAGGCCTGATAGGAATTGCCCCAAATTCTCCTCCCTGCCCCTGCTCTTGGGAAAGAGCCACATGTAACTATTGACGTGTGTGTGTGTGTGTGTGTGTGTGTGCGCGCGCGCGCGAGTGTGCGCACGCCCACTTACATGCAAAATAAGATGTTGAGAGCTTTCCAGTTACAGAGAGCATTCCTCCATCCTCTCATGTAATATTAGCAGCAAACATGGAAGATGCATAGGGCTTGGTGAGCAGGTCCCAGGTCATGCAATTTGAGTGACTTCTTAAAGTCACATGGTTACTAGATTACAGACTCCTGGCCAAGCACTATCTAGCATATATGCAAATGCAATCATGCATGTGCCATACATATGAACACATATGCCAATGTGTACTCTTGCCTCTGCATGCCTACTGATGGGCACTGGGCTATATATGCATCCATGGGGGTGCATGCAGAGAGAATCCTTCCCATTTGTGAAGCATCTTGCTGCTAATACTCCCTCTACTACATCTCTTTTTGTATCAATTCTCACAGATGCCCGGCAGTCCTAGGCAGTCACTGACCTTTGCTTTGGGCCCATGTTCCATCCTTCAAGGAGCCAAACCAAATGAACCCAGAGAGACTATATTAATCCCCATAATATTTCTCAGAATCAGATTACAAATTTGTTCTTTGAAAGTTGTCGGCTAAGCAGAAGAAGTCTACCCTGTTAATGGGGAGGAGGGATCAAGAGAGCAGCCTGAGAAATCAGGTGTCAAGCTGACCTTTTGGAAATAGCCAAGTACTCATTCTTACTATTGATTCCTTTCAAGGAAGACATTAGACACTTTATCTCCCAGCTGTTGAGCTAAGGGCAGGGCCAGCAACATGTGGAAGCAAAGACAACAGTCTTCTATACCCCTAGAATACACAGGCACAGGGCCCTACTGACCTATATCTTTTTAAAAAAATATATTTTATTGATATTTTACAGAGAGGAAGGGAGAGAGATAGAGAGCTAGAAACGTCGATGAGAGAGAAACATCGACCAGCTGCCTCTTGCACACCCCCCAACGGGGATGTGCCCGCAACCAAGGTACATGCCCTTGACCGGAATCGAACCCGGGACACCTTCCGTCCACAGACCGACGCTCTACCACTGAGCCAAATCGGTTTCGGCCTGACCTATATCTTTTAAATATTTGCCACAGGTCTTGCAATTCCAACATTAGAGATGTATTTTTTTAGGGTAAGCATTGCCCTCCACAATCTTCAGAAATAAAAATTTTTGCTTCAATATACCCAGAATATATATTGGGTCTGTTGTAGAGTAGTTCTCAACCCTAATTGTTAAATGTTTGAAATAGAGATTTCCAAACTCTACTCGATCATTATTCATTTATTCAACAAATATTCATTGAGCACCTACCTTCCATGTGTCAGATGCTAATCTAGACACTAGGGATATGACAGTGAATTAAATGGCCAACATTCCTGCCTGCCCAGAGTTTATATTCTAATAATGGGAGTGTAGGCTATTAGTGAACATATAAACACAAGAATGCCAGATAATGGCAAGTACAATGCAGAGACTTAGAATGATGCCAAGGTAATTACACTTCAGTGGGCAAAGAACATGACACTTAAGCAAAAGTCTACTAAATGCCAAAGTCTAGGGGAAGAGCGTTACAAGCAAGGCAATGGGTGAGAATCTGGAGTGATTTCTCCAGCTGGGAATATAGCTTCAGTTGCCATTGACATGGAATGGGTTTTTCAAGCCACTGGATTGAATGAGGCACTTAGAAAGTGTAGCTAGAGAACAAAGACTGAGTCCTGAGACACCCAACTTTTAAAGTTAAAGAAAAGAGGGTGACAAATTATCATTAAAAAGAATGTCCAGGTAAGACAGCAGAAAAACCTGTGATATTCGAGAAGCCAAGGGAAAGATATTTCAAGAAGGATGTGATTAACTATACCACATGCCATGATGAGTCAAGGAAGACAAGAACAGAGAAATGACTTTGGATTTGGCTCCCTGAAAGTAATTGGTGACTCTGATAAGGATAATCTCAGTGGCATGGTGGGGATGGGAACCCAGCTGGGGCAGAAGAGAATACGAGAGGAGGAGATGGAAACGGCAACTTGAATGAGTCCTACAAAAAGTTTTCATGTGCCGAAACTGGTTTGGCTCAGTGGATAGAGCGTCGGCCTGCGGACTCAAGGATGCTGGGTTCGATTCAAGTCAAGGGCATGTACCTTGGTTGCAGGCACATCCCCAGTAGGGGGTGTGCAAGAGGCAGCTGATCGATGATTCTCTCTCATTGATGTTTCTAACACTCTATCCCTCTCTCTTCCTCTCTGTAAAAATTCAATAAAATATATTTTTAAAAATATATCGGTTTCCCCTGAAGGAAACCAGAATAAAAAAAAAAGTTTTCATGTGAGGGAGAGGAAGGCAGGTAGTAACTATAATGAAGTGGGATCAGTAGAAACTTTGGGATCCTTTATTTTAAGATAAGAAGCAAAGGTAACCTCTAGAGCTGGAGACCCATGTAACTCTAGAGCTGTGAGGTATTGTCTGTGCTGAACACTCATTTCAAAAGTGAGAGATTGAAGTCCAGAGATGTGAGGTCACTGCTTGGTGGCACAGACTGGTCTGCAGAAGGACGGGTCTTTAGGATTCCTGATCCTGGAATGGACCTTGTAGAAGGTAGACAGGCTCACGAGGATCTCAGATTAGCCACCAAGGAAGCCTGCTCCTCCTGAGTTAGTGCCCCACTCCTGTTTTCCTGTTCCTGGTAAGCCCGGCCTGTTCTCAATGGTCTTTGGTGAGTTCCCCAAAGATTAGGGGGCATGAGTGGACACCCCTAGTTTAATCACTTTCCTTCACACACTTGCAACTTTTGGGGGCCCTCCAAGGGACTGAAATCAATGACTGATAACCTAAATCAGATAAAATAACTCCAGGGGAAAAGAGATAGATGGGCTCACATTCTTCTTCTTAAGTGGCCTGCGTGTGCAGACATGCCTTATAGAGTCCTACTGGCCTGGAACCATGTGTGACCACATGACAAGAACCCTGGATGGGATTGAAGGGATCTGAGTTCTGGTCCTGGTTTTGTTGGCACTTCACCGTGTAGCCTTTCTCTTTCTGAGCCTCGGTTTTCCCATTTGTATAATTAGAGGAGACCAGACAATTGCTTTCCTTGGTCCCTTCCAGATGGGTGGGAGGACACTTGCCATATGTTCATACATGGTTCAGGGACAAGGGGACCCACATGCCATGTCTGTATATATATTCCCTCCTGAAAGTTCTATAGGAAGGAATGACCTCATTACAGTCCCCAAACCCAGCTAACATGCACCATGTCTCTCAATGGACCAGCTCCTCCGTGGTACCACCGCACCCCATTGCACCCTCGGGAGATTGTCCAGGATATAGATGTCCTAACGCTCTCCTCTGAGAGCCTTCTTTCCAGGCTTCTTCCTCTTTCTAATCAGAGCCCCACCTTGCCAGGGTTCGCTTCCTACTTCAGGTGCTCCCAGGGAACCATCGAGACCCTGGCCTTCTCTCCGGGCCTCTCGACATTGTGAGCCAATGGTTTGGAGACCAAGACTCGAGTTGATACAGTGATTTAATATCTCAAAAGTATGATCTGAACCCAGTGGGCAGGCTCTTCTACTCTGTCAGAACCACCAACGGTTGTTATTTTACTTGTTCTTGCTTCAGCTTTTTTTACATGGAGGGCAAAGGTCTTTTCCATTTCTCCTCCTAAAGCAAACCAAATCATATAATCAATTCGACTGGTGCAAGGCTGATCCACAGCATTAAAGCGGGTATTTGTGGCTGATATGACGGGGGAATAAAGTGCTTGTGAAAACCAACTGATTAGTCCAGCGGTTGGGAATGAATCCACGTCTGTGTTCATCGATCTTTCCTAATCTTTGTCAATGCCTGTGTGCTCCACTCCCATGCCACTGATGGCAACAAAGGGCCCTGGGAATGGCAACAGGGTGAGCATGGGGGGTAGGGGGGTGTCTCTGATGTTGCTTTCCATTTAAAGAAACAGATCCAGTCAAACCATGGGTGCAATAATCAAACAATGTTGGAGGAGAGATTTAAGGGCTAGGAGAGGACACTGTGCTCCCCCAAACACTTGCCAATCTGTTCCCTGATAAAGTCTACAAACCCAGAAATCTCGTCTAATACGGGCCTTGGGCAACATAATGCTTTGGGCCAGAGTGCTTTGCAAGAGTCTGTAACATTATTTTGCAACCTGGAAAAAAAATTGGCTCTAAAATAAGGAAACTTCAAAATTAATTAAACTTTAATCAAATGTTCTGCAAAGTATATCGTTTTGTCAACTATTGAACCACAACTCAACTCAGATAGTTAAAAATAAATGAGATTTCTTGTATTCATGTATAAATGAGTGCATCTGTAATGTTCAATATGATGTGGGATGGAGTTATCTCGAGCAAGAAGACATAAGAACGGCCCTGTGCTGCAGAGGAAAGCAGCCCCTGCAGTGCCACCTCACTGCCAGGACCCTCAGGTTGCTGGAGACAGACCAAAGGGCAGATCAACGAGCCTCTTGCAGCCCCCTGAAGACTGGCTATAGGAGAACGCACCAACAAAAAATTCCACCTACTTATGACTGCCATTTAATAGACATACCCAACAGTCCATGTCACTGTATTGACACTGTGGGAAATAGCACTTTCACTTATAAGCTTTGTGATCAAGGAAAGAAAAATGTGTATCTAAATATCTATCATAATAAAAGCATAATATGCTAATTAGACCGGACAACCTTCTGGATGAAGCCAGGGCTGCAAGGGCTGGCTTCCCCTTGCACGAATTTCATGCATTGGGCCTCTAGTTTGTAATAAGGATACAATCAGTAGTATCTGCCTGTGAGTGGTACAAACACATAAGGCAGTTTGCTGTAGGCCATGGGGATTGGGAAATTAGGAGAAGAGCTAAAGCTAGTCTAAACCCACCAAACTAGGGTAGGTGACCAGCACTGGCCTAGATGATGCCCACCTCATGACCTCCTTGTTGGTCCCAGGGCATCTGATGGCTAGAAAACTCTGGAGTTGATACCAATTCGATCCCTCAGTCCCGCCGGCTGTTTACACCTGACATACACTTTCCCCCCTGTTCTCCTTTAGCTCCTTTCCCAAGTCTTTCATTTTCTCTCTGTTTTTATTGAGATAATAATTCACATATCACAAAATTCACCCCTTTGGAGTATAGAAATCCTTGTTTTGTTAGCAAATTCACAACGCTGTGTTACCTTCACCACTAGCTCATTCCAGAACATTTTCATCACTCATTTATTGGTTCTCATCTTTTTTTTTTTGCTATATTCCTTAGGATTGTCTATATATAAGACTGTGTCACCTGCAAATAGAGATAGTTGTAATTCTTCCTTCCCAATATGAAGACTTGTTTTTCTTTTTCTTGCCTAATTGCCCTGGGTAGACCCTCCAGCCTAATATTAACTTGAAATGACAAGAATAGATATTTGCATCTTGTTCCTGATCTTAGGGTGAAAGCTTTGTCTTTTACATTAAGTGTGGTGTTCACTGTGGGTTTTTGTAGATGTCTTTTGTCAGGTTGAGGAAGTTCCATTCTATACCGAGGTGTGGGGTTTTTTTGTTTGTTTGTTTCTTTTCATGAAATGGTATTGGATTTTGTTGAGCGGATTTTCTGTACACTTGTCTAATGAGATGATTGTGTGTTTTTATACTCTGTTTTATTAAAATGGCATATATGTTACCTAGATAGACTTACATATGTTGAACCAACTTGGTATTCCTGTGATACGTTCTATTTCTAAGTCTATTTCTAAGTTAAACACACATAGTTCCTTTGCCACTCATGCCTGGTTTAAGACCTGGAGTCAGGTCAGGTGAAAAGCAGCACTCTGAAAAATTCCAGAGAGAGGTAGAGTGCTGGGAGTGTGGCCTCCTGGGGGGGGGGGGATTTAACAATTTGCAAAAGATTGTCACATTATTTGCTTCTGCTCAGTGGCTATTTGAAGTAGAGATATTATACTTATTTAGACAAATGTGCCCCTGCTCATGGATTATCTCTGTCTAGTGACAACAGTAACCAATGTAGTCATATACGTTCTTTTTCAAAGTGGAGAAAAGAGAAGAATCACCTGTAATCTTATTTTACCAGAACTATGGATAGCTTTGTTGGAGGTGGAGACCAGGTTAGTTGAGGTGTAATTTACATACAGGGAAAAAATGAACTTTGAGAATTCATTCTATCCATTTTGACGAAAGCATACAGCCATGTAATTAACACCATACTCAAGATAGAGAAGAGTCCCACCAAAAAAGTTCCCTTGTGTCCCTTTGTAATCAATCCCCTCCCTCCACATGAAACCACTGGCAACCATTGATCAATTTTCTGTCCCTGTAATTTTTTATTTTCCAAAATATCATAATTAAAATGGTACAGTATAATATCTAGCCTTTTATGTGTGGTTTCATCCACTTAGTATAATGCTTTTTGGATTTATTTATATTGCATCCATCAGCAGTTCATTTCTTTTTATTCCTGAGTAGTATTCCACTGTATAGATATACCACCGTTTGTTTATTTGTGTACCAATATTTGAGTTGCTTTCATTTTTGGCAATTATGAATAAAGCTGCTACATGCATTCACATACAGGCTTTGGGATGGGTTCATTTTGTTGGACAAATACTCATGAATGGGATTTCTAGGTCATATGGAAGCTATATGTTTAACCTGATAAGAAACTGCCCAACTGTGGCTCTACATTTCATAGTTTCACCATCCCATCAGCAGCATGTGTGATCCAGATGCCTCCCAAACTTGCTGTTACTTGGTGTTTTCAGCAGGTTTTTTTTGTTGTCTTATTCATTATAATAGGTCTACAGTGATTTTTATCTTTTTTATATGTGCATGGAAATTATCATTTACTGGAAATTATAGTTCATATCCAACTTTGTATACTACTTTTTCATCTAATGGTAAAGAAAGCGTTGGTCCACATGGCTACCATTTGAAGACTGACTAATATTCGGTCAAGTAGATATGACACAAGCACCTTTTGGTGTGAGCTGTTTTCAATCTTTCTTGTAAGCCGCACTGCAATTAAGGCCTGTATACATTAGCTTTTTCATCTAATGGAGTACTTCCTCAGATTAGAGTTCCGCAAGCAGGATCCTAGGTCAAAGGCTATACATATTTTTATAACTTTGGATTGCTTTCTGAAAGGGTTTTATCTATTTATAAGACTACCAGGAATGTACAAGGGAAAAACTTTCAGGGCACTGTTGTCAATATTAGGTATGTTCATTTAAGGAAAAGACTTATTTATGAATGAATGATTCTTTTTTTAAATTTACATTTATTTTGCCCCTAGTGAAGCTGAACATTTTCTTAATATTCTTGTTTACTAGTTGTATTTTCTACTCTATAAATTATGCTTCTCTTCTTAGCTTCTTATTTGGGACATGGTATTTTATTATCAGTTAATATGACCAATTTAAATAATAAAGATTTAAACCTTTGTCAGGGTAGCTATAAATATTTTCCCAATTGTTTGTTTGACTCCTTTTTTTTTTCAACATACGGGAATGTTTTGTTTTTGTATATAGTCAAATCTGCCATTCTTTTCCTCTGATAATTTCTATATTGCTTCTAAGCTTAGAAAAATCATTTTCATACCTCTCTCCTGAGGCTTGATAAATGGTCAATTTAATTTCATCTAGATTTTCTCAAGATTTAAGAATATTTATCTCTGTGGGATATAGAGTTTATATTGATATTGAATGGGACATAAGCATTACAAGAGATATTTTGTAACATGCCTTAATGTAAGTAAACCATTCTATGAAGTCACTAAAGGATTGAACCTAAATTCATCTAAATGTGATAACACACTCCTTTTGTGTCCCACTTCGCCCATCCCAGGTATCAGGCGTGCATTTTAAGAGGACTCCATAAACAACGCCTGAATGCCCGCCAAACGTTGACTCCGTGGAGGTGTGTGCCAGTCCCTTGGGAGGCTGATGAGGTGATTATACACCAGGGGGCTAAACAGATCCCCATTCAGTATCGGGGCCATGGGTCCCATGCTACTTCCCATCTCCCTGAGTCTCTGCCCCACATGTCCACATTTCTAGAACCCCTGCCCCCTAGCTTGGATGATCTCGGGCCTGCATCTGCTTCTTCTTGGGGAACAGGAGATGCTCCCTGTTCTGTACCTGCCAGAACTCACACTGGGAACCCTGGTGTCCAGGATTCCCAGAGTGGCAGGGTAGCCTCCCTGGCCTGTTTGGCCCCATGATAAGACTTTACCCAATTCATTTTTTCTGATGACATCAGGAGCAGATAACTCTCCTCCTTCGTTAATCCAACAGAGGTAACCGAATTCTATACAATTTCATATTTAATTATGTCCGTTCTCTACATATTGGTGAGTGGAATGACCTCTCTATGTAGAGAAAAAAAAGCCCATTTCTCAGTGAGAGGCCTCCTGAATGAAGAGGCCCTGGCCATTGCCCTGTTTTGCACAGGCAGGAGAAATAGTTCCATTTCTCATAGTGATGCTGGGCCTGAGCCATCCAGCAGAAAATCCGCTCGGGAGCCCCGGAGAGCATGGGAGCTGAGAGAAAGCAGCTCAGTGAGCCGAAGCCCCTCTCAGGCTCAGATCAATATTAACAGGCGCAGGGCCTCTGGTCCGTGGGCAGATGCCCACGTCTCCTGCGGGAGGGTGAGGCGTGGGCTGTGGTGGCAGGGATGGGTTGGCCAGACCCCTCCATCCGCAAGAGCCAGACCCCCCTCAGGGTCCATCAGAACAGCCGGCATTTAGTCAAAAACTCTCTCCAAAAGAAAGAGCGTTAAGGCAGAGAGCTTGAAGTGGATCCCAAGTAATTAAGTGTATAAATTAATTCTTCCCCTAAGAAATGTTCTTCTCCTATTATTAGATTTGGTTCTCAGAGGAGCTACATCCAAGTAGTGGGTTTCCAGTTGTGTGTGTGTGTGTGTGTGTGTGTGTGTGCCCGCGCACACACGCGTACGCTAACACACATTCTGGGCTTTGCTGCCTGAAGCCTACAATTAAAATGAGTGACACGAATGTGTCTTTAAAAGAGAGATCTGTAGAAAACTAACGGATTGTCTGTCAGGGGAAGAAAGAAAAATGAAATATAGCTGCCTCAGCCCGCTGAATGGATGAATAGGAAAGTACTTGTCCATCCCAGTACCCAAAGGGATAAAGCCCGATGATAGCCTTCTCAACTGCTTAGCGTGTAATGCATGTGCTGTGGCGATGCCAGTAATGTCTTTTTTACTTCTTCCTATCGGGGAGGGATGAATCAGATATGAGGAGAGTTGGGACATGATTTTCAACCCATTGCTTTTGATTAAGTGCCCGGACAGGCGGGTCCTGGGACTTGCAGGAATATTAATGGGGCATAAAGTGTTATAAAAGGGACTGGGCCCTACTCTTGTCCAAATGCCATTATCCTGGAATCAGAGACCCTGGTGTGATATGTCCACGGTTAACCTTTTTTCTCTGACAGGAAATTTTCTCCGCCCACTCACACCATCAATTATGCTGCATTTGGCCGGAATGGTGAGGGATGACTTTATTGCAAATGAAAGAGGCGCACGTGCCAGGCTCCCAAATACCACCAAACACTGCCCCAGGGGCAGGCCCGGAGGAAGACGGTGTCAGGTCGGCTGGCCAGTAGGGTTTGGACAAACTGGTTCTTTTGTGTTTAGGCTGGTTTTCCAATTTTCTGGCTCCTTTGCTTGCTTTGGGGGGGAAAAAGAGAGACTGAGTAACTGAAAAATGATGATTATTAATATTTGGATCCAAAAAAATAGTTAATTGAACAAGATTTTGGCTATCCAAAACCGGGGGAGCATGATCGGCAGGGAGAATCTCGGTTGCCCGGGACAGCAGGAGGAATGCCAAGAGATTCCTTCCAGTCTGAGCTTCCCAGGGGAATGCTCACTGGGACAGTGTCTCCAGGGAACCGGGCCCTTGGCTCTTGTCCTAGCTCTGTCTCACCCACAACACTCCCCCTCGGTCTCCCCTGTCTGCCTCCGCACCACCCAAACTTTGCGATACATTTTTTTCTGCAATCAGCAAGTTGCATATTGTCCAGCTGTTCTGTCATTTATTGTAAACGTCGGCAAAAAGGGAAAAAAAAGAGAGAGAGAGAGAGAGGAGAAGGAAAAGAAAAAAATTCCACAGTGCTATAACCTAGTCCTGAGTGTAAATCAAACATTCCCTGTCATGTTGATAGCTTGTGTTAGTCTAATGTATTTTATATTACTCAAAAGCTTTGAAACCCTGCAGCTTTCTTCATATAGGCCATTATGCGGTTATCATTAAATTGTCTTGCAAAGAACATTATCGGTAATTATAGCAGACACTAAAATCAAATGATCAGAGTGGGACCTTTAACACCAAGAGGAACCATTAGAAGTTAATCAAATAAAAGGATGAGAATAATTATGTTAGGATTAAGCAGTAATATGCCAGAAGTTATATACTTTGCTGACTATATATCTTTACTCCCAGCTTCCTGAATTTCCTTTTCGTTGATGTGTTTTTATATAATACTTTGGCACAGAATGTAAACGACAATATTTTTGTCATGGCACGATCAGGCTCGGAGGTTCATAGGCGGTTCAAATCTAAATGCCATCAGAGGCACGGAGGTAATGATGAAGATAAAAATAATAGTAATAAAAAAAAGTGCAAAGCTGGAAAAAAAATCCATCGGTCAATGAAGCGTGGCAAAATGATAAAAATGATTGCAACAGGCACAGGTGCAAGGGAAGTCGTTACTGGCTGGTGGCTCTGCCCTGGAGCCTGAGGATTTCTCCTGCAGGCCTCGCTGCAAACCAGCGTGCCCCGAAGGCTCCCTGGCATGGTTGTGCCTCAGAGAAGGAAAAGCCAGCATCTTGCAGGCTCTCCAGTTGCCCCTGCCAGGGCGGATGTGTAGAGCTGTTGTGGAATGGGGATGCTCACAGTGCAGGCAGGAGGGGAGCGGGGTCCCCTGCGTCTGAGCACTGCCAGCAGAGGGTCACTTCTGTGCCCCTCCTCTTTCTAGCACACACACACACACACACACACACACACACACAGCCCTCGGGCACCTTGAAGATGCCCACCTCTACGTGGAAAGAGGCCTGCAGGAGCACATGGCCTGGACTGGAGGGTAACAGCTCAGGTCAGGGGGGGGGGGTGCCTTCCCAAAGGCGTGGCCCATTGTAGCCCCCAGATTAAACCTGAGCCACAGGATAAACAAAGCAGCTGGGAGGACTGAGAAAGTCTAGATAGTAGGGCTTTTCAAAATTCTCCCCTCGCTGAAACCGGTTTGGCTCAGTGGATAGAGCGTCGGCCTGTGGACTGAAAGATCCCGGGTTCGATTCCAGTCAAGGGCATGTACCTTGGTTGCCAGCACATCCCCAGTAGGGGGTGTGCAAGAGGCAGCGGATCGATGATTCTCTCTCATCGATGTTTCTCTCTATCTATCTCTCTCCCTTCCTCTCTGTAAAATATCAATAATATATATATATATATATATATATATATATATATATATATATATATTTTAAAAAGACCAACAGCAGTGTGTTACGAAGCTCAGTGGGTGTTTGGGAGCTAGTTGATTTGGTTATGCCTGTGAGGTGTTAGGGGTGAAAACTTCAGCTGACACACAACCATTTGGAACTTTCTTCTTTCTGCTTGGGAGATGGGATGAACACAGTGAATGGTCTCTCCATAAACCCACTTCTCCACTTGCACAGTATTTTACAAAAAAAAAAAAATGTTTCTTTTCCAGTGTTTCATCTGGGATTCACAATAACCATGTTAGAGAAAGATACAGGGTCATCCCTATCCCATGGTATAGATGAAGAGTCTAAACTCAGTGAGGTTGGGTCTGATACCAACAAAACGTGAACCAAATTCAGCCCTTCTAACCTGCACACAGGCCCCGTGGCAGGGCCCTGCCTCTGGGGACAGTCCAAATGGGGCCGTTGGGGGCTTGTCCGGAGTTCTCAGAATCGTATCGTGTGCAGTGCAGCCCCGAGCTCGATGATGAATTCTTAGGTGTAGATACATGGCCACTGATCACTGAAGACTGAGGCAAATGTCAGGAGACACTCGCCATTCACAGGCCCCTGGCTATCTCCCAGGGCTGGTAGTGAGGTGCCTTGTAGATCCGGTTAAGCAGGGAACGTGCCACCCCGCCTTGTGCTGTTTTCAAGGCCACAGCCCAGAATGAGGCCCAGAATCACTGCCCTGTTTGTCATACAGAAGGTTTAGAGGCAGCAAGGTCTCCGGCAAATGTGGTCAAGCAGTGTCACACTTGGGGGTGGGGGGCGAAGGGGAGCTGGAAAGGATCCTTTTGCACACACCGCCACCCCCTTCTACTGAGCTCTTAAATTAGCCCTGAAAACCCAGGTGTCAGCCATCCCCCGGAACAACCCAGATAAGCCATTAAAAAACGCCGGGAAGAAACGAACGCCTAAATCACCCTGTCTCTCCGAAGGTAGAGTCTTGCCTAATCACACGTCAAATCATATTTTTTTTTTCTTCCCCAGATGGATGTCTTCTTTCAAAATCTGATGGTCACGGGGACAGAGGTACCGCGTCAGCCTTAAGTAAACCACTGAAGTTCCACCCTGAAAGATTATTTGCCAGGAATAACTAACATAAAAAATGCCCCTGTCAAACAACAGTTTGCCTCCCTCTCATCTTTTTTTTTTTTTTTAAGGGTAATATTTGGTTTCATCTTGCAACTACTTGGGAAAATTTAGCACTGAGTCAGAAAGGTTGGCCAACAAGTAGCACTTCATAAATTGCTAGAGCCCTAATCAATACATATTGTCATCCACTCCAGTCCTCCGGGCAGATTTCTCTCTGCCCCGAGTCGTTGCTGTATTTTATGAGGTTGTTACAGGCTGGGCTTGCATGGCCTGGGCCTAATGAACCTGTCACGGCCGCTATTGATTGACATGCCAGTGTAAGTGAGACAGGCGATTCCGATTGACTTCCTAATTACTGCTGCTGGGCTGCCTCTCCAACTGCTCGGGCCAGAGGTTAATAGTTTTGATGTTCAGCCGCTCCTAGCTGTGGAGGCCGGGGTAAAACTGGCTCCTCAGAAGTCAATACCTGAATCAAGTTCTCAAGGCTACTGCCCGGCCTGATCAATTAAGGCCTCCGCGTTCCTCCTGGTGGCGGCTGACAAGAGGCTGATGAGTGAGGCTCACAAGCAAATGGTTTCAGGGAGTTTCGGAGGCTCTGAAAGCACCACCCCATGGCCCGGGATTGGCAATTAAGGGGGGCTGGAGTGGTGGGGGAGGGGCGGTGAGGTGCAGCGACTTAGGGACACCACACCCAGGTGTCAGCTGGTTGGGCTTGTTCTTTTCTCAGTGTTTCACCCCGAGGACCAAAAAGGAAGGGTTTATTTCGTTTCTCTGATGTCCGGAATTCTGCCGGGCGCTCTGGACTCTAGGAGAGGAAAGAATGAGATAAGTTGCATTGATTCGTCTATTTGGCAGAAACCAATTAAACGTTTGCTTTATATCCAAGGTATGGTGGGAGCTTATGGATTTGTAATTATCTTTCATTGACATCATGTCTTAGGAGTTGGGAACTTTTTCACAACCCATTTTTATTTGAACCTCATGACACACCATGAAGTGGAGGTGGGCGTTACTAGATTCAATTTTGATCAGAAAACTGAGGCTCAGTAAAGGTAACTAACACCACCACCACCACCACCACCACCACCACCACCATCAATCAGATTTTGCTGATCTGTTTGTGCCCATAAATCTCAGAAAAGAAAAGAAAAGCAGATGTCCTGGTTCTTCATTGAAAGTTCTTGCTAAGATGCTGAGATGCCCAATGCCTACATCATAGCAACCTGCCAGGATAAGTAAGGCTGATAGACCATGTGTCAGGGGCCCCAAGACCATCCCAGATTCAGTGATCCATTAGAACTCACCAGACAGAATACAATAATAGTCACGGCTTATTACAGTGAGGAGGTTCAAAGCAAAATCATCAAAGAGAAAGTGTGTGGGGTGAAGTGTGCGGAAACCATAAGCTTGTGAGAGCCCCACAGGGCCTAGTTCCCCCAGCGATGAGGTGGGACCTGGGTAAAATGTTGTCTATCAGGCAAGCTCCTGAAAGACTCAATGCTCAAAGTTTTTATTGACGGCCGGTAAACCACCTCTGCCTAGCACGTTCCAAAATTCCAGACTCCCAGAAGGAAACCAGGCATTCAGCACCAAAACATTTTATTTGCCCTAGTAGTGTGAGAATGGTAGAAAACCTCCCAAAATTCAACTTCCTAAATACCTGCCAAGGGGCAACCTTGCCAGCAGGACTTTTAAAAGACAGCAATCGCAAATGAAAAGATTTCCTTCTTGTTTATGGCTAGGTAATATTCCATTGATACATGTACCACAGCTTTTTTTATCCACTTGTCTATTGATGATAACTATGTATTGGTGTCAGTTGGGGAACTGGAAATATCAAGGGGAACATTATGTAAAGTATATGATTGTCTAACCTCTAACATGTACAGCTGAAAACAATACAAAATTAAATTAAAAGAAAAGTAAAAGTACAAAAGGTGTTGTTGTTTTTTGTTTTGTTTTTAAAAAAGGTAGTTTCAGGCCTGCTATGTTAGTTCTTTTCTTCACAACGAAGAGCCTCCATGGAAAGAGCTTATAAGGAGAGCAGACAACAGACACGGTGGTAAGCAATTCAGAAGAGGAGGATCGTGCTTCAGTATGGGGTTTGCAGATTTCTGTTAAATTCACCACCCCAGCTATGTTAACCAGGCCTTGTGACTTTCTGTATTTCTGGTCTTTGACATTTGTGGCCTTGCTGATTCTGGGGGGATTGCCCCCACAGGGTTAGCTAATCCCTAGAGCTAGTAAACTACTTACCGTACCTGTAAGTGTACCTTGCTCATGCAAACAAATCCAGAGTTCATGCCTCCTGCTGCCCCCTACTGGGGATCGATCATGTAATGGGCATATTCCCTGACTGGAAATCTAACCATCAACCTTTTGGTTCACAGGATGATGCCCAAACAACTGAGCCACACTGGCCAGGATGAGAATGCCAATATTTTTGCAAATCATTTATAATATTCTTCATTCCCACCAATGAAGTTTGTATTATTCCTTGTCCTTACCCACACATATTTTTACTTCAGACTTTTAATTTTTTGCTGATCTGATAGGTGGGTAGTGTTATCTCCTTATGGTTTTAATTTTCATTCTCCTAATTCCCAATAAAGGCCGAGCACCTCTTTACTTAGTTATTGGCCTAGCAGTTTTCTCCTTTGGTGGGAGGCCTGTGTAAGCCTTTTGCTAGCACCTTGCTTTAAAACTGTTTGCCCTCCCTAGAGCAAGTCACAGTCAGTTTTTCAACTACATGTAGACTAAGAATTCAATAATGTTCAATAACCACTTGTTCAGCTTTGTTGAATTAAATAAGGCTTCTTACCCATTTTCAAGCCTCCCATTCGACCAGCAAAATCAGCCCTTGGCATCTTACATCAAACAGTCCACATGTGCCTCGGCTATTTCAATCAATTCTATGATTAAATGACCAGAAGAAGAAGAAAAAAAAGAGAGAACACGAACATGCATTTCATGCCTCCTATGTATTGTATACATTCAGTGCTGGGCTAGCACCCGATAAATGTTCCTCTGAGGAAAGACACCGGCCCTAAACCATTCAGGAGGTGAAAATCTGATACTGGCAATAAATAGCAGTTACTATTGATGCCACGCATGCGCCACCACACAGCCAGCAAACACTTCCAAGAGAAGCAACGTAATCCCAGTAGGGTCGTTCTCCATTGTGAACATGGGAAGTTATCTCAAGTCTGCCTCAAGGACAGTGAAGGGATAAAGGACGTCAGCTGATCATGAGAAGAAGCTGGGGGTGGATGAACCTTCCAAGGACCTTGGTGGTTTGCCTTCTTATGTTTCCCTCTCTCAGGGGGTTCATAAGGATGTTTTTGGCTGCCCATTTGGCAGTAGCTTGAATAACGGCACTCATTAATTCTCCCAACAAGAATCCAGCTGCAAGGATGCTGCAGATTTGGTTCCCTCCGTGGCTTAACAAAGCCAGGTCCCTCTGCAAGTTTCCTGAATGTTCCCTTTAGGCCACAGGCAGGCTACTTGAAGCAGCTCAAGCTTCAGGTCCTGGTGGAACCACAGACAAAAACCATAGGACGGGTTCTTTTCACCAGTCTCTTCATTAGGGGGCAGGCAAACTTCCCAAGAATCCAGGGGAAATTTGTGATTGAATGTGCTTCCCAGGCACCAGGAAAGAAAAATACTGGATCAAAGCAGAGCTTCTGTCCCCAAGGGAGGAAGAAGAGGGGACCAAGTTGGTTAGCTCAATGCCTGCCACTCCCAAGACCAGCTTCACGTCCTGCAACCTGCCCAGTGGCTTAGGTCCCGCCCCCAAGCTGGTCTACTGCCCCATTAGCACCATCTTAAATTTCTCAATAGCTTTGAGTCAAGGGCTCTGCCCTTTCATTTTGCAGTTGGACTTGCAAATTATTCAGTCCTTTCAGATCACACCTGCAATGCCCCTCGCTCTACACTTGCACCCCTTGATTTCTCATGCTCTTGACACACCATAGCACACGTTTCCTCTCCCTGAATCAGCGCTGACTGATTGGATGCTGAAAATCAGTAGCTGCTAGCTACTGAACATTTGAGATGAGCCCCTAGTCCAAATTGTGATGCACCCTAATTATAAAATTTATACCCGATTTTGAGGACTTACTATTAAAAACCATGCAAAACAGCTCATTATTAGTTATTATATTGATTACCTGTTCAGATGAGGGTATTTTGGATATACTGGGTTAAATAAAATACACGATTAAAACTAGTATCTCCTCTTTAACGTTTTCAAATAGGACTACTAGAGACTTTAAATTACATATGTATTTATACTGCATTATACAATATAAGATATATATTCTTTTATGCTATATTACATTTTCTTGGCTAGCACTGGCCTAGATCAATCTGCATTCCCTCACCCACCCCCTTCCCGTTCTCACCCTTTAGATTTTGGTTTCTCTTCACCGGAAACTTCTTGGTGCCCCCTTGGTGCACACTCACTATGGGGGACCGGCTCTTTGGATCCCCCCGGAAACTGTGAGCTCGATGATGTCTATGCCAGTGATAGCCCCCCTGAGCCCTGCGTCTGGCGCATAACAGGCCTCATTAATACTTGTTGAGGAAATTGCTTGCAGGGGTCCCCACACTCCTGACTTTTCATCCCTGTCCCCTCACCTACATCCATCTCAATCAAGAAATTCAAGATAATTGTTTCCACTAAGAAATGACGAGACCCTCCCCTTTTGTGGCAACTCTCAACCCAGGCTGCACTTTGGGAACACTCGGGGAACTTTAGAAATACTGATGCCAAGGTCTCACACCCAGAGATTCAGATTTAATTGGTCTGGGGAAGAGCCTTGAGCCAAGGGAGGTTGCCAAGATCCTCAGTTAACCCTCATGTGAGGTGAAGGCGAGGTCCACATAGAGCCCAGCAAGGACTTGTGGGACACTGTCGCCACGTCTTCCAGCCATTGTGGTTGGTCCTCACATTCCTGAAAGTGTGAAAGAGGCAACACGGTAGAGAGATGCTATCTCAAAGGACACACAAGTCTGGGGCAAACTCCCCTCACCATCAAAGTTACTAAAGAGCCTCTCTCTCTATTAGGTCCCTCTCATCACGTGTTCAGAACTCCACGGAGTCACCACTTTAGTTCACAGATGCCACCAAGCAGCCATCAGCTGGTAATGATTTCTGGTCAAATGCAAACAATTAAGTTAGGGAGAAAAGAATCCACATTCCATTACCAAGCCCCTAAACGGCTCACTCCCTGGTCTAATTGCCTTCTGAGTTCCCCAGACAGCTGTGGCTAATAAGGCAAACACCCCAAAGAGCCAAAACTTGAACCCAGAAGGAAAGGAGCCTGGAGAAAATTGGAGTGCTCAGCCCATCTCGGGGTCAGCCAGGAGAACTGCTGACCCGCCAGCGAGGAAGTGGCTGGCGGCCTACATCACCGAAGCACCTTCCCTGTCCATCCCTCCTCCTCCCCTCTTACAGTTTCTCTCCCCAAAACCTAAGGCAACTGCAGCCTGATTTTTGATGGATTGGCCACTGTGTTTTATTCGACAATGTATATCACTCTGCCAATATGAATTTGCAAGATGGTAAAAATATAACCCCCCGAAAAGATTACATGAAAGGGGAAAAAAATCATTAGGCAATTAAGAATGGCAATAATTCACCCATATCTATGCTTTGGGAAGAAATATTGCCCCAGGGAGTTAGCTCTGCTTATCACTTTGTCATCTGTCCGGGGTCTTAGTGAGGGGAGGTTTGTGCGTGCTCACTGCTGCTGATTTCCTACAGTATTTCTAAGCGTGATCAAAACTAATGCCAGGCTTTTAATAGAACCCCCTGTCTCTTGGGGTAGCCATCATTTGCTGAGCTACTAAATTAACTAAACATATGCATTCCTTAAGCACCTCCACGTAAATCCCTTTCAGCGGAACCATTTTCTGACAATTGTAGGATTTTTGAATTAGAAGAGATCTTAGAGGTCATGGGTCATCCTCATCATTTTATGAATGAGGACATTTTAGGCCCAAAGAGGGAAAGCAATTTTTCTGAGCTCACACAGCTAACCAAGACAAAAATACAACAGAAGCCCTGGGCCTCCCAACTCACAATCTAGCAGGAGTCTTTCTACTCTACCACTCTGCCTTCTCCTCAGCCAGCTCATTCTCCATCAAGGAGCTGGAGGAAAGAGTATGGCCTAGTCCCTCAAGGCACTAACTTAAAACCAACAGCCTTTTCCGGGATACTTTCTTGGCCTCCGAACTGATTGAATGTAATTGGGAAAGCATCTTGCATCACAAGATCAGTAGCGCACTGCCTAAGATATTATTGTGGATGTTTCTGTGAAAGTGTGCTTTGAATGAGATTAACATTTAAATTGGTGGACTTTGACATTTAAATTGGTAGTTTCCATAATGCAGGTGGGCCTCATCCAATCAGTTGAAGGGCTCTAATAAAACAAAGACTGACCTCCACCAAACAAGAAGGAATTCAGCCAGGATATTGCTTGTGGAGTTGGGCTGCAACTTTCCCCTGTGTCCCTAGCCTACCAGCCTGCCCTGCAGATTTCTGACTTACTAAGCCTCCACAATAGCATGAATTAACTCCTTAAAATATATTATCTATCTATCTATCTATCTATCTATCTATCTATCTATCTACAGAGGTCCCATTGGTTATGTTTCTCCAGAGAACCATGTTTCAAGATTCTTTAAGATAACCTTTTACTTGAGATGATCAAAATAGTTTCCCTGAAGGTCAAACTTCTGGCCTTGGCCAGTGGGTCAAAGTGGAAAAACCATGTGAAACCACGGAGTTGGAGCAGAGGTCAGAACTCTGTTTTACCTAAAATCACATGTAAGACACAAGCTAGTGAGTGTGAGGAACCAATGCCAGGCAGACAAAGGTCTGGAAACTAGGGAGCCAAGTGCGCAGCATCCCACAGCCACGATAGGACACAGAGCCAAGCCTGACCTGAGGCTGACACCCAGGTGAAAATCGTTTGGATGAGGGTGAGTGATTACAAAGAAAGAGCCTAATGGGGGCGTTAGAGACTAGAGCTGACTGAGTAACAAGAGGACCAAAGCTCTTAGTGGGGACTGGGAGCAGTAGCAGGTTGACAGATGTTGAATGAGCTTCTCTATAGCAGTAAAGTCAAGGGACAGCTGACCTCCATGGGAAGCCACCTACACCTCCATAGACTGAGTGACCAATGTGAAATATGGACCCAATGAGACTTGGTAATCTGTACTCCCATTGTGCTTTCTCCACCCAGTGCCACATCTTTCCAACAAACGCAGGCCTTTGGACACCTCCACCTTCCCCGGGTGCCACTTGTGTGTTAGCTTCCGGTTCTTGCAACACCTGTCACTTTTCTCCCCACATGGAGCTCCCTCCACCAGCTCTGGGTGATGACCCTACTGGGGAATGACTGCCCAGTGCTGGTCCCACTGAAGGTAGGGAGCCCAACCGTCTTCTGGTGGTAAACCCAAAGGCTGCTGGCCCTGGGCAGAGCACCATAGCTAAAAGGATTCAAGCCCCACTCTTCCACGACCTCACCCTCCCACCTTCTCCCCATCCCCCCCAAAAAAGAGGGGAAAATCAATTTCAATCAACGTGGAATGTAATATTATCAAATGTCAGCTGCTGAGGTCATGCGCTTTGAAAATTATCTTTGACAGCTTCTGGTCGACTTAATTAAGTGCTCCCCAAAAAGGGGGGAGGGGGCAAAAATACTCTGATTGCTAGCTGCTATGCCTTTGTGCGTTAGCGCTTCTATTGACAACTCTGAGCAAGATTGCCTTAGGGGGTTTATTGATAGGTTCTCGCCTGATATTGGAATGATTCTGGCACAGATAAATCACATTTAGATTTGTTGGTAATTGAGGAGAATTGATTGGTGCAGGAGGGAAGCCCCCAAGGAGGGGTCTCCTTGTCCTCATTGTAGGAAGCTCAGGGGAAAGTGGGGAGGGGTGTCATCAGAGCTGAGAGCCTACAGGGGGGACCCAGGCCACCTTGTTTACCTGTCAGTCCTGCCTTCCTCTGGAGCTTGCTCCACCTGTTCTCTTCCAAAGGAGGGGAATGGAGGGGGAAGGGGGGGAGAAGGGGCCAGGGAAAGGTTTGTTTCAGACACTCTTAGGAGTCTGATCAGGAACGCCCTGGCTCACGTGACCATCACCTTGGCCTGACTCTCTGTTTTCGTTCCAGACCTGACCATGCCTCTTTGCTTAAAACTCTTCAAAGACTCCCTGTGTGCATGGCCAAGTGGGCTGGCCCTGCCTGTGTCCTGCTTCCCCTGCCCTTCTGTACACTCCAAACTTCTAGTGTCCTTCTCACCCCCTGGGGGGTCAGTCATTTCCTGGATAAATAGTGATACAGGCAGCCAGACTGTCCACAGGACAATCACTCCAGAGGCACTGCAATGACCTTGTAGATGACCAGTGACTTAACCTGCCCAGGCTGTTATAACCAAATACCGTAGACTGGGACAACAAGGCTGGAAGTCCAAGGTCAAGGTGCTGGCAGAGTCAGTTTCTGGGATGCCCTATTTCTGGCCAGCTTCTCCCTGTGTGTTCACATGGGCCTACCTTAGGGCACACAGGGGGAGAGAGACCTCCCCTCTTCCTCTTCTGAGAAGGACGGACCCTAACCTCATCACGGAGGCCACACCCACATGACCTCATTTAAACCTATTGCCTCCAAGAGACCCATCCCACATATCATTGAGTTGGAGGGTAAGGCTTCAGCATATGGATTTGAGGGGGACACAAACATTCAGTCCATAACAACCAGGGTCCCAGGGATGCAGCCAGAAATAGAGGTGGTGGCAGCTGGAGGCCGATACCAAAGGACCCAAAGCTCAGACCACACACACTCAGGCCCGAACCCATGCCTTCCTCGGTCTCTCCTTCTCCCTTACCCCATGCTCTGCTCTGCAGGAACCCTACCCCCCATCCATTCAAGTCCTTTGCTGTTTGCCACCATGGCTTTCAGGAAAAAAAAACGAAGAAGCAAGCCAGGCCTGAGTTGGCACTGCAAGGGATATGTTTTCAATGTCCCTGCCCTGACGCCAAGCTCTTCCAGGGCAGCCACCTCAGGCTGCCCGGATGGTGCCCAGCACCTGGGCACCTGGCTGAGGGAGGGGACCTGAGCAGGAGCTGAAATCTGCACACGCTCTGCTGGCTCAGGCCCAGTTGAGCACCCTGGTGACTGGCTACCCCAGCTCCCAGCAGGAAGGGGGACCTTTTCCAATCCCTCTGCCCTTTTATCACAAAAGCTTCCCACCAGTTAACCTTGACCCTGATTGGACACAATTCTCCCTCACGCCCTCTGAGGAAGACCCCTCCTCCTGGGGGCAGCCCTTGGCCCCCGGGACCCTGCCCACATCCTGCCTGGACCCTCTCCTCCTCTCTTCCACTCGGCTCTTGCACGGCTCCCTGAGCTAGACAGTTGGTAAAAATGCACATGTGAAGATGTCTTAATATTAAATATAATTAGATATTATACCACATGCAGGGCTGTATGGTTAGTGAAATATATGATCATTAGTTATTAGATTAATGTGTCTACTTGTGTAACTGAAAGCCATTTGCAAGCTGAAATGAAATAGCTCAATTTGCTGTAATTGACTGATCTCCCAGAGAGAGAGTCATACATTTGCTTATGTACAAGTGATTTCTTCAGATGTCGCCCCAGATGCAAGACAAAGAGCGGGCTCTCTCTGCACCCCAAATCGCAAGGCTAGCCCCGCCACACCAGGTGGGCAACAGTAGCCAGGCCACCCACAGATCCATTGGGGGGCTCCCACCACATAAGGGTGCTCAGGGTGGAGGTTTACCTTAGTCCAACTTCCTCAAGTGCCCCCAAGGGAACATCGGCGTCCTGCTGGTCAAAGACAAATTGCACTGCCTGGCAGATACTTCACCCCAACCCCTCTCCCCATTTTTCTTCCCGTTTCTGTGGATATCGGTCTCCAGGATAGCTGAGCTGCAGCTAACTAATAAAAACGACTGCGAAAACACTCTGCAAACAGAAAATACAACTGGAATACTTATTATTGTGGTTATGGTCTAATAATAACCAGATGCTAACAAGGGCGGCAAGAGATTAAATTAAAAGGAGGCAAGCTGTCGGGGAGGCGGGGCTGGTTAACAGGGCAACTGCCTGCTCCCCAGCCGCCCCTCCCCGCCAGCTACTTCCTGGTTTCGCAGGTGAGCAAGGCCTCATTCCCCACCAGGAAAGGAGGCAGATGAGCATTGGTGACTGTGCCATCGGATGGGGACCCCTCTCTGGCAAAGAAAAGGAGTGACAAAAGGGAAACGAACAATTATACCAGGCTGAATGGCCGTTAGAAATCCTCCCCATCTCATTCAATCCTCACATCTTTTTGAATAGGTGATGTGGGTGGTGATCCATTGTACAGTTAAGAAAACCGAGTCCGAGAAAAGTCTAACTGTAGGATCTTGGGCAAATTGCTGCCCTCTCTGGATCCTGGTTTCCTCGGGGGAGAATATGGAAAGTTCGCCCTTCTGATTTTTATTACCATTGCCTGGATAGTTAGTGCCCTAATTTCTCTTCTAAAGATGTTTTCCCCTTTGTAGAGTGTTTAGCAATCAGTCCTTGAAAAATCCTTAAGAGACTTTAACTGGAGGCTTCACTTGCAATTTTATTTGTGAGTCATGCCATCAATCACATTAACAAGTATTTATTGACTATCTAATAGGAGCTGAGTGTGAAGCTGCAGGAGCTGTGGAACAGGAGTTTAGGATTTGGCCTCACCCGCAAGGCACCTCTGACCCAGTGTGGAAGCCTCTACTACGCACCAGGGGCTTCGTGATGATGCAAAGGAGAGTGTGCCTGCGCCGAGTGCCACGTGGAAGGAGCGGCCTGCAGTGCCCTGGAGTCTCTTCAAATGAGAGGAAGTCACTGTAGGCAAAAGAGGCCAGAAAAGGCTGCTGGAAAGCCAGGGAAGGTGGGAGGCTCGCAAGGACCAATACACTTACGATTTGTGCCCTGTGCTGCCCCTCTCTCCTGCCTCATTTTAGCCACAGTTCTTGGCATCATCTGGTATGTTTTAAGTGTTTCATCCATCTTGCTATCTCCCCATCTACAAATGTAAGCTCCATAAGGCTGAGATTTGGAGCCGGTTTTGTTCAGTGCTATATCCTCAGAACCTGGCACGTAGTGGGTCCTCAACAAATGGTGGTTGGATGAGTGAGTGGATAGAATTTTCCCATAGTCCTTCTTTGCATTCCCACCATCCGGCTCTCACTATTTCTTCCCCAGACAACTGCAGAAATCTCCTAACAGGTTTCTCTTTCCAGGAATTCTAGAAAATTCATTTGCCCTGACTTGTGTTCTTTATTTGTTTTTTTCCATGTTCTGTGCCTCAAGTCAATTCCAAGTTCTTTGAGAGCAAGACTTAGTCTTCTTGTTGAACTAACATTGGTTGCACTGACTAGGTGTCAGGCACTGAACTAGGTACTAGAAATCCAAAATGTGGTGACTACCAATAGCCATAACCTTCCATTCCATCAACACGAGTGATGAGGGATGTAAATAAAAAGACAACGGCCCCATAAAGCGATAAGGTATGAGAATGCAAGTAAGACGTCACAAAGAAGTAGCATCTGAACTCAGGTGTAAAGGTGAGTGAGAAAAAGGAACATCCAGTGACAGGATGATCCGGGCTGAGGCCCCATTGCGGGCAGAGACATCATGAGCTGAACCTTAGGGGCTGCAAGGCGCCCTGAAGGGCTGGAGCCCACAGGTGGGGAAGGAGACATGTGGAGGTGAGACCTAAACCTGGGCAGGTGAGCAGGTGTGCCAGATCATGACGTACCCACTGGGCTTAGCTGAGTAGAGGCTGGTCTTTGTCTACTTCTCCCTTTCCAATCTGTCCCAGGTTTCTGGAGTTAAGGGGAGGAAAGAAAGTGACTTGGGTATGAGGGGAACAGGAGTAATCACACAAAGGATGGAGGAGAGTCACAGTGTCAAGAGAAGGTTTTATGGTTTTTTGTTTTGAAGGGAAAGGACTGGTCCCTCATATTGCCAGCTGGGAAGAAACTGGACTAGAGCCAGGGTCTGACACACACTTGTACCTTTCCTTCTCAGTGCCTGCAGTGGTACCGCCAGCCACTTCCCATCCCCTACCGCGCTGCAAAACCTGTTCTCAACCTCTATGGGAAAGGAAGTGAATGCATCCCAGTCCTGTATTCACTTCCCATGTGGAGCCCTTGGCTGGTCTGCCTAAATGACAATGTCTGCCTCACTAAGGGAGGCCCATACCCTGAGATTAAACCCTATCTCTGACCTGAATGTGCTTCAGTCCCAGGAACTCAAAAATAAGCAGAGAAAAACATCGAGGCAACCTCTTCTCCAGGTTAGATTGAAGACTATCAGTGAAGATGTTTTTGGAAACCCAGAACCCAATTAGTTGTTTTTCAGAAAGGAAAACTTCTCCCAGAAGCACCCATCAGACTCCCAGCTTGGCCAGAATGGGTGATAAATGTAGCCACTTCAGGCACACAAGGGGAGAGGCAGGAAGGGGGAAGGAGGGAGGTGGCGGAGGTGAGAAGGGGGGAGAGGTTGCCATAGCTGTTTAGAACAGTTGCCATTCACACATTGCAGCCCCCGGTAGAATTAGGGTCTGAACAATAGCTAGGAAGGAATGAAATTGCTGTGGGTGAGCAACTCTCTGGGTCTGCCTTGCCAACTACATCTATGTTAATCACTATCCTATCTAATAAAAGAGTAATATGCAAATGGACCATCACTCCAACACACAAGATGGCTGCCCCCATGTGGACACAAGATGGCCACCACAAGATGGCCAGCAGGGGAGGGCAGTTGTGGGCGATAAGGCCTACAGGAGAGGGCAGTTGGGGGCGACCAGGCCTGCAGGGGAGGACAGTTGGGGGCAATTGGGCCAGCAGGGGAGCAATTGGGCATTGATCAGGCTGGCAGGGGAGTGGTTATGGTATGATCAGGCTGGCAGGCAGAAGTGGTTAGGGGCAATCAGGCAGGCAGGCAGGCAGACATGTGAGCAGTTAGGTCCAGCAGTCCTGGATTTTGAGAGGGATCCCAGATTGGAGAAGGTGCAGGCTGGGCTAGGGAACACTCCCCCCTACCCACTGGGCCTCTAGTCTTATATAATAAAAGCCCAGTGACCAAAACGGCAGAACAACCAGAAACCAGAACGACCGTGGCCCCTTGCTCTTGCGGCCCCACCTCAATTGGGAGAGTAGCCAGCCTGCAAACCACTCTCGGCCCCTTACCTCAGTGGCCCCACCCCTCAGTAAGGACCCCCACCCTAATACAGGGCCCCCATTATGGCAGGCCAGCTGGCCCCCACCCGTGTACTGGGCCTCTATCCTACATAATAAAAGGGCAATATGCAAATTCACCAGAATGACCAGTCACTGGGAGGTGCACTGACCACTTCTCAGTCCCTTTCCCTGGCTGACTGACCACTTCTCGGTCCCTTTCTCTGGCTGACAGACTACGATCGCCCAATGGCAAACAGGGAACTGGGGGTGAATGGTGGTGGGGGATGGGGTCAGCTACAGAGAGCCATGGAAGATGGCCCTGATTGCAGGCCAGGCCTAACGACTGTACCCATGCACAAATTCCATGCACTGGGCCTCTAGCATAAAGTCTATTTGAGTTAATTAACAAGATTGCAGGTGGCAGCCATTGGACCGTCTCCCCTCAGTGGCCCCAGAGCTGAGCTGCCTGGTCTTCCTCCTGGCTGCCCACAGGCACAGTGTGGGCCTTGGGCAAGTTAGTTAACTCTCTGCACCTCAATTTCCCCATCTAATAAAAACAGAATAATTGTCTTCCTCAAAGGGTTGAATGAGAATGAAGTGAGTTAAGTCATATAAAGCTCCAAGCTGGTGTGACTCATGGATTGAGCATCAACCCAGGTACAGAGAGGCCATTGATTCAATTCCCAACCAGGGCACATACCCAGGTTGTGGGCTCAATCCCCAGTAGGGGGAATGCAAAAGGCAGACGATCAATGTTTCTCTCTCATCAATATTTCTCTCTCTCTTTCCCTCTCCCCACAAAATTAATAAAAATGTATAAAAATCATATAAAGCATTTAGAATAGAACATGGAATAAGGGTGGATTTGTTAAAAATATTAGTTATTCCTACCTTTATTGAGTACTTATAATGAACGAGATACTTTATTTTTTAAATATATTTTTATTGATTTCAGAGAGGAAGGGAGACGAGGAAAGAGTTAGAAACAAAATTTTATTATTAAAATTTATTGTTAAATTTCTATTTAACAATAAAATGAAAGCAAGATATGAGTTACAGAGAACTCTCCCCAAGCAGGCCCAGCAAACGCCTCCACACCAAACCACAGGGCAGCATTTCCAAGGTCGGAGCGGCCTTTGCTCCTGGAGAAGCCCAGCCACAGTCCCCTGAGCTTGGGCCCCTGTCTGCAGCCATCTGGGGAGGCGGGCCTTCCGGCATCTGCCAGCCCCACTGTGCGATGATGGTTCATTCTCCTCGGAAAACCACACACCTACACCTTGAGTAATGAGTGTGACAGGCCCGGGAGGTAAACACTGCAAATTTCTAATAATTACTAACATATGCTGATCACCCGCCACGTGCCACACACTTTACTAAGTGCAGGTACAAGGATATTCTCACCCCACTTTACAGAGGAGAAGAATGAGGACATTGAAGCCCAAGCAACCAGCTCAAGGTCAAGCAGCCAGCAGTAGTGGAGTGGGGAGCAAGCCCAAGGAGCCGGGCCCTTGAGACCCCACTCTGCGATGGGAAAGGCAGAGTTCACCCAGGATTCCCAGGTGCCTGTGGAGTATTGTTTGCAATCCATTCTTCTTTATAGCATGTCAGTGTTTGCTAAAACATGCAGGTGACCCTGTTTTGTTCTTAAAACATTGAATGTGAGCCCAGCTAGCATGGCTCAGTGGTTGAGCATCAATCTATGAACCAGAAGGTCACAGTTCAATCCTTGGTAACGCTCATGCCAGGGTTGTGGGCTTGATTCCCCAGTGGGGGGGCAGGCAGGAGGCAGCCAATCAATGATTTTCTCTCATCATTGATATTTCTATCTCTCTCTTCCTTCCCTCTCTGAAATCAATAATAAACAAACAATTAAAAATGATATGTGACTAAATCAGCCCTGTTCTGCAAAGATGACCCTGATCCCTTCCTCCCTGACCCTCCCTTGCACACCCTGTTGCCCATCTTTGCTGCCTGCTGCCATTGTGCATTCCCTGCTCATCCAGCCCACAAACCCCCCTTTACATCAGCAAGAGCAAATGCAGCAGAGCTAACGACACCCGCAGTGCGGCACCCTCCACCTGCAAAGGGTCCTGCAGGAGGCCACCGAGCGAGCAGAGCTGAGCCAGGTGTGGCTGCATCCCCAACTCCCCTGAGCCTTCAACACTATACAATTTCTGATGGCTTTTCATTTTACCAGAGATAACGATATCCATGTGAGTCCATCGCCACCCGCACATCCACGTTAGCCAGTCAGCTAAGCCATTCAAATTGCGGCATTGAAATGAACAGAGCTGAACAATAAGCTAAAACATGCCTAGAGCAAGTTGAGCAATAAACAGGTTTTTAATTTTTTCCCCTTCCATCTCTTGAGTGTCTGTCTCTGATGGATGATGTGACAGAGAAAGGCGGCTCCATAAATTCCGAATTCTGAATACTAAATCAGCAAGTGGCTGCAGGGTGCTGCAAGCCCATTCCCTCTCTCCCTGGAGTGTGGTTTTACAGGGACTCTGTGAACTCCCAGGTGGCTGTTATGACCCATAAACAGACAGTGGAACTACATGCCATCACAGTGGCCCAAGATGGCAGCATTCGAATCCCCAGTTCTGGGCAAAAGGGATTCAGAATGGCAAGGGATGTTATTCAGGGTCACAAACATGCAGAGACATCTGTTATCAGTGTGGTACTTTGGGTCTTATCCATCGTGGAGAAGGGATTGCTTCCCCATTCTAATATATATAAAAACCCAGGGTCTGTAACGACCAAAGGCTCCACTGAACACTGGAAGTCAGTCCTGCAGTCAGAGGGGGCTGCAGATCAGGCCTGAAGAGAGGCCTGGAGAGAGAATTAGGGTCTGATCCATAGCTTCTGTGGCAGCTGTTGATCAACCCTTGCCTCTCTTTCTCTCCCGGCCTCTACAGGGGCTGCTGATCAGCCCTGCCTCTCTAATTAGGCCTACAGATAGGCCTGGAGACACTGACTAGCATAGAAACTGACCGATCAGAACCAAATCTGGGTGAACTGTGAGGAGCCAATGGCTGCCTAGGAGGCAGAGCTTTTGACACTGACTGGCATAGAAACCAACTAATCAGAACCTAATCTGGGTGAACTGCAAAGGCAGAACCTAAGGTGGGGGCTAAGGAGGGGTTTTAAGGGTAACAGCTGTTTTGTGTAAGGCATAAGAAATCGTTCAATATTTTAATTGAGCCCATATGGCTAGCTATCAGTCCAGATATAGGGATTATGTATTTTTGTCTGCAAAGAGCATCTACTCCTGCTGAAAAAGCCCCTCCTGCCCCATTTAAGCAATACTATTCTATATAATCTAAACTAATAAAAGGTAATATGCTAATTAGACCAGATGGACTGGCCAATTTCTGGACATCCAACTTCCTTCTGGACAAAGCTATGGTTACGGGGGATGAGGCAGAGACAGTTAGGGCAATCAGGCAGGCAGGTGAGTGGTTAGGAGCCAGCAGTCTCAGATTGTGAGAGGGATGTCTGTGACAGACATGTGAGTCCAGATGGACTTACATTCCCCAAGGGGTCCGCAATTGGAGAGGGTGCAGGCTGGGCTGAGGGAATCTCCCCCAACATGAATTTCATGCACTGGGCCACTAGTTTCACATATAAGAAAACTGAGCTTCCTCACCACTAAGTAGCTTGCATGAAGTCACATGGCAGAGGTGAGATTGGAACCATAGTTAGTTTGTATCCAGAACTCACATTTTTTGTAGCAAACTTTTTTACATTGTGGCACATACACAAAATAGTGATGTTTGAGCAGCATCCTAGAGGAAACTGGAAGGGACTTGGGAGCCTTCCTCTGGAGCTTGGTAGAAAGTCTTTATTACTTTTGTTTATATTGTATAATTACAGTAAGAAAATAACTATTGGCAAAGACATTAAATATCGAATACGTATAAAATTTTCAAATAATACATTTTATATCTGTAATGAGGAACCTGAGCTCACTTCTGTGAACATAATGTTTTCATATCAAGTTTTATATTTGAAATGGCTCCACACAATTCCTGATCGATACTTTTTAATGACGGTCTCTTCCAATTCTCAGTAACCGCCACTCGCCAGAAACTTTGTTCACACAAGTAGGTAATAAAAATTTTAAATCATTTTTTTTCAACAGACAGTAAAAAAATTTACAACAGTTGAAATTATATTTGGAGACTCTAACAGCTTTCCCTTTTCTCTCATTGACAATTAGACTGTCGGAATTTCTTATGACATTAAGCTTGGATTTCTAATTGAACTGAACTTTTGCATATCAAATGTGTCAATACAAGGGTGCAACATGATCTGAGGGCATGCTTGTGCAATATTGGAGCAGAGAAGCTCACACAAAAAGCAAGGGTTCTGGGATGCATTGTCTGTGCACCCTCCAGGAACCCACCTAATGTCCCCCACACACCTTGGGCTCTGCACCGTGCTCCTCGGGTGCCTCGATCGCCAGTCCCTCCTTAGCTCCCCAGGCATCCTGCACACAGTGGGTGACTGTTTGCAGAAGTAGACATGCACTCGGCATCCCTGGGGAGCCAGGGCAGGCACTGTGGGCACAGGTGTGTTTGCCACAGGTGAAGACCACAGGATGACCCTGGGGCCCTGTTCCCTTCAGGCTGTGCTGGGAGGAGCCCCCACCAGGACCCTTGCAGCCAATGCTGATAGCCCCGGGGGCTCTGAGTTTCCCAGGAGCTCCAGGGCTGAAAGCACCACCATCTATCTCTCTGCCTATTTATAAGCCATTTGTGGCCAGCTACCTGGTGGGATGTTTTGCTCTTGGTTATGCTCCTCACCGTTAATTGTTGTAAATAGTAATTTGAAATCATAACTGCAGGTTCTTCTCCCTGTGCTTTTTTTTAAATCTTACCTTTCTTCGCCACGTAGGCAGCTTTCAGGAACCCACACCTCCAGGGAAGGTGGATACAGTCAGGAACACGGCATCATTGCCCAGTGTAGGATTTCAGCACATGCTCTGGAGCACCCGTAGGAGAAATAATGAAGTGAAAGTCAAGTGTTTAGTGAGAGAAGATTTCATGGCACTTGTAAGGGGCTTGGAGGACTCAGAGAATAGGTTTTAAATGCAGGATAGAGGTAATATTCTATTAGGAAGAATATAAGGTAAGAGCTATTATTTTAGCCCCTTGTGCACTCCCCTTCCCACCATCCCCCTCCCAGCCCAGGTTCAGATGTGATCAGCCAGCAGGAGAGAAAAGATCAAAAGAGATGGTACTGGGGTTTAAATGGGTCCCTGAGCCCAGCCAGAGCGGCTGTGGTTGAGTGTAGACCTATGAACCAAGAGATCATGGTTCCCTTCCTGGTCAGGGCACTTGCCCGGGTTTCGGGCTCAATCCCCAGTAGGGGGCGTGCAGAAGGCTGTCGATCAATGGTTCTCTTTCATCATTGATGTTTCTATCTCTATCTCCCTCTCCCTTCTTCTCTGAAATCAATAAAAATATATAGCTTTTTTTTAAAATATGTCCCTCACATGCAGCCCACCAGCACTGCTCCTTGGTGCTGTGGGGGGAAGAGGACTGCAGCATCACTGAACCCCTTTTAGAGATTTCAGATCCCCTAGGTGGCTATGAGAGCAGAAGAGAGTGTTGCTTGCCTTCCTGTGTGGAGCCCAGGAGGCCAGGCCTCCCTCGCCAGCATGTTCCTCAGCAGCTGGAGACCAGCAATGGCTGAGAGGGTCTAGGTGATCAGATCAGGCTTGGGAGCCTGTGCATCCTGCTGTGCTGAGAGGAAAGCCACCAGAACCCCCAAACTTCTCCAAGAGACACAGGTGTGGCCCAGAGGGCAGCTGGAAAGAGGCAAAGAGGCTTTGCAGACTGGATAAGGAGAAAGCCAGCACCATTGACAAGGCAACTGGAAGCCACAGTGGGCACCAGATGTGCTACAGATGCAGCAGGGGCAGAGACCAGTATCCCAGAACCCACAGGAGAGTCAGCCAAGGGGACCCTTCTCGTGGCGCCCGGAAACCCAGATTATTCCAGGAAAAAAAAAGAGAGCAAAACAGAGGTTGAACCCCAAACTGACCCTGTGTACATGAGCAGTGGCTGGCCATCTGGAACTGGTAAGAGTGCTTTCCCCCTTTGGAGGAGGTGAGGGACAGAGAACTAAGGTGAGTTCTGTTCTAAAGAAACAGAGTTACCGTTTCACACATCGGAGATGATGACTGCATAAATAATTCATGCCTCCTGCAGAATTTATCAACGAATTCATCACGGTTCACTTTTGAGTATAACCAAGATGTATAACGGGCAAATCCTCCATTGATGAAACAAACCCTGGCTGAATCTCAATGGGCGAAGGAGGTGGGATTTCACTTTGGAAAATGATTCTCCTCTTTACCAGAGATGCTGCCGCTAACGTCTTTTCATTGTCCAGACGTCTAACGCAGCTAAAGAACGTTCGACTGAGGAAGGAAAGCTCGTGTTTCTAGGCGGCCATCCAGCACTGTGTTGAGGTCTGCGCTGCTTCGGTTTAATCCAAACCTCAGCCCAACATGCTCTCCCTAGAACTCTGACAAAGGCGAGAAAGACTGGCCGAAGCGAACAGATGGAGCCAAAGGCCATGTTCCCCGACCAGCTGTGACACCCTGAAGCCCTCTCCTGTCTGGGCCTCTTCTAGAAGAAAAGGCCTTCAGAGACCCAGGTGGCTCTACTATGGTGTCTTCTAGCGCTAGCCCTCTGGCTGTGCATTTCTGAAGGTGCTGATTCATAGACTGACCTGCTCCTGTTCTTATACATAAGAATATAGAGCTTAGAAGCACGTCATGTGATGTGAGCATGTCTGAGACTATGGTTACATGCTAACTAGCATCGAATCAGCTACATATTGAGTGTCCACTCTATACCAGGCCCCAGCAAGACTGTTAGGGTAACAAAGGGAGAGCCCCTTTCTTGCCCAGGAAGAGAGGGCTCCTGGGAGGAAGCAAGAAAACCAAAAAGACACCACGACCTCCAGGGCCCGAGGGCCCCAGGGAGGCAGGGCTCCCTGTGAGCTATAGGGCAAGGAGGAGAAAGGTGAGCTGGGTTTTGCAGCGCAGGCAGGATTTCTAGAAAGCAGAGATGCAAGAGTGGGAACAGTGCTTCTCAAACATCAATGCACCTACGGGAAGCACAGCAGTGCGAGGGATGCAGGGCACAGCTGTGATGCATGATGGGCGGTGACAGATGGGGAAGAGGGCATGGCGTGGGCAGTGGAGAAATGTCCATTCCCAAACATTTCCAAGGCTTTGGCTCTCTGCTTCCTTGCTCCCCTCCAGCCACGGTGCTGTGAATGTCCACAGAACCGCTGCAGGTGGCACCCCACCCTGTCCTCCCTACAAAGGAAGAAACTCAAGCCAACGTCTTACCGTTCAGCAGAACTCTTCACTCCCTTGGAAAAGCAGGAAGCTTCTTAAAAAGCATTTGAGGGGCTAAAAAAATAAAAAGTCAGGAAGTCAGGAATTAAAATAAAACAGATAAACCAAAGCAGGAGCCATAGAGGGATAAGGCGAAATAAAGAAAGCCAAACCAAAGTTAACGTGGGCCACTGAGCTACGGTTAGCTGTGAGCTTCCTAAAAGCCAAAGAGAAAAGGAAAAGTCATCCTATTTAGTACAGCTAATAAAATGTCCCAACTGCTATAGTTAGAACAGACACACTCTTGCTAAATGTTTAGAAAGTATGGTAGAATTTTGAGGGTGTTGTGGAGGGTTCGCTAGAAATCTCCTTTGTCTGCCTGAGTACATAGAATACATCAGTCAAGAACTCTTATTTTGGCTTTCGGGCAACAACAAGATGGCGGCAGAGGTAAAAGCCTAACTGCAGCCGCACTCAACAATTTCAAAAAATACAACTAAAATATAGAGTGGACACTATCCAGAACTACAGGAAAGTTGACTGACTGGGAATTCTACAACTAGAAGGAAAGAGAAAACCAGAAGGAAAACCAGAGGAGCTGTAAAAGCCTAAGGTACGGAGGCATGGTGTGCGCGCGCGGGGAGAGGACGGAGCCGGAGAGGAGGGGCGGCTGAGTGCCTGGCTGGCGTTCCCAGGCGGGAAGGAGATAAAAGCTCCGGACCGTGCTGAACCCCAACTGCGACTGCACTGAACCCCAGTTCTGGGCGAGACCCTGGGGTCCCAGGCTCATACAGAGGGAAACCGGGCTGTAAGGCGGAAGCGGAGCTGCGGCGAAAAGGCAGAGCCCCAGAGTCGCGCACATTGCGCGCAGAGGAGGGACTGTTCGCTGAGCTGCTGATTTGCCCCAGCGGGAAGGACTCAAAAGCTCAGGAATGTACTGAGCCCCAGTTCTGACTGCACTAAACCCCAGTCCTGGGCAAAACTCTCGGGCTCCAGCCTCATACAGAGGGAATCTGGGCTGTAAGACAGAAGCTCAGGGGAGCAGCGAAAAGCAGAGCCCCTGAGTCGCGCACAGAGGACAGACTGTTGTTTGAGCCGCGAGATTGCCCTAGTGGGAAGGAGACATAAGCTCCGGACTGTTCTTAACCCCACTTCCAACTGCTCTGAACCCCAGTTGTGGGCTTGTTGGGGGAGAGACTACGCTGTCTGGTAGCGGGCGAAGCTCTAAGGTGCCTTTCTCTCAGAGGTGCTTGCAGCGAGTACCAAAGGACACTGAGGAACACTGAGACTCAGGAACCTCCGAGGGCGGGGCTAACCGGAAGCCAAGGCTGTAGGCTCCACCCTGAAACTCCGCCCCATCCAAGCTGAACTCAGAGAGGCTTTTGCAGGTTTCCAAGTCTAGTGGAATAAGGTTGTCTCCTGGCATAGACACAGCTGATCCTCCCAACCTACCAACTCAGGGAAGCAGCGAAAATGCCGAAATGAGGAAACAGATCACAAACGAAAGAAATGGAGGACAAAAAGCGACTGGATATAGAGTTCAAAGCCACGCTTATAAGGATGTTCAACAATCTCTTAGAAAAGGCGGATAAAATAAATGAGACCTATGAGGATATGAAAAGGGATCAACTAGAAATAAAGAATACATTCTCTGAAATAAAAAATATTATACAGAGTCCTGAAAACAGATTGGAAGATTGCAAGAATCAAGTCCAATATTTGGAACACTAAGAGCCAGAGGACACTCCTCCACAGAAGCAAGAAGACAAGAGAATCCAGAAAGTTGAAGATGGTGTAAGAAATCTCTGGGACAACTTCAAGCGAACCAACATCAGAGTTATGGGCATCCCAGAAGATGACAGAGAGCAAGATACCGAAAACATATTGAAAGAAATAGTGACAGAAAACTTCCCCCACCTGGGGAAAGAAATAGACTTACACGTACAGGAAGCACACAGAACCCCAAACAAAAGGAATCCAAAGAGGACCACACCAAGACACATCATAATTAAAATTCCAAGAGCTAAAGACAAAGAGAGAATATTAAAAGCAGCAAGACAAAAGCAGGTAGTTACTTATAAAGGGGCACCCATACGACTGTCAGCTGATTTCTCAACAGAAACCATGCAGGCCAGACGGGAATGGCAAGAAATATTCAAGGTGATGAATAACAAGAACCTACAGCCAAAAATACTCTACCCAGCAAAGCTATCACTCAGAATCGAAGGCCAGATAAAGAGCTTCACAAATAAATTTAAGCTAAAGGAATTCATCACTGCCAAGCCAGAATTATATGAATTGCTGAAAGGGGTTCTTTAGGAAGAGGAAGAAAATAAAGATAAAAATATGAACAAACATGTAACTATCAACAAGTGAGTCTAAAAACCAAGGGAAGCAAAAATCATGATGAACAATATTAACTGGTGAATATCATAGAATCAGAGGTATGGAAAGGGAGTGGACTGATGATTCTCAGGGAAATGGGGAGTGGAGCGGGGCGGGAAGAGACTGAACATAAACTGCACCTATGGATGAGGACAATGGGGGATGGGGAAAGGGCAGAGAATTGAATGGAAACTTGGTGTAGGGGAGCAATTGGGGGGGGGGAGGAATCAGGAACATTTGTAATAATATGAACAATAAAGATTTAGTTAAAAAAAAAATGAACTCTTATTTATCAGGCCCTCACTGCTGTGCGGATACTTTACCAAGCACTGGATGGTATAAGGAGAGGTAGGACACAATCCTTCCCCACCGAAGGCTTTTAATCTGATTAAGAAGATGCAATGTGTAGTGGAATAAGTATTAATTCAAAAGCAAATGTTTGGTTAAGGTCATTCTTGAGCTGGTCACATAATAGACAGGTAATTCCCATTAGAGAGGCAGAATTTAAAAACTCCCCCAAGGTTATGTTGAAAGAACAGTCTTAACAGAGCCTGGGTGTGTCTTTTATTTTTAAAAAAAAATCCAATCCCAAAAAGTGAGTGTGACCGCAGAAATCATTTCACCCTGTCACATCATCATGCTGGGGAAAAAAACTTTATCTACATGTCGACACTGAGAACCAAGGAAAATATGTTTAAGTAAGTAAAACAACATAAATTGGTAACAATGGGCACATGCCCAGAAATCCACAACTCAGCTTGGAGCTCATTCTCATGCCAAGACAAAAAAATGAACTAGGTTAGAAGTACGCTGCTTAGCTGTAAGCAACAGAAACCCTGGCCACACAGTGCTTCTCAAATTCCATGTGCGGGCAATCAATGTTGAAATGCAGGTTGTTGTATGGTAGGTCTGGGATTGGACTACAGGTCCTCATTTCTCCCAGGCTCCTTGGCTCCCAGGCAGTATCTTGAGTCAAGAGGGACAGAACAGGTCATGGAAAAGGGCTTTATTTGTTTAATCCAGCCATGGGCAAACTACGGCCCGGAGGCCGTGTCCAGCCCGTTCGGCTGTTCTATCGGGCCCACGGAGACGAAAGAGTTCTCTTGCTCTCCCCTCCACTCCTTCATCAGCAGCCCAAGATGAGAGTGCCAGCATGGTCAGGTTGCTTTTGTTCCGGCCCTCCGGTCCAGTTTAACAACCCATTGTGGCCCTTGAGTCAAAAAGTTTGCCCACCTCTGGTAAACTGATACACTCTCCAGAGATAAGTCTTCCAGGTAAGGGAAGCCTGGGCTTGAAGGGAGACTGTGACAACAGTCCTGGACCTAGGCCATTTGCAAGCATGCATGCATGCATGTGAGTGTATGTTTGGAAAGTATGATGCATTTGGTTGAGTAAATTGAGGCCTACACGTTACCCTGAAACTTAAAATGCAAGTCATCCCCTAGGCAAGCCCAGGGCGCAGCACTAAGAGAAGCTCTTTGTCACTGCTGAAGGACAGTCACAAGCAGCAAACAGCAGGCGCTGATGGAGTACAAATCATGACAGACAAATTTAATTGCTTTTTCTCTAATCTATACAAATGCCAGATGAGGAGATAAAAGGAAAGCAGTGAATATAATAGCTCTCGATTTCAGGAAAGTGCTTGGGAATACTGACTTGGGTGAGGTTCTGAGTGAAAAATAAATAATGACGATCCCAGTGAACCTGCTGGCGGGGTGTCCTGGTGCTGGGACGGGAGGAGCCCCCTGCGCTCAGAGGGCACGGAAAAGGGGTGTTAGAGACTGACAGCAGAACCCGCTGTGCCCACATTGCCCAGAGCCTGCATCTCACCCGGACCTGAGTCAAAGTCTGAGCAATCCTCCCGCAAGACTGTGGCCCTGGGAACATCGACTGACCAGCCAGGCCGGAGCTTGGCAGAAATGCAGGCTCTCAAGCCCCACCCAGCAGCCCAGGGGAGTCCACTACCCACTGACATTCAGAGATACTACTCTAGCCTGAGAAGTTGGGGGGCACTCCCCCACCTTCACCATGCTCCCCCCCAGAAAAACATTCTGCTCCCACAGCAAACGGCTACCTCGCTGCCCTGATGACAGCTGTTCAGGAGAGTCTCAGCCAAGCTAAGTGCAAACACCACGGGGTGTTTGTCTTTTTAAAACGAGTCAGTTAATTAGACGCAACTGGTGGGATTTCAGAGCACGTAACATGGTGCGGGGGGGGGGGGGGGGGCATGGCCATGGGTCAGGGATCCCTCCAAGAAATAAGGAGAGAGTGTTGAATTGAGTGCCCCCCCTCACCCCATGCTCAGTACTAGGATGCACTTTGTCTGGTTTATTTTACACAGTCCTGAAGCTGTCATCCCCCTTTTAGGGTGAGAAGTCCGACACTCAGAGAGGTGAACTGGCCAGAGGTGACCAGCCTGGTGCTGCTGGCTGCTGGCTGCTGGCTTCCGACATCTGAGATTCCCCCCCCCCCTCTTCACCCCAGCACCCTGCCGCTCGCCCCAATCGCTCTGCCTGCCTGTGTGGATCCCTTTGCCCAGCCCTGGTCACACCCACACTTACAAGACTGTCGCTGAGGGTGACGGTGATTGGCAGAGGGGGGCTCTCAGAACCTCTTCCGCTCCAACTTCCTTTCTCTCTCAGGGAATGAACAGCAGGATCTATGCATGCACTGAAAGGCAGACAATCTAGAAAGCATAGCAACAGTCTGGGCACTGGATATATGGCTTAGACTTGCTTATTTGCAAAAACATGTGGAGTACACTTACAGCATAGAAACTGTATGTATCCGTCCCTTTAAAATAATAACTAGTGAGTGCCGTGTGATAAGGGGAAGGGGAGACTTGACAGAGACCCGGCAAAAAGACAGTTGATGCCATCAAGCATGGAACTGAGCTGCAGCGTCTTAGAGAGTTGAGGCAAAGAGGTACGATGGCATTTCCAATGAAAGTGAATGTAGTCAGAAGAGACCCACTTAAAAATTATATATATATATGATTTCATATATATATATGAAAGGAATAGAAACATCAATGATAAGAGAGAACCATTGATTGGCTGCCTTCTGTAGGCCTCACACTGGGGATTAAGCCCAAGACCTAGGTATGTGTCCTGTCTAGGAATTGAACTGTGACCTTCTGGTTCATCGGTGGACACTCAACGATGAGGCCACATCGTCAGCTGTGAGGACAACTGGCAGAGACCCACTTTTTTTCTGAGCCCTTAAAGGAATACATGATATGAAACTGGCAGAGGCCCCTGCCTGGGAAGGGGTAAAAAAATTATCTGTGACCTGGAGAAGCCAGCTGTTTGGGTAAGGTGCCCCCAAATGAGATTCAACTTGGAAAGGCATATGCATTAACACGGGAAGGAAAAATAATCATAAAGACAGAGATGGGTTCAGTAAGTGGAGGGGGGACCTTGAAAGTGGGCCCCCACGGAAAGAGACGCAGCTCCAGAGCAGAGCACAAATTAGATGGGTTTGCAGTGGGATGTGGCAGAGGAATAAGTAAAGAGGGCAAGGTAAGCTGGGCACGCGCGTGCGGGGTCCGGACACGAAGCCGGGAGGCAATGGTAGCTGGTGTTGAGCTGGAGCCTGGGAGATTGCAGCCAGCTGCGGACATCTCATTACCCAACAGAGGGGGGCCCAGTGGAGAGAGTTCAGGGAAGGGCACCAGGCATGATGAGGCAGCAAGAGAGATTAATTTACCAGGAAAGATTAAAAACTAAACGAGGGGAGCCGGGCTCTGGGAAGGCTGGCTCCAGGGCGTGGAGGGAATGCGAGGCACTCGGGCAGACAGGCAGAGAGGAGGAGGAGGCCTGGCCTGGACCAGGCGTGATGAATGGGCCACAGGTGGGATGAGCTGAGGCAGTGATGGCAGAGACCTAGGGGCTGCAGACCTTTCTAAATGCTTGGCAAGGGCAGCTGGGCAGGAAGGTAGAGACGAGTGTGAGTACAGACAGTGGGGGGTTCCTGCTGGCTGGTGGTGGTTATTACTGAGACAGGCAATGGCAGGCAGGTTTCGGGAGAAGCGTGAGTGCTGTTTGGACGAGTTGGTCTTGCTAGGCTTGGAGTACATCCTATAGGCAAGTGGGCAACAGGTTGGTACTTCGTCCGGACGTAGAGATTCAGGAATTAGCAATATATCTGTGATGGCTGAAGCCACAGTGTGAAGGTGATACCCAAAGGTTTGTGGGAACTGGAGAGCAGAGCGCCAAAGACAATAGTGGGACATGCCACCCTGTGGGGTGAGTGGGTGAAGGGGGGTGCTGAGGAAGGTGAGAAGGAGCGAGCCTGAGAGGTCACTGGAAAACAGAGACGGTGGAGTTACACATCATGAGAGGAACCGTTTCACGAAGGAAGGACTAATGAACAGTGTGAGGTAGCATCAAAATTCAAGCCAGTAAGTGTAGAGAGTGCTGGGAAGACCCATGGGCACTCTTCCTTAATAATTGCCAGCTGAACCCAAGGCAACAGGCAAAGCCTTCTTACCAAAAAGGCAGATGTATTCTCAGCATTGACTCTTATCTTTGCCCAGGTGTTGGGAAGTGGGTTTTGATACGTAAATTCAGTCAAGCACCAGGAATGAATAGGAGGACCCACTCAAGAATGCAAATAATCTCCTTTGTCTTGAATTGTGGTGAAACTTTCTGGTATTTGGGGTATAAAATAAACATGATGCATGGGCTCTGGGTCACTGTCTCTCCATGGAAGAGGGCAGCGGTACACCCAGTCCCAGCTTTTTCCTTCTATCCCTGTGTTTTGTCTCTTTCTTTTACTTCCCAATCCCCAGCCCCTCTCCTCGAAGAACTGGATCATCTCTCTTTCCGTGCTAGAAGCGGGAAGAAGAGACCCCGCCATAAGTAAGGACCAAAATATCCACTTGATTCAACACTGTGGAGGCCATGGAGACAGGCAAGAAGAGGCTCGGTGGATCAGGTGGGGCAGGAGCCAGACACCAGACAGTGAGAGGCATGTGGGAGGCGATGGCCCAGAGTGCAGCAAGGACTTGGAATGCTTGGCCAAGAAGGGCAAGAGTGGGTGAGGACAGCTCTTACAGTGTCTGTGGTTGAGGGAGGGCTTGGTTTTCTTGGGTTGGTTCTTAAATCAGAATGATCTGAACACGTTTTCAGATTCTGGGGGTGAAGAGGTAGAAGATTTTAAGGGAATAAGACCATGAGCTGGACAGAGATCATGGTCTGCGAATGGGCTATTGGCACCTAAGATTTCTGAGTGGGATCTGTTCTAGGTCATTTCAAGCCACCAAATACACCTCTGCTCATGTGGCTTAAAACCCTTTGGGACCTTCCCACTTCTTTTAGGATAAGAAGTAACATCCTCCCCAGGAGGCCCATAGGCTCAGCATAGCCTGGCTGCCCCAGCCTCCTCTTGTCACACATTCCTCCTCCCCACGCCCTCTAAACCCCATTCCCTCTAAACCCCGTTCCCTCTGGCTTTCTTGTTCACGCAAGGCACTTGCATATGCCTACCATACTCCCCAACTCGTCCTTTCTTCCATAACACCTACTCATTTTTTTTTTCAAATTTCAGCTTCTTTCAATAAGCCTTCCCTGTATTCTGACTTGGTCAGCTTCCTTCATTATTGCTTATTTAGAACCGTATTCCTCTTTTCCAGAGTATGTATTTATGCATTCCTTATTATGAGTACCCAGATCTATAAGAGGAGGGACTGTCTCCGTTTTTAATCGCTATGCTAACTCTAGCACCTAACACAGGGCTGGCGTTGAGTACGCCATCAATGCATGGATTCTGAATGACTGAGTGAGTGAATGAATGAATGAATGAATGGCAAATGTTTGTGAGGGAAGGAAAACACACAGCCTCTCTCGTTATGGTAAGACAGGACAAGCCTAGGGACCTGGAAATGACAAGTATTTTGAGTAACTGAGCTCCAGGTCCCCGCCCAGAGCCGACACGGCAGAGCTACCCACAGCCCCAGACTACACACAGGAAGAGGGGGCACTCTTCTGAGAGCCATTCAGGCTGGCACCAGCAGCCAACTTCGTTTAAAGAGGCATAACACTTTAATTATCGTGGCACTCCAAAGGGCTCATACAGCTGAAAACTAATTGCTGGTAAAGGCTGCCTGGGTGAAGTCGGTGTGCGCTCCAGAAAGGGGCAAGGATACAATGAGACTTGGAATTAGTATGCCAGAAACATCCACAACGCATTCATTGTGTTAATAGAAATACCTAAGAATATTAGATATGTGGGGGCTTATTATTCATATTAGTTATAATATGGAAATCAAATTTTATTTCTAAATTGCAATCAAATGGTATTTTCTATTAAAACTTTAATAGCAAGCTAGATTAAGCAATGCTACAGTTACATATTTAGTAATCCAGTTTGGTTATAATTTATATATTTTTTTAATGAATCATTATGGGATGAAATAAAGCAAGATATTTTCCAAAATGAACTGAGAAGAGTTTTCCTTGGTGAAACAGAGAAACTGCCTAACAGTTCAAATTAACAATATAGTCTCAGTGAAATAAGCAAAGGTAAGCACTAATAGTGAAGCTTCATGCTCATGAAAATAATTCACCTTCTTCTATTATATTGTCCTGAAGAACCAATGGCGAGAGGGTCCTACGAGGTCAACTAGTCATATACCCTGTGTTGAGACAAAATTACATGAACTCCCTCTATGAAGGCTGACACCACACTAGGAACCAACCTGGACTTACTTCTTTGTCCAGAATGCAATGGCCTTCCCTTAAATGTATTTGGATTTTCCACTGCCTCTTGCATGTAGTAGGTGCTCAATAAAAGTTTGATATGTTCATTTAATAAACCAATCCATCATATGTTGATCTCTCAAAGATACCTATTCATATTATATAAACACATCATTCAAAATAATGCTTGGTGTTTATAAATAAACACCTATTTTCCTAACAGGATAGCAGTCACTTCCCTGGCCCATCTAAAAACGAGAATAAATAGCATTTATTGGATGGTTATCATAGGCCAGGCACTGTGCCAAGCTCTTTGCATATATTATCACATTTACTATCCACAACAGTCATAGAAGTGGGGGCTATGACAGACAAGGACAGTGAGGCACTGACAGGGAAATAACTTGCCCAAGATGATAGATTCTGCGTTGGTACTCTAACCACTGGGATGCACTTCCTCTCACACTCAAGGAGGTTCAATAGCCCTTGTCTTTCCCTCTAGAGCTTTCTCCAAGGCTCTCCCCAACACTCAGGATATGGGGAGTGGTTGGTTTGCTTCAGGTTCACCCTCCTCTGCATCCTTGGAAGCTGTAGAAGAGAAAACTCAACTATCACAGGAATTCCCAACCTACCTCTATACACAGAGCTTCCTCAGGCCACCATGGCCCAGGGGTACAAATATGGTCACAATTAGAGTACCCAGGTGTCACCCAGGACTTCCATGCCCTGTCAGGGTCTGGGAATAACTGGCCCATACTTGCCCAAATCCAATGTCCAAAGCTGGTCCCTGATAATTTTCATACCCTCTTGCTCCTCTCTGCCTCAAGTGGCCGGGTCCATCCACATTACCTATGCCAGGCTGAATAGTAAATAGCATCTCTACCTCCTCAAATTCATGTCCACCCAGCGACCTCAGAATGTCACCTTATTTGGAAATAGCGTCTTTGCAGCTATCATCAAGTCAAGATGAGAACAGTCTGAATTAGGGTGGGCCCTGAACCAAGTGATTGGTATCCCAATAGGAGACAATGATCGGGGACACACAGGGAAGATGGCCAAGACTGAGGCAGAGATGGGCATGATGCAGCTTACAAGCCAAGGAATGCCAAGGATTGCCAGGAGCCACCAGAAGCTGGACAAGGCAAGGAAGGACACTTCCCTAGAGCCTTAGAGGGAGCATGGCCCTTGCTTTGTGTCCTCTAGCTTCCAGAACTGTGAGGCAATAAGTGCTGGTTGTTTTAAGCTCCCCAGTGTGTGGCACTTCCTTCCAACAGCCCTAGGAAGCCAGCCCACTCTCTTCTCACTTCCTCGGTCCAGGGGCAGCCACCTGCCGCCCCAAGCACCACACATCCTCATAAAGCCATGTCCAGGTGGGACCCTGAGCCCGATCCAGGCCCCAAACTTTCCATATCAGTCTGCAAAGAGGTTAAGTCCATAAATGGAGAGGAAGAATTTAGAAACTTATAGCAATTTGACAGAGTAATATTACTCAGTAATAAAAATTTGGGATTTGTATGTCGTATATCTGTTTTTTATTTCATTTCACTAGTGATTCATTTCTATTGCTTTTTGCAAAAATACCCACCCGTGACATGTCAAAAATTAAAGAGAAAAAACACACACAAACCTGATCCTTCAGTGCCCAGAGTTTGAGAAACCTTGTAGGGGGTACTAACGGCCTTTCCTGAAACAAGACCCACTCTCCTTGGAAGGCAGGCAGCGTCGCAGAGAACACTATATGGGATTTTTTTTATACCTTTTCTAACAAGCTCGCCACTTTTCTGGCCTTGATCCTGCCCTCTCCTCAGGCAACTGCATCCACCTCAGATTGTTGGCAAGGGCTCCCAGGGGCATCTAGAACTCTCCTCATGGCTGGTGCGCTTTCCCAGGCTGGTGTCCTCTCGTTTCCTGAGACGCCCTCACCCAGGCTCACTCTCTCCAGCCCTGAAGCAGTAGGCACTGCCTGGGGCTGCATCTGACAAACATGTTGGTTGCCAGGACTTACAGCTTTTGCTCATTCTTTACTTCCCTGCAGTGTGGGCCCCTCCAGCTGTCAGGCTGGGTCTGGGGCCTGGTGGGGCACAGCCTGAAAACTAGGCACTGCAGCCCCGGACGCACGCTCTCTCAGAAGGGCTGCATCCCCATGCCTCAAAGGGGCATGAAAGAGGTCCATGCCCCTAACTAAACAATCAGGTATCACATTTTAAAATTCTTGTAGCACACCAGTTGAAAATCGCTGGTGTAGAGTAGGCAGGCACCCTCCTCTCACCACAAGCGTGCGCCAACATGCTTAAGCTGGCATTGCATACCCTGCTTAGGCCAGGCCGGGCCCCCGCCCGCATGCACACTAAACCATAGCAAACAATCTTAATGGCTCATGCACATGTAGCACATTGCAGGCGGCGGCCGCTACCCAGTGTCATGCCATTTTAACTCATTGTCTCCTCACAACATCCCTGTGTGGTCGATGCTACTGTTACAGCGCTGGACAGAGGAGAGCACTGAGGCATGACGTGCTTGAGTAATTTGCCCAAGGTTATCATCAAGCCAGTGGCAAAACTGTGGTTCAAACGTGGGTCCTCAGCCTCTGGAGCCCACGTGGAGTGATCCTGCTCCTCAGCTCTCGTCCTACATTGTTATCAGACGCCTGCTCCCTTCTAATGGAGCACATCCTCCAGGGCTTTGTAGAGGCCACCCCTGGCCCAGCGCCCAAAGGCACCAGGCCCCTCGGTATCCTTCTGAAAGCGATCCATGTCTTCCTGGAAAACATTCCATGTCTTGCAAAAGTTCAGCAGTCTACAAGGGATTTGGGGGAGGCACTTCTTTTTCTTTTTTAAAAAAATATATTTTATTGATTTTCTTACAGAGAGGAAGAGAGAGGGATAGAGAGCTAGAAACATCGATGAGTGAGAATCATCGATCAGCTGCCTCTTGCACACCCCCTATTGGGGATGTGCCCCCAACCAAGGTACATGCCCTTGACCGGAATTGAACCTGGGACCTTTCAGTCCGCAGGCTGACGCTCTATCCACTGAGCCAAACCATTTTCGGTGGGGAGGCAGTTCTTTGTGCCTGCATTTCTAGGCTCCTGCCCGGCTGCCTCTCCCAGCTCACAGCCCCTCCCTCTGGTCCTACTGGCCAGCCCCCTGTCCTCGCAGGGCAGCCAGGAGCACCTCCCATGCAGGCAGGTGATGTCGGAGAATCAGGGTTGTCAAGGAGAAGAACGACCCCCTCCCCTGGCCGGTGCCTTAAGTGTCCTCTTTAGGCTGTTTGCTCGGCTGCTTGAGAAAGGGGATGGTGATAATCAAAATCATGCATCTTCGCCGGAAAAAATGTCAAACCCCACCAAAGCATAGGGAGGAGATAATTACAGTTCCTTCCCCTTCCTCCCCCCTTCACCTTGCCCAGAAGTAAACAGACGACCCACTTCCCTCTCGGAGGAGGTGTCCAGTTACAGAAATTGCTGCCTGTAGAGGTGCAAATACCCCAAGAGGAGAAGCCCCTGACATGGCCTTGGCTCCTGCAGCCCTCTCCGCTCCCACCCACCCTCACACCCCAGCTGCACTTCCTGGGGCGAGGACTTGAAGGGAGGAGGGAAGAGGATCTATGGGCCAAGATCGGGGTTGGAGACAAGGGAGTCTTGGATCTGAGCGGTGATGGAGCAGGGAGGCAGGAGCCGCACGGAGGAAATGTGCAAACTTCATACTTGAGCTAAGGTCTTGGCCTAGAAGCCAAGGGAGGAGGATGGCCTGCTGGAGATGCAGATGTGGTGGGTGCTGGGAGGAAACTCTGGGGCAAATCTGGCAGAGAAATACACCCCAGCTCCAGAGACAGACCGGTTGTAGGTTGTAGGTTGGGACAGCCCCAACACCCAGCTTTCTCCACGTCCCCTCTTTCCTTGAGTACCCAGGGCAGGTAATGGCACACTTTTCCTCTCTCTCTCTCTCTTTCTCTCTCTGTCTCTCTGTGTGTGTGTGTGTGTGTGTGTGTGTGTGTGTGTGTGTCTGTCTGTCTCTCTCCCTTTCTCTCTCTCTCTCTCTCTTTCACACACACACACACACACACACACACACACACACACACACACAATGACTTCCCAGTCTCAAAGTCAGCCTGTGATTCAACCTACAACGGTCTGTCTCTGTCTCTGGAGCTGGCTGCCTTTGCTCTTTCACGGGTTAACACTCCCGCTCAGGCAGCACAGAGGAGCAGTGCAAACAATGCCTGGCTCATTCCCTCACTATTAGCCCGCTGAGAGAATAACCACACAGAACACCCCCCTCCCCTTCCACTCCCCCAAACCAACAAAAACCAACCTTGTCATTTCCCCTTCCCCTGGGGTGCACTGTGCTTCCCTTCAGAATCGGGAGTAAATTATCTCCAAAGAAGGGTTCATTAAGAATAAATAATAATTTGCACTTCTAATGCACCTTTTGTCTAAGTATCTCAAAGCGCTTTACTTAATTAATTAATTAAGAGAATTAATTAATTCGGAAAGCACTCCTGGAGGGAGGGAAGGCATACCTAATGACACCTGTTTTCCAGATGAGTACACTGAGGCCCACAGGAAAGGGCTCAAGGTCACAACAGGAAAAGTGGCGACATTGAGTTGGGGGCGGGGGAGGGGGGGGCGGTAAAGACTAGCTTTGCTCCAACACGTTAAGATTTTGTTGGGCCAGCCAGGGAAGTCCCGGGGCCGAGGGGGTTGAGGGGAGGAGAGGAAGTTTGTGACGAAAAGGTTGCTATGGCCACCTTTAGAAGTCAGGGAAGATGAGACCAAGACAAGAGGCTATGGGTCCACAGAAGCTATGGGTCCAAGTCCACTAGGTGCCAGGACGGAGGGGACAGGCACCCTCGATCCAGAACCCAGGCTGAGTGGGCTCCTGACAGCGTGTCCGATCCCCTCACAGGCACAAGAGTCAGCTGGGTTTGAGTGACAGGCACATGGCTCCCCTGGCAAGGTGGCGGTTGGCATACAATTAAATGCTTCTGAGCACCAGCACCTCCCCAGGAGCTCTCTGTTGAGACTAGAGCTAATCAGAGTCCGGGCTTTTTGTCTGTGGGTGGGGCAAGCAGGCTCCCCTGCTCAGCCCGGTGAGGGAGAGGCAGTCAGTGCTCTTAGAACACTCTCTCCAAGCCTAACCCCTGGGGTGCCCCTCCACCTCCCATCAGCATCCTGGTCACTCCAGACACTGCTCTGGGACTCCAGTCCCAACAGGAGGCGGAGATGCAGGCACTTCCCAGCTGTCCCTCACCCTCTCCCTGCTCCCTCTTGCCGGTCCATCCAGCCCTCACCCCCACCTGTTCCCAGAAAAGCTAACTAGGCCACATGTGCCTGCGCACCCCCACGCACACGTGCGCACAGACCCCGTGAACATGCACGGCTCCACAAATTAACAACCCAAGCTTGTCTTTTTCATTGTGTTTTTATTATGATGCTCCTCGATGATGTTTTTAAATGAATTTTGAATAGTTCCCGTAATTTGGTTTGTTCTACGTCGCAATGCAAGTACCAGGGCCCCACAGGAATTGCTGCGAAGAATACAATATTATGTGCGCATGGCTTCTGCTTGCCTTTCTGCTTCCTCATAATTAAGCTTTATTGAGTTGTAAAATGAATAACAATTTAAAAAACAAACAAACCTGTTTATTGATCCAGGTGCGACATGCAGACATATAAGACAACTTTCTCCAATTCCTGACCTCACAAAGTGGCGCCAGACCCCGGTCTGCTCACGGCTCCTGTTATGAGCAGTGGATCCCCTTCAGCTGCAGGCGGAGCTTTCTCTGACGCTGGGAAGCAAACTAGTGGTGTCTGCATTGGGAATGGAAACCTAACTAGGCCTTGTTAATGGCAGAAGTCAACCGAAATTCTAGGGACTCCTGATCTACCTTGACCTTAATACCAACAGTCTTGTCACTTAGGAAGTCTATCTTTGGTGAAGACACTGTGCCCTTTGAGAAAACAAACTCAAAATGGATCATAGACTTGAATGTAGAGCCCGACACTATAATTTTCCCAGAGGATAGCATAGGAAAAATGATGGCCTTGGGTGTGGCGGTGATTTTTCAGATAAAACATCAAATGGAACAATTGATAAGCTGGACTTCACTAAAAATAAAAAATCTTTGCTCCATGAAAGACAATAGCAAAAGAATGAGAAGACCAACCACAAACTGGGAGAAAATATTTGATAAATGACTGCTGTCCAAAATATACAAAGAACTTTAAAACCCAACAATAAGAAAACAAGCAACCTGATTTTAAAATGGGCCAAAGATATATATATGTGTGTGTGTGTGTGTGTATACATATATATATATATATATATATATATATATATATATATATATATGATATTTTACATAGAGGAAGGAGAGTGATAGAGTGTTAGAAATATCGATGAGAGAGAAGCATCGATCAGCTGCCCCTTGCACACCCCCTACTGGGGGATGTGCCCGCATCAAGGTACATGCCCTTGACCAGAATCGAACCTGGGACCCTTCAATCCTCAGGCTGACGCTAGCCCCTGAGCCAAACCAGTAAGGACTGGGCCAAGGATTTTAACTGACACCACACACCAACGAAGATATACAGATGACAAAAAATGGATATTAAAAGATGCTTTAGCCGAAACCGGTTTGGCTCAGTGGATAGAGCGTCTGCCTGTGGATTGAAAGGTCCCGGGTTCAATTCCGGTCAAGGGCATGTGCCTTGGTTGCAGGCACATCCCCAGTGGGGAGTGTGCAGGAGGCAGCTGATTGATGATTCTCTCTCATCAATGTTTCTAACTCTCTATTCCTCTCACTTCCTCTCTGTAAAAAATCAATAAAATACATTTTTTTTTTATAAAAAAGATGCTTTACATCAAATGCCATCAGGGAAATGAAAATTAAAACAATAAGATAGCACTGCACACAGGTCCAAATCAAGAACACTGGCAACACCAAATGCTGGCAAGGCTGAGGAGCAAAAGGGACTCACATGCATTGCTGATGGGAATGCCAAATAGTACATGCACTTTGGAAGGCAGTGTGGCAGTTCCTTAGAAAGCCAAATACACTCACACCTATGATCCAGCAATCAAATTCCTTGGTATTTACCCAAAGGAGTTAAAAACTTACATCTACATAAAAACCAGCGCATGGGTGTTTATAGCAGCTTACTCATAATTGTCAAAAACTTGGAAACAATCCACATATCTTCAATAAGTGAATGGATAAACTCTGGTACATCCAGACTAATGGAATATTATTCAACACTAAAAAGAAATAAGCTAACAAACTATGAAAAGACATGGCAGAAACAAATGTGTATTGCTAAGTGAAAGAAGCCAAGCTGAAAGGGTCACATACTGTATGCTTTCAACTATATGACATCTGGAAAAGACAAAATCATGGCAACAGTCAGAAGATGAGTGATTTCCAGGGGTTGGAGGTGCAACAGAGGGGGTTTTTTAGGGGAGTGAAATATCCTCTATGACACTCTAATGAGATACATGTCCTTCTACATTTGTTCAAATCCATGGAATATACAACACCAAGAATAAACACTAAGATGAACTATGGAGTTTGGGTGATTGTGATGTATCAATTAAGTTTGTTAACCAGTTGTAACAAATGTACCACTCTATTAGAGATGTTCATAATAGGGGAGGCTGTGTGTGTGGAGGCAGGGGGGCTTATGGGAAATCTCTGTATCTTCCCCTCAGTTTTGCTGGAAACCTAACACTGCTTTAAAAACAGTCTTTAAGCCTGGCCGGTGTGGCTCAGCTAGTTGAGCACCAAGTGATTGCCAGTTTAATTCCAGGTCAGAGCACATGCTTGGTTTTCGGGCTCAATCCCCAGTAGAGAGTGTGCAGGAGGCAATCAATCAATCTTTCTCTCTCATGATGTTTCTATCTCTCCCTACCTCTCCTTTCCTCTCTCTCTCTCTCTAAAATTAATAAAATCACTTTTATTTTTTTAAAAAGCATTTTTAAAAGAAAAAACTAAATTGCTGCAAGCAGCCACCTATAAATGCCAATAGTAACTATGGGGGGAAAGATATTAAAGAGAGAGAGGAATGGTGGTGTGTATCCATACGATCAGGGTGTACATAGCTATACATACCTGTACACTTTCACTCCTCGCATTCCACATGGCATGTCACAAAGTGACTCACACATGGGAGTCTTAAAGATGTTGGAAGACTAGTGTCTGTCTCATAATTTCTATAATTTTTAGGGTGTGTATGCTCATGTGTGTGTTGTATATGTGTGCACGCATATGTGTACACAACTTTATGTACACTTAAAGTTTATAGACATGCAAATGTATTGATTCTATTAACTGAACTTGCAAGCTGTATGCATGTATTAATGCATTATGTTGTGCATAAAGATATACATGCATGTTTATATGTGTGCGTGTGTGTGTGTGTGTGTGTGTGTGTGTGTGTGAATAATGCCACCATGGCTAGCAGTGAGGAGAGGACCAGCAGTTGGGTGAACCTCCGAATGACTAGCAGGGCATGAGGACCTGCAAGTCCAGGCAGGTTCACTGCTGGCAAGTGGGGCCTGCAGCCATCAGAGCCCTGGATTAAATGTCCCAAGGGCACTCCCACAGGGAGCAGGCTGACGTCAAGGCCATGGGGGCCCTTGACCCTGGAGGGAAGGGCAGCTGGTCTCCCCCAAGAGGAACAGAGCTGAGCAGCATTAGGCACAGGCAGATCCCGGGGCTGGGCAGGAGGAAAGTCAATACATGAATAGGCTTGAGGGTGTGAAGCCTTGGGAGGCCCTTCCCTCCTCACTCTCCAGATTTGGCCCCTGGGAGCTGGGAGGAGGCAGACACATGGATTTATGTGGGATCTGTCTGAGAGGAATGCATGCCCTGGGTGGTGTTTCTGAAGCTCATTCTGGCCACGAGAAAACTGAGGCTGGCCAGGAATCAGGTTAGCCCAGTACAAAGACTGCAATAACTGATTCTTAGTGAGTCAGGGAGTGAAGAAAGGAATGATAAGGTGAGAGAAAGGAAAGAGGAATCGGAAAGGGTTGAATGGATAATAGGGACTATCCCTATTCCAAAGAAGGGAAACAAGGGCAGGTAGCAGAGGTCAATTCATAAGAAATAAAGAATCTGATCTTTCTATTTTCTGAGGGCGGACAGGAGGAGATCGTGAAAGGGAGTGTGCATGAAGTATTGTGTTTTCACGTGTGATCATTTTGGAGGGTGTTTGTGCGTATGAAGGGGAGTTTCTGTGGACGTGTCTTGGGGTATATGAATCAAGAGGAAGAAAAATCATTTGCTGAAGTCAAAGGCCTCCTGAGATAACACGGGAGACTTAACACAACCACAGTCACCACTGATTTATTTTATAAACGCAGTCACCACGGAGCAGGGCACTATGGAGAATGCCCAATGGGTTAGACCCACATCATCTGCCGAAGGAACCCACAGAGATAAGGCATGTTTACAACATCAGAACCAAGGGAGATTTCAGTGAGCCAAGAGGGATATACAAGTGAGGTGCAAGAGGAGTTAGAAGCCAAGAGGCAATATCGTGTGTGTGTGTGTGTGTGTGTGTGTGTGTGTGTGTGTGTGAATGTGTGCGTATATGACAGTCTGGGTAGAGAGCTTCTGTAGTTGAGCACTGGGATTTTGACTCATATGTATAGCTGGGTTTGGTGTAAGTATACCGGGAACGTTGCATGTCCCCTCTATCACTCCGGAGCATATTATTAGAAGGTCATAGGTAATGTGACCATGTAACTTATTGTTCAAATAGAAACACTTGAAAGTGAAAGAGGGCACTACTCATAACTATATGCCAGGAAAATGCCGTAGCCACATTTAATTCAGGGCTCTGATGGCTGCAGGCCTGGAGCTGCCCTGTGCATGCCAAGGCTTGAGGTTGCCCTGGTTACAGAGGTTTGCAACGGGTTGTCCTTGAAGCCCACAGCCAAAGTGCGGGCTGACCCCCGGACAGGGGCAAGCGCTCGGGGAGGGCAAAGTGGGAGAAAAGCCTCCTGGGGCCCCAATGTCCTGCTTCCCCACTGCTGGGCTTGGCATTCAGGGCCCAGCAAGCCCGCTGCTCAGCTTGGGATCTTCGCACTTGCTCCATCCACTTTAGCACCACCATTTTGCCCCCCCCCCCATGCCAGCCCAGGCAGGCTGCTCTAATGGATTACTTGCATTATCTCCCTCATCACTGCTTAAATATTTATCAGACCATTATGTATTTAGTGGCCAGGAGGGGGAGTGGAAGGGGCAGGAGGCAGAACTGCTTTGGCCAGATGCAAGGGTTAATTACAGATCGGATAAATCCCTCCCGCCCCCTACCCTCTATCCCCATTTAAAAATTAAATAAACAAGCATGGTCGGGAGATTGAAAGTGGACCGTTACTTACATGTAAGGAAGCCCAACGCCACCTAATCCAGGTCTGAATGCCTCCCAGGGCCTGGTTTTAGTGTCTGTTCCCGGCCCCGACCTGTACACCTGTGGGCTGCCCGGGCTCTACACCAGCTTCTAATTAAAAACTCTCCTTCCCTTTTCTGCTCGTCAGGCAACCAAAATTCAAGCTCTTCTAGAACTGGAGTCAACATCCGCCTCATAAAAGAAGTTCTGAAGGTAACTCCGGGGCTGGCACTGTGAAATATTGTTCATTATAACGAAGCAGCTGAGATAATGCCGCTTTCTAATTTCCCTTTCTCAGTCAGAAATTAAATAAAAAGTCATGTCTAAATTACAATACTGGATTGAGATCAGAGGAGGGCCCCATGCAGAGAGCTCATGATCTATCCTCCCCACATTTTACAACCATTCCAAAAGATTATTGTTGTTGTTTTCCCCTCCCTTGTCTTTGAGGCCATTTACATTTCTTCTGAACTCTCACTGTGTTTTATTCGAATCTCTTCAAAGTGCCAGTGCACAGAGTAAGTCAATCACAAACTTAAATTAAGAAAAAAAAATAAACTCAGGAAAACTTGGGCTCTGAACTCCAAGATGAACTAACTGGAGGGCCCTTGACTGGGCTATTGACCTTCACCGTGTTGGCCCTGCAGTTTTGCCCACTGCCCAGTTGGCAATGTCTTCTCTAGGGAGAATCAGCGTAGGGAGGACTCACTCCTCAAAAAAAAAACAAAAAAAAAAACAGCCTACATTTCTGTAGCCCTCTCTGGTTGCAGAAATATCCCTTGGACAAAATGGAAATGCTGGACTTTAAAACATTCCAGTGAGCCTGTAATATCATGGGTAATCAAACATGCATTTGACTATCAATAAGTGGAGAAAAGGAACATTGGCAGGTCTTGACAGTTGCAATTCAAGCATTCTGTGTTCTGAGAAGTGGTTGGCATTTCCGGGATGTTGCACAAAAATTTGGTGCTGAAAATCATTGTTTTTGGTGGAATTGGTTAAATAGCATCATTATGAACTACTTTTACTATATGCAAGTTGCTTCCTATCAACAGCTCAGATAATATAAATTGAGCACCTATTATGTGAAAGGCACTGGGCAAGAATGAGCAAGCGATGGTCTCTTCTACTAGAGTCCTGTGATCAGGGCCCCTGAGGCACTAGCTCACTCTCCAGCTGGGACAAGAGCACATTTATATTTGAAGATGCAGCCCAAATTATTGTGAGGAACTGCTCCAAGGAAGACTCTAAAATCTCAAGGGAGGTGGGTTTCTGAAGGACACATTAGTCAGATAGAACCTGACAGAAGAGAGGAGCTTGAGCTGGGCTTTGCAGACCAGGTAAGATTTAACAATGAGGAACAGAAGATGAGAAACACTTCAGAAAGGGCAAAGTGTGAGCAAAGGCCCAGCCAGGGATGAGATCCACAGGGCATTAGGATACAGTAAGCTGGGCAAGGTCTGACAGGCAGAGTTCCTGGGCATGGTCTCCTATGGCCACAAGCAATCTACTTGTGGCTCCTCAGAAGGCTTCTCGGGGTAGGCGGGACCTGACAGCCTACGCTGTGGTGACTTACCATAGACAAGTGGCATCTGGCTCATGCTACATTTCAGAGCTGCAGTGAGAATGACCAAGGAGCTACTCTACAGCTGGACACCTAGTCCAGATGTCAGCTGTGGGCCCCACAGGCCACCATCATGGAGACCCTGAAGCTGTTCCCCTTCCAAAGGGCATCGTGTGAAGCCCAAAATGTTGCAATCGGAGGAGGAAAAGGTCAGAGAGGCTGGGTGGAGTTTAATGGCAGGTGTAGTGGCCGTGGCCCTGGATTGAACTCATGTCATACACTTTTGTCTGTTTGCAGTTTTGTGCTCTTCAAGTGTCATCCAAGCCAGCTACAGAGTGCATGCTCCAACAGCATATCCATATTCTGCAAATTAGAGTGCCATCATTCTTCCGACTCCTTGACGTGAAGACGTTCAATCGGACTTAAAACCCATCCACCTCATCGCAAAAACTTTTAACACTCCATTTGTCAATGGGAGAAAAGGAAAGCTGTTAAATTCTTTAAATATAATTTCAACTGTTATGAATCTTTAATGGTTATAAAAATGGCTTTAAATTTTTTATCACCCACTTGCGCAAAGTTTCTTATCAAGGGTGACTACCAAGAATTTGTAGAGCTCATCATTAAACGAGTCATGATCAGGCATGGTGTGTAGTCACTTCAAGCATAAACCCTGATATGAAACAGTTACATTCATGGAAAGAAGTGAGCTCACATTTCTCATTAAAAGTAGGAAAATGTTTTATCTTAATTCAACATATAATATCTTTCCTAATACACTATACTTTATTTTTCATTTTGTATAATTAAAGAAAATGGAATGATTTTTTTCCCCAATCCCCATAGAGACAGCCCAAATCCCCTACAGTTTCCTACAATGTGCAGTATAAATATTCTTGTTTCCTTGTGTGTAGTGATTTTTAAAAGCTGGACAGCCCTGGTCTAAGGTATCTTGCTTGTATTCATGGACCTTTGTGAGGTACATGAGTCTGACTAGCAGACAGCTGTCCCTTTGCCAGTGTCTGCAAGATCTGTGTGGCCATCAAACTTCCCAGACCCAACAGAAGGGTCTATGGGGCCAAAGATGGTACCTTATGATCCTGAGGAGGTTCCCCTTGGAATTGCTCCACTGATACCCTCCTTTTGTGGATGCTGCTCAGGACTGAGTCCCTACTGACAGCAAAGCATGTTATAGTGAAGGAGGGAGGAGGGGGGATTGGAGGGAGGGGTAGCCCCCAAATAGCAAAGACATGCTCACTGGCTCACCCAATCCAACTCTTCATCTTTAGTTCTTCTAGGCTCTCTACCTCTTGGTTTTAAATAACTTCCTGAACTATAAATGCAAGAGTTCCAAATGAAAACTGATTGATAGCCTTGTATAATTATATAATAAAAATGCACCAAAACGCATATACATTATGTGTGGGCTCGTGTGTCTATATGCATCTGTATCTATTCCAGAGGGAGGAATATGCAATAACGTCTCCTGAAACAAATTGTCAAGGTGTCAATAAGGAATCTCATAATGAATGTGTGGGTGTGATCTGGGGTAATTTCATTGCAATTATGTTGCTCAGGCTGATTTCCCAAGACAGGTCTTAAAGGCACAAGTCCCATTCCCAAGTGGAAAGCCGGGTGCTTTGCTTCCTATGGCATCAGCAAAGCATCACATTTCCAGGCCAAAAATGCCTTCCCTCAAGCAAGCCAGAGTGATGGGAGGGCATCAGGTGATTATGCAGAGTGTAAAAGAGCTACTGGTCACAACTACAAGCTTTAAAGATCTGGGGGAATTTTCTGTGCCTGACCCCCAACAATGTGAAAGGCTGTTTGTGGCTAAAAAATAACAGTGCTACACAAACAGAGAAGCCAGGATTCTGAACAATGAAAATTAACTATATCAAACATTGTTCAAGAGGTAGGGGATGAAGAAGAGCAGAGGTGGGGACTGGGCAGGCATGTGCTAGAGGAGACAAGGGGAAATTGTGTGGCTGGGGCTCCCAAGGAATTCCCAGCCTATCTGAACAGATAGATGCGTGAACAAATACCAATGATTCAATGTGAAATGGCATGTAAGAGAGGTCTAATCATGGGAACTGGGCTGGGGGTGAGAACATAAGAAAGACTGTGTAGGGTAACTGTGAAGCCAAGCCTTGAAAGTAGAATTAAAAAGTACAATTAATATCTAAGAGATATTGTGTCTTGCTCTATGTGGGGCACAAAGGGGGCCTCCCCTCAACAAATTTTGTTGCATGAAGTATAGGCTGCATTCAGGAACAAGGATCCCCAGCCATTCATCAGAGACCAAGATCCAGACTTTGAGGTCAGGAAAGCCATATTGTCAAGGTGTCAATAAGGAATCTCATAATGAATGTGTGGGTGTGATCTGGGGAGGAGATCACACCCATATAGTCCAGGAAATTGTGTGAATTCTGATCCAGCCATAAGGCCAGGTCAGGGCGGTACAGAAAACAGACTGGAAGAGGAAGAGAAAGAGGGAGATTAAATAGGAAAGGGGACAAGGGCAGAAAGAATTTTCTCTGCCTTCCCAACAACATCTAAATCTTAAACCATTCAGCTCACACCAGAGACCTCTGAGTTTTTGCTGATACCTCCGTGTCCATCCCTGCAATGCCCCTCACTCGGTGCATTGCTGTCCCTGAGTCCTGTCACCTTGGCCTTTGTAACATCTGTTGACTCTCTAGAACAGGGGTCGCCAACCTTTTGGACCTCATGGACCACCAGTGATCCGTGGACCACCGGTTGGCAATGCTGCTCTAGATCACTACTATCATGTCTTGATTGGCCTTGTGCTCCTTTGATCCATCCACTTCCTACTACCAGCCTGATTTTTCAAAAATACTTAAAACTCCCCTCCCTTCAATCTTACACTGTTCCCCTCCCAGATAAAGATTAAACTGCTAGGCATTTCCAGGAAGACCTCATGCCCTCATGTCTCCTTGTCTTAACAGCTCTCTCCCTTACTTGAGCTGAAGGCTACAATCATGCTAGACTCTGTCTAGTTCCTCCGATGCTTCATGCTTCCTCTCACTTCCAGACCTTTAAACATGCCATTCTCTCTCCCTAAAATGTCCCTTTCTCCATTCTCTATTACGAGGTCAACTCATAAACAACATTGACAACCCTCTCCCTCTGGGATTCAATGTCAGGATCAGATACCCCACCTCTGTGCACCAGGGCCCTTTGGGTGTTTTGATCTTCAACAGAAACAACAAACTGTCTCTCTACTAGCCCATCGTGCTCCTGACCATGCCTGTTACCTGGACAAACCTCCCCATCCAACCACCTAGCAACGTTTCTGACACACAGCATGTGCTCAATCAATACTGTGAACGGGAGAAGGGATGTTTGAATGGATGCAGGCAGAGGGAAGGAAGTGAGCAAAGGCACAGAGGTAGGGAAGCCAAGGTGGGTCTGAGGAAGCCTGAAGAGTCAGGTGTGAATGGAGCAGAGATCTGTGTGGTGAGCCCTGGGAGGTAGGGCCAACAAATTTTGTGGCCTAAACACCAAGGCTTTACCAAGATGCTGCCTCGCTGAACCGTTTCCCTCTCCTGGCTGGGCCACACAGGAGCTTTTGTCTCCGAGCCGTTTAGATGTGTGCATGCTGTGTACGTTGCATTCTTTCACGATGGCTGTTGCTTGTCGGAATTGATTAGCTTTTCTGTGTGGGAGCCATCTGCTGTCTGTCAGGCTCCTGTCTCACCAGCATGTTGATTTCAATAAATTATTATGGCACTTGGAGTCGGCTGGGTAGTTTGATGCTGTGAATCCCACACATCCAAATCAGAACTAGATTGAAAGCTATTTAATGCTCTTTCTCCACTGCCTTCTCTCTTGCTCAACAGCACCTAAAGTGAACCTAGTCTCTGGGGCTGCCCGATACATTCTGTACCTTCTCCTTTCTTCTGGCCACAGGACTGAGCCTGACCACCACAACACACCATTTTCCTGGATACAGGGACTGGTCTGGAGTGAGCCTGTGGGTGAGAAAAGGTGTCTTTCCACTAGTGTTACAAAGATGAAGGATGCATAGTCAGAGCTTTCAGTGGTCATCTTTGCTGGCATGTGAAAAGATCTGAGTAGAAACAGGCAAAGAGGAGACATAGACAATGTCCTAGAGGAACTGAGCTTTTGGTTCATTCCTACAGCTCCTCCTTCAATTCTGAGAGCTATGTCAAGTTCTTCCCAGCTACAGGTGTCTACGTTTCTTTTCATTTAATCTGATGCGAGTTGAGTTTCTGTTACCCACAATACAGGAATTCTTGAATACATAGCATCATTAATCAGGTATATGGAATCATCCTCAAAGCTCCTTTTCCTTTCACCCTGAATCTAAACAATCACCAAGTCCTCTTAATTCTACCTCTAAGATGTCTTTTCAGTTACTCCACTCTCTTTCCTAACTTTCTCTCAACTGGATCACACAATAGCATTCTAACTGGGCTTCCTGGGATCTTGTCACCCCAAATCCAAGTTGGTCTTTCTAGAATCCAACTTCCTAGAATCCATAAACTTCATAAGACTTCCATTGCTCATAAAACAAATCCAAACTTCTAAGCCCAGGATACTAATCCATCTCCATCTTGTCCACCTACCTCTTCAGTACCAACCACCAATGTACCCCACCTCCCCATTATTCATGCCTCTAAGCCTTTGCATATGTTTTTTTCCCTGTGGCCAGAAAGCCTTCCCAACCTTATTCATCTAGTTTCTGGTCTGGATTTCTCTGATTCAGCTCACAGTGCACTTCTTCTGCAGAATGATTGTAGCCTTGCTATTGACAAGATGAGCATAGCTTTCCTCTGTAATTAATGATACTTTGGTGTTGGAGTTAAAAAAGGGAGATGACATGGCAGAGCAGTGAAGAGCGTGGGCTCTGGGTTAAAAGAACTCAGTGTGAGTTCTGGTTCTCACCTTTACTCACTGTGTGGACTTGAATGAGGCACTTCATCCTGAGGCTCACTTTTCTCAGATTAAATGAAAAACTAGATCAAGTTCTTAAGTAGGATATAACAGATACCCAATAAGTGGCAGCTGTAATCATCCTATATAATAAAGATGTGATATGCAAATTGACCATCACACCCTCACAAGATGGCTGCCCATGACCAGGCTGGCAAGAGAGTTAGTGAGGGAAGACCAAATAGCTGAACAAGCAGGCTGCATGGGGCTATCAGGCTCACGGGGGGGGGGGTAGTTGGTGGCAACCACACTGGCAGGGGGTACAGTAAGGGGTGATCAGGCTGGCAGGGGGCACTAAGGGGCAACCAGGTCATGAGGGGGAGCAATTGGGGGTGACTTCACCTACAAGGGGGATAGTTGGGGGTGACCAGGCCAGCAGGGGGGGACAGTTAGGTGTGATCAGGCAGGCAGGCAGGTGAGCAGTTAGGAGCCAGTGGTCCCAGATTGGAGAGGGTGCAGGATGGGCTGAGGGGGCCCCCCTACCCCCTGTGCACAAATTTCATGCACCAGACCTCTAGTATACTCCATCTTTGTATGGAGTCATTGCAAAGTCCTACTTCAAAGGCATCTTGGCTCTGGCTCTCTGGCTCAAGTTTAGGAATTGAATGAGGGGCAGTGATTCTCTATACTTGTTGAGTCAAAAGAGGTTTCTAGTCTTTATTTAGTTGTTTGTTTATTTGTTTGTTTGTTTGTTTTATATGAACCAAGAAAGTTCTTAGAGGATTGTCCTTATATTTCAATTCAAAAGACCTCATGGTATTCAGAACAGCCTAGACCCATTCCAAATGAGTCTAGGCTGTTCTGAATACCATCCTAGCCTGCTGCCTAGTATGGATCCATGCAGTTAGACAATTAGCTGCTTACCCATAGCCACTCTCCACTTTTTCCTTGCTAACTCAACAAAATTTGCTATAGTGAGTAATGTGCCCAGCTAAAAATTCTCACATTCCCAAATTCTCTTGCAGTTAAATTGCAGGTCTGTGACTTGGATTCTGACAAATCAGACAGGTGTGTGTGTGTGTGTGTGTGTGTGTGTGTGTGTGTGTGTGAACATTGTATTAAGAAATGAGCAAAATGGCTGAAACTGGTTTGGCTCAGTGGATAGAGCGTTGGCCAGCATACTGAAGGGTCTCAGGTTCCATTCCAGTCAAGGGCATGTACATTGGTTGCGGGCACATCCTCAGTAGAGGGTGTGCAGGAAGCAGCTGATGGATGATTCTCTCTCATCGATGTTTCTAACTCTCTATTCTTCTCCCTTCCTCTCTGTAAAAAATCAATTAAATATATTTTTTTAAAAAGAAATGAGCAAAATGAAGAGGAGGCTAAATGCAGTGTAGCTGATGTCTGGCAAACACATGTAGAGATACCCAGCTGTGCAGTCATGTGTGTGCAGTGTCTGGTATCCAGTCCTAAGCATTACCAGTGCCAAGGAGCAGCCATGTCTTGTTAAAGCCACCTGGCAGCTTTACTCACCCCACCATCAGTGTATCCTGTATAGTACTTAATATGCTTTTATAAAATCTCTCTTCTGCTTAAGCCAGCCAGCTTGGATTCTCTTGCAATTAAGAACATTAAATAATACATGTACTACCTTGCTTCTGGGGGTTTCTTAAGTATCACTCCTTGGTCTCTTCCCCTGGGAATCCTAGACTCCCTAATGAAATCAGGGATCCCATTTCAGCTACAGAACTCTCAACATAAAGACATGAGCTGCTGTGGCTCTCTTCAAAGATGCTGGCACTCCCCACTGTGAGATTTCTCAGTGGTTTGGTAAAGGAAACGTCCTCCAGACTGCCTTAGGGAATATAGTTGATGGATAAATCCATGTCAACCTTATTTACCTAATTTTTTTAATTCTTTACATTATATCAAAATTTTCTAGCATCTTATTTTTGTTCCTCGTGGGCTATTATTGACTACAGATTTCAGTAAACCACCAAAAATATTATAAATCTTTTTATTAAAAAGACTTGAGCAAAACATGTTGAATTAAACATCTTTGATAAGTGCTCCCATAGTCATAAATTTAGCCTGGTCCAAATTATGTTCCCCCAGAACGAAAAGCCAGGTTGGATGCTGAGTCACCAAAATGAATGACACTTGTCCCATACAGACACCAATATTGGTTCTCAAAGTCTTCTCCAAGAAGCTCTGCAGATTCTCAGGGCCCCTCCAGGAGCAAAGGAAGCAATAGGCTCTCTGGACACCACACTCAAATCAGAGAAGCTTCTAATTCATAGGCTTATAGGTAAGTTTTTGTTTGATGAAAGGATCTAAAGCTTCAAAAAAAACATTCTATTTTAAATGTAGAAAACCACTGAAGAACATCTTTGAAGTTCACCTGGAGAACTTCATGGTTTTTCTAATTACCACCAGCTGATTTAATGTCCTTCATTGAAATTTTAATTAAAACCTACAGAAATGGTTGCCTGTTTTAAGGTTGTTTCCCCCAAAATCCACTGGACATGTCAGAAGTCACCTTTGCCTTCCAGGAGGATACCATCACCTACATTTTTTCTTGGTAAAAGGCACAAGTTAACAAGCCCCAACAGTAGGCAAATAGGATGAACCATTCCTCTAAGGCCATACCAAGACCTCTATACAGCATGCTCCACGGCCCTGGATACTGGGCAAAATAAGGATGGTGATGGCTATTGTGAATGAGGATTAAATGACAAAGTACTTAGCACAGTGCCTAACAAATATTAATGAAAATCACCTGCTACTCAGGGAAAAGTCAGGTTTGTTCATCTTTGCCTCAAACAGCTAATGAAGGCCATCAAAAGGAACCATTCTGCAGAGAGTCAGACTGGCCCAGAAGCCTCCCGAAGCATGGTCCTCCTAACGCTCATTGTCTCCCTGCAACATGCTTTGTTCCACCTCCTGATTCCTCCCTCCTATGCCTCTAGGCACCTCTTCTGTGTCCCCTTCCTATAAGATCCCAATCACCCTATGACATTAAGTAGAAAATCTCAAAGCTGAAAGAGACCATAGAGGTTGTCTACTCCATACCTCATGATGTTAGGCCTGTAGCACTGTTGGCAGATAGAGGCTTACTGTGTAATATTTTTTCCACTAGGCATCTGAATGTTAAGCTCTCAGTGGAATGAATCTCTGCTAGAGAAACCTCAGAACCCTGGACAGAGACGATTAGGTACCACCTCGCGTGCAAGCAATCAGTCTGTGCCATGTGCTAAACACTTCACAGGCATTCACTCATTTCATCCTCCCATTAACTCAGAGGCAGGCACTCTTATTTACCTTTTCCACCCATTTTCAGTGAGGAAACTGAGGCTCCAGGAGGATAGCCAGTAAGTAAGGCTATGTGATCTAAACCCACGTTGCTGTCTCTGTGCTTTCAGAGTTTGGTTTGTTTAGAGTTAATGAAGCTATAATTAATGGCTTACAGGCAGGAAGAGTCTATGAGGGCTCCAGGAGTGTCAGAGTCTTGGCCAGGCAGAAAATCCTTCTTGAGAAGAGCCTGGACCTCCATGAGCTCGGTGTCAAGTGGAGAGAATAGTATCTACCTCTCAGGCAGTTGTATGGCTTGTCAATAAATAGCAGTTACCAGGATCAAAATTTGAAAAAGGATGAGAAGAAGGATTGCTTGTTGTGAGCTTCTGAGAAAATGAATACACTGCTCATCCATGGCCTTCTGTGTGCTCTTGCTGCCATTTGGGTATGAAACCTGGGACTTGCCTGGACAAGTGCTGCTCTCCACCCGGAACACACCATGGCTAGGCTTACCTTGACTGGCACCAGTACAGTCTGTATGTTTGTCTGTCTGTCTGTCTGTCTGTCTGTCTGTCTGTCTGTCTGCCCTCCATGCTGTGCTCCCTTCCCTCTGTCTGGGGCCTGAAGCTCTACAAGGCCTGAAGTCTCGTTTCCTCTCCCACCCCAACAGGACTGCAAGCAAGGAGCTTATTGGGTCTTCTCAGTCCCTTCATTCAGGCCAACACTCGCTCTGTTTCCTCGGAGGCCTCCCAGCCTCAGGTGGTTACAGGGGCAACAGAGCCTCAGGCTTCAGAATTTTCCTGATCCGAAAAGGAGGTGGCCAGGAGTCAGGAAGGGTGGGGCCAGGCAGTGGGCAGGGATAGGATCATTCATTTCCTTCTTTCCCTTTAACTAGAGGCAGAATCACTGGCAAAAAGAAGAAGAAAAAATGTAGATCAATAACATTGTTCACAATCTATAGAACATCACAATTCTATAGTATTCTTCTTAAATGTACCCCCCACATCTATTATTCCATTTATAGGCAGATCTGCCAAGAAAATTATTCCCATTTGACAGGTGGGAAAAATGGGAAAAATGTAAGACCATGGACTGAGCTGAAGCTCAAACCCAACCTTCCAAGTCCTTACCTAATACCCTTTCCCAGAGTCCCTCTGACTATCTCCTGGAGAGCAGCCCACAAGCCTCCATTCCCAAAACAGTGTGCGGCTGATCATGAGAAAGATGTCTTCTAGCTTGGTTTCTAGGAAGAACACCACTTCTAGCAGAGCAGCTGGTCCCTCTTATTCCAGAGACTCCATTCATTCCTGAGAAGAACCTGGAGCAGGTTATGTCCCATGAGGAATCGGCTTAAAAGTGACCTGAGCCGAAACCGGTTTGGCTCAGTGGATAGAGTGTCGGCCTGCGGACTGAAAGGTCCCGTGTTTGATTCCAGTCAAGGGCACGTACCTTGGTTGCGGGCACATCCCCGGGGGGAGAAGGGGGTGTAAGAGGCAGCTGGTCAATGTTTCCCTCTCATCTTCTCATTAATGTTTCTAACTCTCTATCCCTCTCAATTCCTCTCTGTGTAAAATCAATTAAAAAAAATTTTTTTTAAAAAGTGACCTGAATGTGGCCCTGAGAAATCACTACCAAGAAGGTCTCAACACCAAGAGGGCCTGTGCCACCTGGCCTTGAACAGAATGGGTAAATGACAGCTTCCTCAGTTCTGTGTCAAGACCCAGTCAGGGACAATGTCCACCTCCTAATATCATGGGGCAGTGGGAAATGCGTTGATGATGCCTCAGGAGTCTCACCCATAAAAGTGTCTGAGTCTTTAACTAAAACCTCTTCACGAGGAGATAACATCATTACACTGGCCTGTGACAGGCATTTCCCTGCAAGTGCACCAACCCGGCTTCCTCCGCCTTCAGTCTGCTGGGGCCTGGACTCGGCCTTCTTAAGTGGGCTCAACTGTACTCCGGCTTCTGTGGTGATGTGGGACCTTGCGAAGCTCCATTTTACGTTCTTAAATATTCATAAGGGGCTTTGCAACATTAATATCTTAGATGGCTTATAAGAACACTTAAATACTGGGTCTTTACTCCCCTCCCTTCTCCCCAAAAGTCCCAGCCTGTTCTAATTTGTGTAATGCATTGGGCCATTTTAATAATCGTCCGGGGATTTACTTGGTGGTTCTGCTGCTCCACCGCCTCCACCACCACCCCCGTCACACGGAGTGTAATTACGACCCTGGCTTCTCTTACCATGCGCTAATCCAGCTTGTTTCCCTGGCAGGGAAGCCAAGATTGGACAGGGCGAACTCAGGACAGGCTAATGCACAGGAGCTAGTTATGGGCCTCAGCCATTTCCCTAACCTCCCTGCTTCTCCTGCAGCTTAGCTGCCGCTGAATGGGGAATGAGCAGCCCTCACAGTGTCTGGAGGATGCTTTTAATTAAAGAGCATATTTTATCAAAAGGAGCAGATTCAAGAATGGGAGACCAGAGCTATCAATGAGTAGCCAAACAATAAACTTCTGTTGAGAGATGAGAGGCTTGGAGACGTGTCCTAGCCTAAGGTGGTGTGAAACTCTGTTGTCATCACTTTGCATGAAAGCAAACCGGAACAGAAACTGTAGCTGGGGAAAGGGGGAGCTCTGGGTATCCTAGACCTCACCGAAATTTCCTGGTATGGTTCAATACCAGGGACTCAGGAGATAGTGAAATTAAACGGCTCTAAACCCGTACACCTCTAAAGAGATGGGGACACAGTGGGCTACCTGGGGGCTTGCATGGCATTATTTTGCCTCAGATCAGGTAACCTCACATCACTGATATTGCCTGATCACCTCTTGCCTCCAGATCTAAGCTCAGGGCAAGAAAGAAGAGAGGCCATGAGGAGGGAATAGCAAAACATGAAAATTCCGTGTCAGTGCTCAGAAAATCCTGGGTACCAGCCTGCTGGGCCAGACCCATGAAGCTCAGAGAACTCCTACTCCCAATAGTTTCAATGGGGAGATAAGCCTACCACATAAGCACTAAACCCCTTAGAAGTGAGCATATACACACACGCAAATTAATACAAAGCTGATTGGGAATATCTATGCTCCCCGCCTAAGCCCCTTGTCAGCAGCTATCATCCTTTCAAGGAAATGCTTCTATAGTTCACAGGCCAGTGTCTGAACCTGGCAAAGTTGTGTACGACCTTATCTTCCTAGGCCCTCTCTGCTCCTTTCCTCTCCCTCATACCTGTCTCCCGCTCGGCCTTTCCCTGGCTAGCAGTCCTCGGAGCAAAGGCAGGCATGTCAGGCCCACCTGATATCCTGGGAAAGCGAAGTCTTCCAGGTTCCTGGGGATCTTTCCACAAACACTGGTCAGAGGAGGCTTCACAGCACAGGTGAGATTTGAACTGAACTAGGCCAGAATAGTGAGGAGCCTCCCCAAAACGAGAGGATAGATGGGGACAGCCGCAGGAAAAACAAAAGACACGTTGGTTTATTGTGCTTCATTTTGTTGTGCTTTATAGATACTGTATTTCCATCAACATGGAAGAGGCATGACCCTACGCCCACAAAAACATGATGACTTATTCATAATGGTTAGCATTTTTGAAAAATAAAGTATTTTTTAAATATATTTTTATTAATTTCAGACAGAGAGAGAGGGAGAGAGAGAGAAACATCAATGATGAAAGAATCACCCTGACCAGGAATTAAACCATGACTTCCTGGTTCACAGGCCAATGCTCAACCACTGAGCCATGCTGCCTGAACAACAATAATGTATTTTTAATTAAGGTGTGTATGCTGGTGTGTGTTTTTTTTAAATACATGATGCTATTATACACTTAATATATTATAGTATGGTGTAAACAAATTTTTCATGCCCTGGGAAACAAAAAGAAGTTCATGTGACTCTCTTTATTGCCGTAGTTGCTTTATTGCAGTGGTCTGGAACAGGACCCACAATATCTCTAAGGTCTGTCTGTAATTGGTTTGCCTGTTGTGAATGATATTTACCAAGAAGTTATATGAGATTATTCTGGAAAGACTGAGGCCAGAACCTCATACTTAGATGATGGGGTAGCTGGCTTTAGAAACCAAAACTCTGAAGTCACCTGGTACCTTTTGTCCAAAAGTGGTGAAGTGGCGAAGAACACTCTCTAGTCTGTCTGGTTTTGCCCCACCACTGTCTTCTATCTTTTTTCTAGGAAACATAATTTCAATAGCATAGAACAGTCACTCCACTCCATCTTAAACTGTTCAACTCCCCACACTCATGCATAAGATGCTGTCTCTACCTGAAGCATTCATTATCATGCATTATATTAACTCACTCATATTCTCCCCATAAAGCTCCTAAGAGCACAGCAAGACATCTCTATCTAGAGTAAGACTCAGGTATCTCTTCTCCTACCACACCTCACCTCCATAGAACAAGCCCTCCACAGGTATACTAGCCCCCCACTGGGCTTGTTGACATAATGAAATCTTTAAGAACACTGGCTCTTCTGGACCAGAACTCTGAACAGGGCAGGTCGGATCCTATTCAAGAAGTCTAGTGAAGACCACATGGCATTGAAAAACCACAAGTCCTAATTCTTCCATTACCTGCATGAGCATGGACAATACCTTCCCAGCCTGAGCCTCACTTTCCCCATCTACATAATGATGGGGTGGGTCCTGACAACCTCCATGGTACCTTTGTGATCTAAGACCTCAAGTATCTCTTTTTGCAGCGAAAGCACTTTGTCTGAACATGGTGTCACCTGGTCGACAAATTCCCCACACAGATTACAAAGATGGCTTCATGACCCAGGCCCCATTACCACTGAATTAATAAGAGCATTCATCTCCATTTAATTCACTTAAGATTCTAAAAGAGAAAGAAGGCCAACTGCTCCCACAACTGGCTCCCACAGGCTCCTTGATATCGGAGCACCCGCACCACGGACTTTCCTTGTCAGGACATGATTTACAGCACTCGGAACAGTTACATAAATTTCCATAAACGTTTGCAAATGCCCTAAACATCAACTTTCATGAGCATGGGGGGAGGAGGGGAGGACAGGGATGCTGGGCTTCATGGGTGATGAGGCAGCTCCCCCAACTTTAGGGCATTAAAGCTAAATTTGACTAATCGTGAGCGGTTCTTCCTCCACTGAGCACCTGAGAGCTGATTACATGCCTGGTTAATTCAGTAATGTACACACACTGCTCCCTCCACTTCACGAGATTAATGGGGGAAGAAGAAGGTTGTTATGAACCTGCTCGTGAGGTGGCACTTTACACCTCCTGTAATCATGGCCAGAAATGATCAAACCACTTGGCCTGTGTCATCCCCACCACTTTGTGGGGCACATAATTACCATTTAGCTCATGGTACTGCTCTCCCCAGCACAAGGGGCGGAGTCAACAGAGGGGTGGGCAGCATAGTAGGGAGATGGGGGCAAAGGTGCCATTCTCAGTGGAAATTTTTCAACAAATTCCTCCATGGTGCCCTGACATCCCATCCCATCTCCAATAAAACTACGTCTAGATGGTCATCCTGTGTGTTAGTTTCCAGGATTATTAAAAGTTTTCTTGTATCCCCATTCTCTCTCTCTCTCTCTCTCTCTCTCTCTCTCTCTCTCTCTCACACACACACACACACACACACACACACACACACACCTATCTCCAGATGCTGTGTGGGTCTGCCTTATGGGGATTAAACTAGGCCTGCATTCCAGCGTCACAGCTGCCCCTGAGGATGGGAGCCTGAAATTCTGAGGCTTCCTGAACCCAAAGCAGTGCAGAGACTCAAGAAGAGAGAAGGGTGGAGGCCACAGGAAGGAGGTTTGCCAAGTGGAAGGAGGAGCAAATCTGGGAACCTCCAGGATATCCAAACGCCTTTCTGCCATTATCAGCCTCACGCACCATGGGCTGCCCTACTGTGCTCTTTCCCCCAACAAAACCTGCTGCAGTGGGCACAGCCTCATTCCATCCTTTTGAAAATGCTGGTAGAGGGATGGAGAGCATATCATGTCATTTAGCTGGGGCCTGGCCCTCTGGAAACATCCCGGGCTCCTGCCCTCATGCTCCCTCAGGAGTGACCCTCAATTCTAGCTTCCTTGGGCATAATCTGTTCACTCCAGGCCTGGCTGGGCACCTGTGGAATGGAATGAACCCCAGCATCAGGTTGTTCTGCCTGTGTTCAGCTCAGTAAGCATTTATTGAGTGTCTGCCATGGGGATACCAATGACTGAGCATGCCAGAGATACCAAGGCCAAAAAAGGCCAGTTCTGGCTTTTGAGGAGCTTTCAGTCAAGCAGGGAGGGAAACAGACTGATCACTGATCATGTAGATCCAGGTACAGGGCCAGTGGGGCTGCAGGGAACAGGTCTGTTACTGCTGAGAGGATGTTCAGGACACTTCTCCAGCAGACAGGAGGTCTGAAGGAAGACAGGCAAACAGGCAGAAATAGAACAACAGGAAGGACCAGGGAACAGTATATGCAAATGGAGATTTGAAAGTGGCCAAGACAACTTGGATTGACTCTCTTTTTCAGCCTGTCCCTTACTTCTTCCTCCTTCCCCTTTCTCTCCCCCACCTTCCATCTGCTCCCTCCCCACTTCCTTACTAGCTCCCAAGGGAGTGTGGCCAGAGGTTCAGGGCCAGTGCAAGCCCTCAGCAGACCCTCAGGGCTGAACAAAGCCCCTGTCCACATCATGGCATGGGAGACAGCCCATCTCTGGCTCCTCCATTTCTTCAGTGGGCATTTCTCCCTTCCTCTCGAGACCACTTATCACCAAACTGACCACCTACTCTGGACTGGTAAGCCAGCTGAGTAATAAAAGAAGTGTGTCTCTAATGGTAGAATTTCAGGCAGGAAGAGCAGGCCTTCCTGAGAGGTGTCTGGGAGGTCAGGAGCCCCTTCTTTTTTTAAAAAAATATATGTTATTGATTTCTTGCAGAGAGGAAGAGAGAGGGATAGAGAGTTAGAAACATCAATGATAGAGAATCATCGATCAGCTGCCTCATGCACACCTCCTACTGGGGATGTGCTCACAACCAAGGTGCGTGCCCTTGACTGGAATTGAATCCAGGACCTTTCAGTCCCCAGGCCGACGCTCTATCCATTGAGCCAAACCAGTTTCGGCAGGAGCCCCTTCTTAATTGCCTTCAAATAGCAGCCAAAGGCTGGACCAGCTCAGCTGTAGTAAATCGGGCAAACATTTTTAGGGCATCTCATTACATCCAAAGATCTCAAGGCCTTTTGGGAGCAAAGTCCTTTCCAGATTTAAAAAAAAGGGGGGAGCTCTGGAATCTAGGGTCTCTTGCCTTGAGGTCACCTGCTCTTTGGACATGAGCCTGGCCAAAAGGTGCATTGGGATTCCTGATGCTGTTCAAAGCCAGGAGCCAGGGTGCTTCCCATGCCCTTGGGGTCAGAAGGGACCTGAAAGCTGTGTGTGGATGGCCAGCCTCAACTACTCACCACACCTTTGCTTCCTGTTGCCACTGGGCCAATGTCCCATTCCACCACCGCCACCCTCCCTCTCCCCAAACCTTGGTCCCTCTGAGATTTACAAAGGGACCTACGGATCCCCCTGGAAAAGGTCCTGCACCTTCAGCTGTGGAACCACTCAGTGGTTTGAGGGATCCCTGCTTGTGGACAAGCTGCGGCCTGAGCCCCTGGAACAGACAGGCTAGCAGCAAGGTCACATGTCATCAGTCAGCACCCTCCCCCAAGCCACTCAGCACCGGTCCTGCCATCTCCACTTCCCAGAAAAGCAGAAGCCACCCTCGAAAACCATGCTCATAGGGTTTTACTGCGGTTGCCCATTGACAACCAAGAGCTCCGTAACCATGTGGTCTTAAAAAAAAAAAAAAAGGCAAGTCATCCCAGAGACTGCCTTGATTACAACATAGGTTGTCTCCCAGCCAAGCTTTTATAGGGGCCCACAGAGAACCTGGTCTGCAGCCGGCCCTGGTGGGGCTGGGCAGCCCGCGGCCCCGGCCATAGATCACGTCTGTGTGCCCGTGGAGTTCATTATCTCCCTAATGCTGCTTCTTGTGTAGATCATTAGAAAGAAACTTGACCTGACCTGTGACCTCTGGAATTGATTGTTGCCTTGAAATGGTCAACAGCCCATTTTCTAATCGATGCGGGGAATAATTTTATACATATTTAAATTATATATTAACTTTAATGCTTGTTAAATTTATCTACCACTTTCCCCCTGTGCTCCTTTTACATTCACTCAAATGCAGGAGGGTCTGTTTACCATTGGGGAGGTGGGAGGGGAATAGAAAGGGAGGGGGACCTAGGCCAAGACCAAGTAAAGGAGAAAAGGGAAGCCCGAGTGTTGAGACAGAGGCTGTGGAGGAAAGGGCCTAAAGTAGGGGGGTGGGAGGAGAGTGCCTATGTATCTGGAAACATGTATGAATGGGTGTACGAATGTGGGTGAATGTATGAGAGTAATGTATATGTGTGTGAAAGTGTGTGTGTACCTGGGAATATATATATGTGTGTGTATGTGGGTGTGGCTAGGAATATGTGTGCATGTTTTCTCTCCCATGCACTCGCTCCCTACTCTAGAGTCTAGACACCTTACCTGACTCTCGGGACTGAGAATTAGAAAGAATTCTCCCCCTAATTCACATCAAAGTGCTATTGATGCAAGCTTTGGGCTGAAAGGGGCAGACTCAGACCATTATGGTTATCCCAAATGTGGCTTGACATTTCTAGTACAGAAAGGGGTCCCCAAAGCACTAAACTATCTGGAAAGAAGGCCAGAACTGCTAATGGTCTCTAAAGCAGAGGTTCTTAACCTGGTGTTCATCAATCTGACCTCTGTGGATCAATGAATCCCTTGAAATTGAAGAAAGTGTGTGTGTGTGTGTGTGTGTGTGTGTGTGTGTGTGTGTGTGTGTGTTGTGTATCTGTGTGCATGCATGCTCGTGCACCCAGAGAGTGGTTTTGTTATACTTATTAGACTTTCAAATGTTATGACTGTGGCAGAAAGAGTCACTGCCCATCAGATGGTGCCCATCATTTTCAGGGGCAAGGTTGCTTTCTCCCGCATCCAGCACTAGGGTACACAGCCCAGCACCCTGCTCTTGCTTCCACCGGGGGCTGGACTCACCAGGGGTCTCCAACCTTGAGACCAGAACACCTATAGAGAGCCACCCCAACCCAGAGCAGCAACAGCCTCTCAACTGGCTCCGAGTTCAGAGTCCAAATCAGTATGTCAGTGCTCTCCCTCCCAACCCCAACCTTTCAGAACTTGGACACTCCCAAGATTCATGCCCCTGTGGATGGGGTACAAACAGACATAAGCCAACCTTCTAGAAACAATCTTTAAAATAGCCATATCCTTCATCTCAGTTATTTGCTTCTAAGGATTTATCCTAAGGAAATCATCAAACTGCAAACAAAGGTTATTGCACAGAGATGTTCCTCGGATTGTTGACACCAAAGCAAATCCCTGGGAACAGACCACTGGCCGGCACTAGGGGAAGCCAAATAAATGCAGCGACCCCCTCTGAAGGCATGCTCTCCAGCAAGGAAGGAGCGTGTTTGCATTTAGGAACCAAGTAGCTAAGTTAACGGCCAATAATTTTAATTGTCCATCTCTGTTTTTTTAGTATGTTTAGTAGAAGTTTTAATGACATGGGGAAATGCCTACAGTTATACAGAAAAGCATAACATGGTACAATTTCAAAATTTCTTATTGCACAGAGAAAACAATAGAAGAAAAAACCCAAAGAGCAATAATGATTTTCTGGCTTTTTCATACATTTCTGTACTTTCTAAGTTTCTGTTATTAGTATGCATTACTTTTTTTTAAGTTAAATTAAAAAAAAAATTTTCTGCTTTCCAATACATTCACCACTAAAGTCACTTGTAACTCCAGACCCAAAACTCACAGACTCCAAGTTTCTGTTTCCCTCCTTCGTGGGAGCAGTAAACACAACTCTTCCTGCCTCCCCAAGATCTGCAGTCCCCCTTAGTGATCCTTGGAATAAAATCAAAACAGTACTTACCTCTTTTATTCCTTCACATGTTCACATTCTTCCTCAACTCCCAGAAGCCTTCCTCGGGCCATCTGTTAAACTTATTTCCCTCTCCTCTCTTTATTGACGACAGCTCACTCCCCCATTTACAAAGAGCTGTCCAACTTGAATGAGAGACCACCACCTGGGTTTTTTCTTCCAGGTGAAGACAAGAGGAGGGGGTTGGGCAGTGGGACGAAAGGAAGTGGGTGAAAGAGAAGACCAGCTTTCCTGGGGCAGGTTGCTCCCTCCTTTCCTGGAAAGATCAAGGTCATGGAATGTATCCTGCCTGGTCTTTCTTCCTTCTGCCTCAGAGACTCTGCATCATCACCATCCATCCTTTCATCCTCCCTCGTGTCTCAAAGGAAGACGTATTCTTTTGCTTTGCCAAGATGCACCCCTCCACCTGGACTATTGATCCCATCCTTCCCATCTCTTCCAGACCATCGTTAGATCAATCATCCCAAGCTCTGGAGGCTCCCCGTTCTCCCCTCCCTTGCATTTTGTTCTCTGTGTGCAGCGTCAGGCTGCATGGATTTGAGTCCTTGCTCTGCTACTTAGTAGCTGGTCAGGTTACTTCTCTCTGTGCCTCTACTTCCACGTCTGAACATTAGAATAACAAAAGCACCCACTTCATATGGTTATCAGAATGCAATGAGACACTCCCATAAAACACGGGTGTCACGTAGTACATGTTAGCGGCTTTCATTATTTTTATGGTCCTAAAGCATGCTCAGCTGGCTCCTATTTGCGGAAATGCCTTCTCCATCATCGTAACATCCTGAACCTCTCCTTCCTGTCAGGGGGCGGGGGGGATTTCTCACTGCCTGGAATTTCTCAGTTCCTTGAAGATCTCAATATTTGGCAGTGGGGTGCCACCTCGCCCACTAATCAAACTGCTCTCATTGGCATGGCCGATGGCACTCACCTCAGAGGGCTATCAGGAAGGTGACATGAATGATGCAGGTCATTTGCTGAGGATTTTGTCTGGCACATAGAGAGCACTGTGCATGCCGGGTCACCATCATCACCCTCATCAACCAGCGTTTTTCACAAGAGGCCCATCAAAGTCACTCTCACTTCTTCTGCAACTAATCTGAATGGTGTGCATTCTCTTTAAGGTTTGACCCTGGAGGCTCAACCTCTTACACAATCTCCTTATCACCCGACTCTGATCCTCAAAGAACACCCGAGACCCAAACAAGGACTAGAACCACAGTATGTTCCCAGGATTCTCGACATCCCAAAATAAAGCCCGAGGTACCAAGAACCTGAGGAGAGAGCGACTAAGTCACCAAACGTTTGCAGCCTCATTCAAGGGATCGGGGGATTATTTGTTTGTTTTTGCAAAAATTCAACTTTCCAATACTCTTGTTACAGGGATGGCTTCATCAGAAAGCTGGAATTGGATACCAGGTTATTATGAGACAGGCTGTGGCTTCATCTTCTCCATGTTTTCATATTGGAGAATTAAGGAACATTGGGCACTTATCTAAAATTACAGCTGCAGAGAGAAAAAGGCCCTCGCAGGTACACGGCTGTGATCTGCATAAGGATGTGCTTGTACACTCACTGTGGAGTCACAGAATCAAGGCACCTCAGAGCTAGAAGGAGCCTCAGCATCCCTCTCTTCCAACCCCTTCTCTGCAGATGGGGAAACCGAGCACTAGTTACCCAGCTTTGCTCCGCTAGTTAGTGTCAGGCTAACTACCCTTTCTGCGAGGGAAGCTGAAAAATAAAACTGTTGGGCAAGATGCCACTTCTTTTAACAAGATGCCCGCCCCCCACCTCCCCTGTCTGGACAGGAAGGCTCCCCAGTCTTCACTTTGAGCCCCTCCATGATCCAGCTCTGCCCAACCTCCTTCTCCCGTCTTAGCTTCCCTGTGGCCAGGTTAATCAGCTCCCTGCTACCAGCAGTCCCAGCTCTCCACTCTCAGGAATGCCTTCCTCCACCCATCATGTATGCTGATGCAAATTCTTCCTTCCCTTCAAAGCCAAGCAGGAGGCAACTTCTTTAAGTTTTTTCTGACCACTACAGCCACAGACCACTATGGGCCCTGAACTCACAGCGCAAGTTCCACCTGCAGACCCCAGGCTGAGAAGCTTGGGGAAAGGAGTCCAGGGGGGTCCGAGAGCCTCGGCCTCCATCCCAGCTCTTTGTCATGACTCAGGAAAACCATTTTCCTCCCAAGCCTCCGGTTCCTCCTCTGTAAAAATACTCAGCTTGTATAGTTGGTTGAGATGAAATAAAATTATATATCATAACACAGTAGGTACTCAGGGAATGGACACTTAATGATGCAGTATTTAGTTCACCAATATGTAGTACACCCTTTTGTCCTGTAGTTAGTGCCTATGCCTATTGGTTATGTCATCATAACTAGATGGTATGGAAATACAATTTAACTCCACAAGAGCAGGAATTTTGACCCTTTATTCCCTAAACTAGTCCCCCCTCCCACCCTACCCTCGCTGTGCCTCTCAAAATGCCTGGCACATAGTAGGCACTCGCTAAATTTTGTAGAATACATGAACAAAATTTTCCCTTACAGAGTTTAGATCCACAATAATAATCATAAGCCTTAAGGGTTACATGTGTATAGTGATTGATATTTTTGAAAACATTTTCACAGGTAAAAAGTTATTTGATACTCAAACAACCTAGTGAAGGAGGCCGAATGAGGAGTATTATTATCTGTCCCCATTTCATATGTGAGGAAACTGACAAAAGAGATCCACTTCTCAAGGTGATAGAACTAGGAAGTGGTGACTCATGGACTGACACCCGTTTCGAAAATCCAGGTTGAGTCTGCTTCCAGTTGGCCACCTGCTCGGGAAGGACTGAATAATTCAGATTCGGATTCAGATTTTGATCAACGTGGCGAAGCATTTGATGACTGCATGAAGAGCTTCCTGGCTTCCAGGGGAAAGACATTGCTGAGAATGGTGTCAGATAAAGGGGCGCCAAGGCAGGGAAGCTGGGACATTGGGAGGGAAGTGAATTAGAGAAACTCTTCCTTCAGCAAGACAAATTTGTGCAGGGAAACCATGCTTGGCTGGGGAAGCCATTTGGAAAAGAATGATAGAGGGCCAGCTCCTGAGGTTCATCAAAGTCATTTGTTGCAGGTAAGCTCATTTTTCACAGGCCAAGGGGATATTTACCTAGAGTACACCTTAAAGGAATAGCCGACAGATTGAACGGTACAATGCTTTATTATATTTCACACCCTGGTGATTCAATATGATGGAGGCAGAAGGAGGGGGATGGTGCTCAGGAGGGAGAGCAAAGGAAAGAGGCAGAAGAAAGAGATATTAAAATGTCCAGCAATGGGGTGTCCTCCTTGAGCGCCTGGGGCAAACTCCAGCTGCAGAGGGAGGCAGCGAAGATGCACAAGCAGCCATGGGTGGTGCTCACCAGAGAGAGGGTGTCTGACCCTTTCCTCCTCACCACTCCCTTATGTCCCGTGGGGCCTACTCATCCCTCTACTATTTTTAGAAATGTTTCTCCACAATTTGTGGAAACTAGGAGACCTGCGTTTCAGTCTTGGTTCTACCACTATTCTAATTGGGTGAGCAGAAGTGACACCTTTGACCTCTGGGCTCCAGTTTCTTCATCTATAAAAGACAGAATTCCTCATAGTCCTTCCAGCCCTTATGTTCTAGGATTGCAAACCCGCCCCAGAGATCTGCCTTTTTCTGGAAACAGCTAGCTTCTTCGGCAGCCCTTCCTCACATCCAGTCACCAGTTGGCAGTCTAGAAATCTGACCATCCTCAGCCTGGAGGCAGCCTCTGCCCTGGGCTCCAGAGGGAAGGAATGGTTATCTCCTTGACAACCAGAATCTATTAATAACTCTCAATACTTCTCCATCCAGAAATTCATCTCCACCATCATTGGTGGCTGTATCAGCCCTATTACCATGTTAATTCTGCTTAACAAACCACCCCAAAAGTCAGTGTCTCAAAACAATCATCATTCACTTCGATCCATGTCACTGAGGGACACTGACCCAGCCTGAGCTTGGCTGGGCCTCTTAGCTGCAGGTTGGAATAAAGCACAGTCACTGTTGGTTTGTACCAGCAGTTCAGTCGGCACATATTCTCATGGTCATTGCCAAAGGATAGGAATGCATGTTAAGGCCCTATCTGCCAACATCCCACTGGCCAGAGCTAGTAACATAGCTGAGCTCTTTGTCAAAGAGGTGAGGTATGCACTTCGTCTGCCATGAAGTCCAAGCAAGTCACAGCCAAGCCCTGCTTCCACGGAGTAGAAAAGTGTGTGAGTGTAGGGAAGGCAGGGGTGGGTGGCAAGGAAATGAATTGTTTTTAAGTCTACCACAGTGCTGGAGAAAATGGGGAAGGAAGTCCGTGTAGAAGGATCACATAAGCAAAGACACAGAAGTGAGCGTGAGTCTGGTGTGGAAGGACAGTCGGGAAGAAATGTACAATCCAGATCAGAATGGCAGGATGGGCAGGGAGAGAGCGTGGAGATGCACCTGTCTGTGGCCACGAGGCTGGGGGCATAAGAGGGTGGCAAGCCAGCTAACGGTCTTTTCCTTGGGCCCTTGCCCAAGTGTTCTGAAGTTCTAAATTGGACACAAGAGCATTCACTCCTGTTCGACCTTATCTCTGAAAAAATATGACAAGTCACCGAGCTCCCTCCCCCTCCCAGGGTGTGACCAGCCCTGCACTCCTGCCCTTGCTTAAGCGGAAGACAGGCACATGCATGGGCAGTGCCACCCGGGCACTCAGACAGCATTGCATCACCTGGCTGGATCATTGTGGTGTTCACATGCTTGACTCCAAGCACCAGAGCCTGCGCCTGTATGTTCTGGTTTTTCTTGCAGTCTCTAAACAGCAGGAGCTCCATAGCCACGTGTGGAATAAATGGATGAATCGTAGACAGTGCAGAGAGAACCAGGCAGCACCGTTTCTGGAATAAAAAATAAAATAAAAAAAAACTGGAGAAAGTAGGTCAGGTTGGACCAGCCACAATCAAGATGGTCCTATTAATAGAAAATGCAAGCATTATTTAGGGACGGGAGCGTGAAATGGGAAAGGGGAAGGACACTTGAAGGTGGATGGAAAGTCAGCCTTGTGTGAAAACACAGACTTGAGCAGAAATGAAATTCCCGGGGAGCCTGGCTGTTCCTAAAGAAATGTAGTTCCAGGTAATGGCCCCGGGGAAAGCTTCCATGGCAAATCAGCCGCCAGCCGCCAGCCGCCCAGCCCCTGCGGAGCCCGGAAAGGTGCTGAGCTACAGACTCTATGCTGTGGAGGAGGCCGTCCGCCATCTCACCGCCCCACGACAGGGTGTGCCCTGCCTTGCAATGGGCTTCCTCCCACTGGAATGAATGCCTGCCCCTTGCCTCCTCCAGAAAGCCTTCGAGCATGGCTAACGCCCTAACCCTGACTTAATCCCAAACAAAGCACACAAATTACATTGATAAATGACTTCATATGTTTCATTTAACTCTGGATCACAGCTTTTAAATCGGCTCTTGTGTGTCAGTTTTATGCACAGATCAAAGTAGGAACCATGACTTTTCTTCCCCGTGGACCCTTGCTTTTATTAAATTCCCTTCCAACAGAATGCGGTGTAGCTATGTGAGGTTACAGATGAAGATCAGAGAAACAAATCAGAAATCCTGGGCCTGGTGGCTGTCCGTGCAGAGCCTCCAACCCCTCCAGGAGTCCCATCCCTGTGCGCCAAGATCCACTAACATCAGCGTTCGGATGTCAGCACGGGGCAGCTGTGGCACCATCTGACATGGGAGAAAGCCTGGCTGTCCTCCGTACTCAGGCCAAGCGGGGCTGGTGGAGGGAAGTGTCACTGCATAATGCTGACAAGTGAAACAGCCAGTCTGGATAATCCTCATAAGTCAGAGAGGAAAATAACTAGTGTGATTGATTGTCCCAGGATACCTGAGGCTTGGGGCCTGGGACTAGCCAGGGAGCACGCAGGGACTTGGAGGTGTAGGCAATGCTCTGAGGTTAGAGGTCACCTGTAAGGGCCCACCCCTTCTTCTGACTGGTTCTCCTGCCCCACTTAGGGCCCAATATGCTGGTCAGACCGGCCCCTCAGGCCTCACTGGCAGCCTGAGGAAGAGGGAGGCAGGAGGCCTCAAGCAGGTGTGCCGGCATGAAATGTTCCTGCCTCAAACAAATTGGGGTCGGTCAAAAGCACTTTCACAAACCTGCACTGAAAGTTAAAGCCAGAAGTCACCTGAGCGATGGATTGCCTTGTCCAATCCCTCATGCAAAAATAAAGAGACTGAGGCCAAAGAGGGAGTCTTGACCCAAGGCCCCAGCACTGTGATGGCAGAACCCTGCGGGAAACCTGAGACTCCTGGCTTCCCCTCTCAGCCACTTGTCACTGCTAATCCTACCTCTCATTTATTGAATTATTTCTTGGGTCCAAAACAATTGTACTAGAATGATAATGAGCATCCTAGTCCAGTGAGAATGTGAAAATGTATCAGCTATCTACTGCTGTATAACAAAATAACCCACAACTTCATGATCTAAGACAACAAGCATTTACTACTCACGGTGTCTGTGTGTCAGGAATCTGGGATCTGCTTAGCTGGGCAGAGTTGGCTCAGGGTCTCTCGTGAGGTTATAGTCAAGATGGAGGCTGAAGCTCCTTTTACTATCCTAACCTGCCCTTCCTAACCTGGGCTACTTTGAAAAAAGGAGTCCAAAACCCTTTTTTAAAAAAATATATTTTATTGATATTTTACAGAGAGGAAGGGAGAGAGATAGAGAGCTAGAAACGTCAATGAGAGAGAAACATCGACCAGCTGCCTCTTGCACACCCACTACTGGGGATATGCCTGAAACCAATGTACATGCCCTTGACCGGAATCGAACCTAGGACCTTTCAATCTGCAGACCGATGCTCTACCACTGAGCATCGTCCAAAACCTTTGATGGCATTTCTTCCTAGGCCATTGGTTCCTTGCTGTCCTTAGCTGCCTCTCTGTCTCACCCAATACCTAACCTTCCAGACAGAAGTGTAATTACCCGGCAATCAGTCCGCCCTCAGAGGATGCAGTGCATCCCTGAACTCACCCTCTCTTGTCTGAGTCTTGGACTTCTTAGTCCTCCCTGCAATGGTGTGCTAGCACCTGACTCTCTAGGAGCCTTTGCTGATGCTCATGGTGTGAATATTCCCACCAAAGCCAATTTCAAGCTACCAAAGACTAAACAACCAGTGTACAAAAGTCCTGAATATTTAACAATCAGCTTCAGTAAGGCAGCTCCAGCACACCTTGACCCAACCTGCTCCAAAATTCCCACACCTAGATGGTACAGCAGGGGCTTCTGAGAGCAGACACCTTTCCCATCACTGTGTCAGGGCAGGGTACTCCCTCCTTAATCCCAGCACCCACCTCCAGGCCAAGACAATCTGAAGTTAATGCAACTGAAAATTTTATTTCCTTTTCCCTACATCCAGAGATGGAGAGAACAAGCTCCCACCAGTAGGAGATAGAGAGATAGAGATAAAGATGAGATAGAGATAGAGGTAGAGGTAGAGGTAGAGGTAGAAGTAGAGGTAGAGGTAGAGGTAGAGATGATAGAGATAGAGATAGAGGTAGAGGTAGAGGTAGAGGTAGAGGTAGAGGTAGAGGTAGAGGTAAAGGTAGAGGTAGGTAGAGGCAGAGACAAAAGTAGAGATAGAGGTAGAGATAGGAAGATTTCCCCCATGTCTCATACATTTGGCAACCTAATCATTTGAAAAATAGATATATAATAATTATAATTATTATACTAGATTAGATTTAAGATTACACAGTCCTGGTAGAAACATCTAGGTTATGCTCCCCACCTGTGAGACTGTTATGCTGGAGCCAGCACCCCCATAAGGAGTGCTCAGCGTTCTCTCCTGTTCAGGGCTCCCTCTCCCCAGGCTATTAGCAGGCAACCAGCGCTCTGAGCAGCCGCTGACACCTAGGAACAGTTGCCGGTGGGCCAATCCAATCGTTTGTTTGCTTTTCCACAGTATGAAGGTTGAGTTGAGTCATTTTGCACCCAATTACTTTGCAGTAAATTTGCCGGATGGTTCTTGTCCTGCAGTATTGATCCAGCATCTCACCTTGAGCTTGTTTATTGACACATCAAATTCAGAAGTCAGACCCGCTCAATTGACCACTTCCCAATTAGGGCATTTATATGATGTCACCGAGGCTCCTTGTCATGTCCCGATGAGAGCCATTTGTCCCCTAGCCACTGCCACCACCCAATCGCCTGCAACCAAGCTGCCATTTTTCTCTGACCTTTCCAGAGACAGATGGCAGTCCATAAAATACATCATTAGCAACGTGTCATTTTATCTCACCGCCATTTCTTTATGTGAAAGGTGCTTCGTTCAACAAAAGATTCTGCAGCCGAGTTCTCCCCAGAGAGAAGCTTACAGTGCTTCTTTGCTGGAGTCAGGGATGATGGAGACAAATGCCTCCTTTTTCATCAGGGGGATGCCCCTTGGCCCTGTTCAGAAAGGATGACTTTGGGCAGTGACACTAAGCAGACTACCAGGAGGGGAGAGTTGAGATGATGGCAAAGTGTCAAAAACCCAATCAGATATCAAAAGACAGTGTCATATGGTGATGGAAAGAGACTTAGCTTTGGGTGATGAACACACAATGCAATATACAGATGTTGTATTATAGAAGTGTATACTTGAAACCTATTTTATTAACTAATGTCACCCCAATAAGTTCAATAATTTTTTTAAAAGATAGCATCCCATGATGTCAGGATGCACTCACACCCAGTCATTTCTTCAGTCAGCTCCTAAGTATCCTCTCTTAATGCCCTGTGTGTGTGGTGGTCGGGGGGGGGGGGGAGCACTGTGAAGGGCAGAATGCCATGGAATGTATGCTCCCAACACTAAACTTGAGGTCAAGAGAATCCAGCCCTTCACCCAGCAAGGAGGCATTATCACAGCATTTCAGGAACAAGCTCACAAGTAGGAGGGCAGTGGGTGAATGCAGGCCTTCTATGTCCTGTTATAAGGCTAAGAAAGAGCTGGACCAGTGGTTTCCAACCTTTTTTTTGGCCATGCCCCACCTAAGCATCTCTAAAATACTAGTGCTTCCTCCCCATGACATATAAGTCTTATTATTCAAAAAGTGAACTCCTATTCACATAGAGGAAGCCTAAAAGGCCATTTATTGGTCTAAACAAGCTTCCAAAGAACATGGTATCCATTAAAGAGAAAAATAAAAGAACTGAGGAAGAAATCGCTAAGAAATTGTTAATAATAATAATAATAATAATAATATGAAGTGATATGAAAAAAATAGCAAATAAGGTTTTAAAACATAATAGAGAACTGAAATGCATAAATATGTCACAGTATATATTTATATACTGTACATGAGGCCCCTTGGACCATAAGTAATGCAAAAAATTCACTGTTAATAACTCATTCTCGAATTGCCTCCCTTAAAAATCAAATTGCCCTCCTGTTGGGAACCACTGAGCTAGACTGTTAGCTCCACAAAGGGCAGGCACTAAGGCTGAAATTTGCTCACCACTGTATTCCTGGGACTACGTGTCTGTCACAGAGAAGGCCCACCCCAAAATACTTGTTGTATGTTGACTAAGAGAAGTCCAATTCAAAACAGAATTGTGCATATTAAACAGAAATACTAAATATATATTTTTACCACCAGCATTGGTAATTTAAATGAAATTTTGAAGGTAATTCTCATAACATGGATAAGAAATAGGAGGGTCTGAGACACTCCTGCTAGGGGGAGGCAGAGCCAGGCCTGGAGCCCAGGCCTCCTGACTCCAGCTCCAGAACCTTCTTAGCCACCTTGTTTAAGATCACATGAGTGAGGTAAAAGTCAGAGCCTCCCCACTCTTCAAGGAGGACAGAGCAGGAAACTGTGAAGAATACTAAGGTAAAGGGGGATGGTTCCTTATAGGCCAGCGATACCTAATCTGGGGATTGTGCTTGACAGCCCTGGAAGACTAAGGAGATCAATAGCTCAGCAACCTGTAACACATTCCGTTACTGTTAATTTTCACCCCTAACATTACCATCCATAGCACCTGGTCAATAAAACTACCGCCTCCTTATGGCAGCATAGCCAAATTGCAGGATATTCTTCTTGAGGGGTAACAGGTTGCTTTTGTTAGACTGTCCTAGGATAAAATAGCCATTTGTGAACCCCTTAACATGAAATAAGGTTTTTTTGGGATCAGACTCATGATCAAAAAATGGAAAGCATCAAAAACCAAGCTTTGCCAATGCCCCCAGATTAGGGTGAGACAAGCCCAGGCTTCATGACAGGGAATCAAAGTCGGCCAGCCATTGATCTTGGGTTGGGCCTTGAAGATGACAACTCAACAAGAAAGTGGCTGTCTTGCTGGCTGATTTATAAAACCTCAAAGGAAAATCCTTAGGGCAGAATCCTTGGCCCACCCTTCACCAAGCAGCCTGCCTCCCATCAGCAGCAAGGCCAGGGCCCTGGGCAGGCAGGCGTGTTGGATGGACTCTGCACTGCAGGTCTGAGCCCCTCCTGACCCATGGCAGCCAAGGCGAAGCTGAACTGCCCTGGGCGCTTGTCCCTGGTGGAGGGTTAATGTTAGCACTAGAGCAGGCAGCTCTGCGTGGGGACTTCCTGCTCCTCCTGTCACAGGCTCCCCCAAACGCTGCCCTGGCTTCCCTTAGACTCCAGCTCTCCATCTTCTCTTGGCTGTTGTTCTGCCTGCCTGCCTGTCTGTCTGACTCCTTTTTCCCTAATGTCAAGGGACAAATTCAACCCAAAGCTCTGATTTTGATCCATTCATATGTTACTATTTCAGAACTATTTTTTTCCCACATATACCACCAACTTTTTCCCATATATTCCCTGAAGTCTCTGTTCTTTAGTAAAGACAAAAGCCTTTCATTACATTTTGAGTCTTATTGTGTGAAGTAAGACTCAAAATGCAAAGAGCAAATACATGTGTGCACACACTTGGTGTGCATACGCACAGGGTGCATAGGTGCACATGAACACATACACACATTAGAGCAGGAGTCAGCAGACCTGGCCTCCCCTTCCCATCTGCCATTGACTTCTGTATAAAATGGGGGATACACATCTCCTGTCTGGCTTCAGTCTCCTTCTCTGCAAAGTGAGGGGATGGAAGTGAATCATATGACCTCAGTCATCCCTCCATAATTCTCTATAAAGTTATGCTAAGATGCAAGCTAACTGATAGGGGGTGTTTTCCTGAATAGGGGTTTCATAAAGTAGTAGAGATGGTACCCAGGGCAGTGGGAAACCAAAGGAAGGTAGGAGTCCATGGAAGGGGAATAGACCCAGACAGGGATAAGAGGCACCAACTTCCCCTCTGCTCAAGGCTGACACTGGCTTCTGGTACCTGTACTATTCATCTCCTCATGGAATTCCACATCTGATCCTCCCCTTGCCTCATCTTATAGCAAACGTCCCATGAAGCCCCACTATGTGCAAACCACCGTGCCAGGTGTCAGGCAGGGCTGCCTTTGCTCCAGCTCTTCCCCTGGTTTGGAAATTCCCCCACCCATCCCCAGCCCCCATCTCTCCACAGAGAAGTTGAGGCTCTAGGCAGCTGTTGTCAGATTCAGAGCAGGAAAGAATATCTTACCAGCCAGGTAGGATAGCACAGGGGTTAAGAACAAGGCCTTGATGCCATACAGGCCTAGGCTTTAAACTCCAGCTCTCTTCCTTGGGCACATTATGTAATCTCTAGGCCTCAGTTTTCACATCCTGTAAAATGGGAATTATGATCGTATCTATCCCATAGGATTATTGTGAGAAATAAGTAAAATAATTCAGGCATGGCAAAGATGGTCAGTGCCTACCTAATATCTAGTTTCTCTTTCCTTTATAATAGCATCCCCATTTTGTTGGGAGTCCATCAAACCCAGCCAAATAAACTACATTTCCCAGCCTCCCTACAGCCAAGGATTGCTGGAAAATACAGTTCTGTCCAGTGAGATATAAGTGGAAGCCCCATGGGGAGTTTTGGGAAATGCTTGTTTGCCTCGTAGAGGTGTCCCCCTTTATTCTACCCTCGTCCTTCCTCCTGTTGATAATACAGGTGGAGGCCGGGGCTGCAGCCATGTTGCAGTCATGAGGCCAAGGAAATCACAGAGACCACAGGTTGTTAGCCATCTGCACCCAGACTTCTGGTTTATAACCACTGTCTTGTTTCAGTTGCCCTTATTTGGCTTTTCCGTTGCAGTACCTGAGCCTAATTCCCAGTTGGCACAAGTGTTTAGCTCAGTGCCGTGCACAGTGTAAGCACGTAATACCTCCTTTCCACTCTTTGGGACAGATCCCCATTGGCTCATAGCAGGCTGCCTTGTGCGTGGAGAGACACCAGACAGGACAGTTCGAAGACTCCCCCACTTTCTAGTTGTGGGGCTTCAGTGAGTCCTTTGGCCTCCCCAGCCTTTAGTTCCTCATTTGGGGTTTGGACCAGGTGTATGAAGTTCCTTCCAACTCTGGCCATCCATAGATCCATGGCGGTCTTCCAGGACATCCATGTCCACATCTGGCCCCTTATATTGTACCTTTCCCGGCAGCCCCCAGGCCTTCCTCCAACCCCTCCACTCCTCCCACAGCCCCCGGCAAGCTTTCTGAGAGCCTGAAAATATTCCATACAAAGGAACTGTTGAAATCATAGGCCATGCTGCTCTAGTTAACTTTGCCACCAGTTTAAATATGAAAGAGCACTAAGAGTAATAAAGCCTAACAGAATCAATAAGCCATTAAATAATTTTGGTAACATTTCACGTTAAGGTAGCATGAATACTTTATTAAGAGCTGAGAAGTAAATTTCCCTTTTTTTCTTAAATTCTGCTGGGTGTGCGGAGGCATGGAGAATTGCTGGAGCCGCTGCTCTAAAGGGCTTCCCACAAGTTGCCATGTCATCTATTAACTAGTTCATAATCATTCCGACAGGCCTCTGTGCATCTTGGAACAATTTGCCAGACAACTTTGAGGAATCATTTATTTATCATTATTAAAGTACTTATAAATTTAGCCCTGTTTCCTTTGCTTACCCCCAGCATAGTGTCCAAAAATAAGAATGCTTAGGGTGGGGCTTCCACTTAGCTTCTTCATGGTATTTTAACCAAAAGAGCACTCTTGGGATGCATGGCCTCTGTGAGCCCATAGTATAACTCATCCCTATGCTCCCAGAATCTTGAGCTCAGGGTTCCTCTACCTGCCTACCTGGCCTGGTGCTGAGTGTGTGTTGGCTAAGTGAGAATACCTAGAACAGGGGAGGAAAAAAACTGATATATATTAAAGGCCCAACCTTTGTTCCAGGTATGCTAGCAAATAGTTGTTGACTGTTTAGGATGTACCAGACACTGTCCTAGAAAATCTTCATCTATTATCTCATTTAATTTTGTCAATACTAATTTCTAACCCTTACATAGCACCTTTAAGATGCCAGGCTATTCTCTAAGTATTTTATCTACATTAATTCACTTAATCCTCACTATCATGAACACTATCATGATTCTCATTTGAGAGATATTGGAACATTGGCACAGAGAGGTTGAGTGAATTGCCTAAGGACACACAGCTAGGAAATGACAGAGCTGAGGTTCAGATGCAGGTTGTCTGGTTTCAGAGTCCACACCCTTCCTTAACCATCATCTTTCCTCTTGACAACCAGAGGAGATAGGCACTATTTTGAGCCCATTTTTCAGAATAGGAAACTACAAAAGGTAAGCGATTTTCCCAAATTCTCATAACTAGTGAGTAACAGAACAAGAATTTATACTCTGATGTCCTAGCTGTACTCTTCACCAACACCCATAATGCTTTATACATAATCTCACCAACTCCATAAATTAGACGCTGCTATTTCCATTTCACAGATGAGGAAACTAATTTGTCCAAAGATTGCATGATTATTAAGTGTCAGAGCTGGGATTCAGACCAGTTCTACCTGGCTCCTTCAGTCATACCATGACAGCAAGAGGAGAGGAATACCTTCACTTCCAAGAAGCTCTGGTTGACGCCCATACTCCATTTTTTTTTTCACTCAAATTCAAATGCCAGTCCAAGTGCTCAGAAGTCTGCCAGCTTCTGACATGTGTGTGCTGACAGAGGGGAAAGATACAAGGGAGGTCTCTGGGATGCTGTGGGGAGTATGGAGCAGGGGCCAGGACACTCAAACTCGGGATTTTCTCTATGTGACCACCTTAATGCAGATATACTTCCTATGTCCCCCAGACTCAGTCGCTATCAAAATCCCACTTTCTCCAGCACCTTGGCCAGAAGGAAGAGAATGTCTTTGGGCTGACATTTTAGATGGAAACTAAGTAATTAGGTTAACATTCAGACCAACAGGAGTCTGAAGCCACAGAACGCCAGAAGACTGGAGCATCTTCTCAGGGACTCTTGAGGACTTCAGATTATTTAATGAAGTCCAAACTGGTTTTTATAATTGGTAATTTGTACATCTTTAATCCCTTCACCTTTTTCACCCATCCCTCCTCCCTCCCCACATCTGGCAGCCATCAAAAGTTTTAAATTTCACACTGCTATGAATGGTATAGTGAAATCTAGCTTTGTCTCACCCAGGATATAAATCATCCTTTTGTCCAGCATATCCATGCTATATAGACCGCCAGCCCATTAGTCACTTAGCAATGTCAACTATCAAGTCATTTACTGTAAAGAGAGAGAGAAACAGAGAGAGAGAGAGAAAGAGAGAGAGAGAGAGAGAGAGAGAGAGAGAGAGAGGAGAGGGATATCACAGTCGCATAAATTTTATTGCAGTGTATTGTATAATTGTTCTATCTTATTAGCTACCATTGTTAACCTCTTACTGTATCTAATTTATAACTTAATCATTGTTATGCATGTATAGGAACAAACAGTATATAGAGGGTTTGGTATTATCCACAGTTCCAGGATCTGCAGGAGGTCTTGGAGCATATCCCTGGGATAAGGAGGATGACTACAAATGGAAACTGGGAAGTTTTATTACAGCTCAGAAATACACACCCTAATCCCCCTGCAGCCAAGGCTGTTCTGGGAGCTCGGGAGATGCCCTGATCCTCAGCTCAAGTTATTTGGATGCTATTTGGACAGAGGAGACCGGGTGCCACAATTCACACAGTGGTTCCCAACCCCTCAGTCCCTGCTTGTCAGGGTCACAGGCTCAGCGCTCAAGTCCCTTAGACGGAGCAGCTGGCGGTGCCTGTCACTTTCACGTGCCAGCATCATTTCCTGCATCCACACAAATAAAAGTGGACAGCAAGCCGGTGCCATCTTGTTTGCTGCTAGTGGATTTATGACATGTCAAGTTTAAATAGCACGTGCAAGGCTTACAATGGAGGCAACACAGAAATTCATTTTTCAAGCCCATCAAGGCTCTGAACGCCCCCACCCCCCTGCTGGGGCCAAGAGAACAATTTCATGAAATTCTGATGCTGGGAAAAGGCCTCCCCAGATTTCCACATCCAATTCCGCTTCTGTCTCTATCTTTTTCCTTTTTCCCTCAAGTCTCAAAAAATACCAAAATAGCACAAATGCCATTTTACCGGTACCTGGTAGATCCCAATTAACCTTTATGCAAGTTTGCTTCTGCTGTGCACAAGCCCTGACCTTATTTCTGGGGCTGAATTATTAATCCCTTACAAACAAACCACTGGCACACCACACTCTGCCTTCTTGCGGCCCCGCTGACGTGGGCAGCTCTAATTTAGGCCCGCTCCACCCACCTTTTGTGCTTTTCTTTATCTGGATGGAGAACCTTTTTCCCCCGTCTTCCCTTCCCCAACACCCCCACCCCCATCAGCAGATTAAATGGCTCAGTTGCCCCCAGCTTTTCCCAATAATAGAGGCAACTTGGACTTGACCCATTAACGGAGGGGGCCCAGAACGACTTGCCACGGTACCCAGCAAGTCTCATTTTGATAATTGATTGGTAAAACAAGCATTTGGGTTGCAAAGCAGCCCTGGTCAGGTTTCCATTTCGCAGCAAACCCCCAAATTAAAAATCCCCTCCAGGGGATAATTCTTTTGCAAATAATATGAGCTGAGCTATTTTTGTTTTGTTTTTTGTCGTCAGGCGTCCTGTCACTCCAGGCTCGTGTCTCATATGTTATTCTAGCTGCATGAGAAAGGCCCATAATAATAGCACTGGCAGCAGAAATGATGACAAGAAGGGGCATGTCAATTTACAGTCATGAAACAAGGTGAAAAACCACACTCCTCAACAAAAAAAAATTGAAGCCCATTTTAGACGATAGGAAATTACAAAGTGAAGTCCCTAAGCCATCATGACATTGGCAGGCGGTATTGGGGGTGCCATGTGAGGCCGTGGTCAAGCCTGAGTTAGACTAGAATCCCCTAGGAAGCTTAAAAATTAACAAAGTTGATTCAGCAGCCTAATTATTTATGCTGGAGTCATAGTGAATTGTGGACAGATAACTTACATCTCGGCCTTTGCCCAGGATGTCACTTTGGAATATTGCACCCTTTTCAACCTTTGCCAAACAGATCACTCCTCCTCATCCTTAAAGACTCACTCAAATGTCTCCTCTTCCAGGAAGCCCTCCTGATTTCCAGCCAGATTCTATCCCCCTCCAGTCTCCCATCGTATAGTGTTTAAATAGCACAGTCTTAAAAGTGTTGCTTGGCTTTTCAGTCTCCCACTATATTCCTTAAGGACAAAGAATACCTATTACTCCTCTTTGAATCTCTAGCATCAGAGTGCCTAGCACATAGTAGGTGCTTGGGAAATATTTAATGAATGAGTGGATATGTCAAAATATAGAAATCTATGCGAGATGAAACTAAGGGCTGGATTTAAAAGGACTGATTATTCTGGAATTAATCTGTTAAATTCTGTGACATTTATTCAGAGTGGCCTTCCCAAGTGCCTATCAGATACGAAGCTTTGTGTTAAGTTCATAAAGGTGACAGGAGGAAAGGACAGAATCCCAGCTTTCAAGAAACTTATCATCAGATTTGTACATTTCTATATGAGAGTGGTAGGAAATAGTCCAAGTCAAATAAGTGTAGCACAGTAGAATGGTTGTGCTGGCACGCCAGATTGGGAGTTAAGAAAACATATTCCCTGTCACAATCCCACCACTGAGTCATTAGGTGACCTTGGACAAGTCACTCCACCTCCTGGACCTGTGGGAAGCCACCCACTGCCAATACTGTCGTGGAAGTGCACCAATGCGGAAGGCCGATGGACCTTGGGCGTTGGCAGAGCTAACGCTAAGCACCATTGTTCGTGTTGAGATAGCCGTGGCTTGAAGCAGTTTCCTGATCTAATAGCCTCAGAGTAAATGTTTACTGAACTTTATTGATCTTTACTGATCTTTATTAACCTTAGAGATGGTGTGTCTGCTACCTGTTTGCCGCGCTTTATTGAGGGCAAGATGTGTCTCTAAAACCGAATAAAAAGCGATCAGGCCAGGTTACAGTGTGCCTCTCCCAGAGAGAGGTCTCCACCTGGCCCCCTATGCCTTCTAAAGTCACATTTCTTGCACAGTATTTTCATTTGTGTGTTGGCCCCTCCTTCAGATCCTGAACCCTAGCCATGCAAGTTGCGGCATGGGCCTACCTCAGTTTTGTCATCAGTAACATCAAAGAGTTGAAATGATACTGGGACAATTGCTACTCACATTGAAGAAAATAAAATGTCTGCCTCATAACATACAGAAAACTAACATTTGGATGAATGACCTAAACATAAAATAGCGAAACTTCCAAAATGTTTTAAAACTGTAGAAAGATAGCTGTATGTCATCCATTTAGACAAATTTCCTTAACAAAATGTGAAGAGCAAAAGCTGTAAAGGAACTCGCTGACAAATGGGCCTACCTTAAAACAAACGCGCGCCCTAATCAAAGTGAAAAATGATGCCACAACCAGGAAGAATGTGTCTACAACTGTCATGATGGAAAACATGAGTAGTCAGAATATCTAAAGAGCTTCCACAAATCTACTGGAAAACCAAAGACAACCTTGTAGAAAGATGGTCAAAGTAGATGAAACCTAATTCACGAAACAGGAGGATGACTGGTAAACTTGTGAGCTGCTCAGTCTCCCTAAACGTCAGAGAAATGCCCGTTAAAAATGACAGTGAGATATTAATTTGTACCCATCTGGTTGGTAAAGATGGAGAATCCTTATAAAACCTAGTTTTGCCAAAGATGTGTCGCCATGGGGAAACGCACATGCCGCAGAGAGAAATGTATGTTGGTACAGCAGCTTTGGAGGACAACTTACCCTGTTTTCCCGAAAATAAGACAGTGTCTTATATTAATTTTTGCTCCCAAACATGCGCTAGGTCTTATTTTCAGGGGATGTCTTGTTTTTCCATGAAGAAGAATACGGTACACATTTATTGTTAAATGAAAATAAAGGAAATTTATTACCTGTCTACGGTACGGTAGTACGGTAGTTGTCAACACAAACCAGACAAACTGTGAATCCTACAGTATCAAGAATTGACTCATTTATTCAATGACAATCATGTCATCATCTTCTGGAGCATCAACATAACAATCCAATTCCTGAATTTCCTGGTGAATTTCTTGTGACTCCATTTCTTTCAGAATCAGTGGACCAAATCTCTCATGGTTAGCAATAGCACTGTCTTTAAATGAGTACTTCTTGTCAAGGTAGCCTGCTCGCAGGGCATTCGCAATGCAACTGTCAGTGATTTTCTCCTTTGAATTCTTCACCCAAGCCACAACTTCTTGCAGTTTAGGTTTCACAAAGTTTCCACACAGATTTCTCTCCATTCACACAGCAGTGACATCAGGACTCCGCGTCACGTCACTGGTTGCTAGACGCCAGTCCGGGCAGCCCTAGCGACCAGTTTACAGTAAATTAATTTTCATTCTGAGACAGAGCCTGGGGGCCTTATTTTCGGGGGGATGCCTTATATTTCGCTCAGAAGAAAACCTGTAAGTAGGTCTTATTTTCGGAGGATGTCTTATTTTCGGGGAAACACAGTTAGCAGTAACTGGCAAAGTTGAGCCTGGTCACACCCTACAACTCAGCGATTCCCTGTCATTATATACAAGGAGGCATAGATGAGTATATTCCTTGCAGTAGTATTTGTTATGATCAAACATTGGAAACAACTTCAATGGCCATGATCAGTAGGTTGGAAAAAACACAGTACAGTAACGTACAGCATAGCATACAGCATTATAGTGTATACTACTATAGTATAGTACCACCTTAGTACAGGGTGTAGTGTAATCACAGTGGAATCCTATACAGCAGTGGAGACTAATTCACTAGAGGCACATGTACCAACATGGCCAAATCTCAAAACTACGATGCAGAGGAAAACAGAATGTCACAGAATTATATGTACTGAAAGGTGGCATTGATGGAAAGTTGGGCACAAAGTGATACTGCATTGTTATGGAGGAAAAGCGTAGCTGACGGTGAGTCAGAGGCTGGGGCTGGGTGTGCACTGTGGACAGGGCAGGCTGGGAGAGGCAGAGGCCCCAGCACAGTCTGCTCTATGGCCCGGGCTGCTTGGCTCCAGAAGGAAATAAATGAGCACAGCCTTCAAGACAGATGAAACACACGGTCTGGTTCTCTGGCTAATGGGGGTTCTTTACCTAGGATTCCTCACTGTCGGTCAACACGCAGTGTCATCCCTTTGGAGAAACTGGCATCTTTGGGACATCACAGATGGGGGAGGGTGGAGAATGCCTGGCTGTGTGGCCTTAGGTGAGTCACGGCACCTTTCCAGGCTCCGTTTCCTCACTTAGGAAAGGAAGAACTGGACATCCTGGAAAGAGCATGAGATTCGCAGGAGTAAGGAGACTCGGTTCTGTCCAGCCCTGCCTTTAACTGGCTGTGTGGCTTTGGGGCAGTCTCCCCCTCCCAGTCCTCAGGTTCCCCCTCTGTAAAACAGCAGGCACGAAAGTGATGTCTGCCCAGGGCCCCTCAAGCTGTGGGGTAGGTTATCTGCACCCACACGTACATGCACTGGCAGTTGGTGCCAAGCTTAACCCAGTACAGGGTTCAGGGCAAAAGGGACCACCTGGCATATTAGAATAACATATCCAAGAAGCAAGCCAGGACTCTCCTCAAGAGTGGCAGCCTGTAAGGTGTGACTGCGGGAGCATCCAGCAGGCTCTTCCAGGTGAACAGCCCGGCTGCCCCCACACCCTGCCTGCACCATACCTGCAATGCCACCGCTCCCAGGCCATCATTAGGCTGCAAAGACTTCCATCTTCCAACCGGCCCTTGAAAAGGCCGTGTTGGAAGGAAGACTAACCCTGGAGATTACCCCAAATCCCAACTGGCTGGAAGCAAAGTCTTGGGATGATAGGTTACAGATGGGGCTAATTTACCCCGAGAGCTATTACCCCAATTCCCAACTTGCTATAAGGCAAGTCCTGGGACAATGGGTTACAGATGGGGCTAATTTGGGCCACCCCAAAAAAGGATAGGGGTCCCAACGCAAGCTGCCTGCTCACACAGGAGTCACAGGGCCTTCCAGGCCATTGGGTGACCAGTGTCCCTCGCCTCCTGCTGCTCCTCAGGTAGGGCTGTCTCTGTAGCTGGGCTCACGGGAGGGCATCATTGTCCCCCCTCTCCAGTAATGGCCGGAGAGGCAGGCTGCTTGTTTGGTTCTAGTATTAGGCTGAAACTGAGAGAGACAAGACTCCCCCTATCCCAAGTCCCCTGGCAGGTAAAGGGCAGGCCTTCAACCAGAGCAATAATGATGATGATCACATCAAGCCCTTACTGAATCCTAACTACGGCCAAGCCCCTTTCTTCTAAATCATTCAACCCTCACCACATCCAGAAACCAGGGACTTTTAACATTGTCCTTTCACAGGCGAGGAAGCTGGAGCACACAGAGGTGACGTTGCCCAGCTGCTGGGACATCCGGGTCTCTGGCCCCAGGTGTCACCTCTCCAATAAACTGCCTAAGGCTGGCCCTGCTCCCTCGTCTGAAATCTGGGCCTCACCTCCTTTCACCTGGAAGGTTCTGGAGGCTGCTCTTCTTCCCCTCCCTCACCTCCTCTCTCCTCCTCCAGGGAAAGACAGAGGCTACAACAGAAAAGGTGTCAGAGAAAGTGACTAATGGAGGCTGACCCCAGGTCAGAGTAAACACGGTCTGACTCCCCACCCCATGGAATGGACCCGGCTCCCTCATACTGACCTAAGAGGCAGGGCACAAGCCGAAAGGTGGGAGTAAGGACAAGAGCATGGCTTCTGGGGCCATCCCCACATCACTGGGCCAACTGGGCAGAGACTGCCCTGCCCCACTCTAGGGCACAGTCCCCACCCCACCCCTGCCAGAGCCCCAAGCTGGCCAAGCCATCCTTCAGGCCCAGCTGACACAGGCCCCGAGCACTGGTGACAGGCGCCCAGCTGGAAAAATGATGGACTGCATGGAGGGGGCAAAGTGCGGATTTTCCTTCATCGGAAATGGCAGCTGCAGCTATGGCTGTGGGTGGCAGGGTCAGGGCAGCCTCACAGGGGTGTGCATGTGCGCACACACACACACACACACACACACACACTGCATCCGAGCTGCACGAATGGGACCCGGGAGATAAAGTGAGTATCAGCTCAGAGAGAGGTGTCCACCACCACCATCTCTCTCTCTGGGCGACAAGTAGTAACAGCAGTGATGCCTTCTATAAGGATCATGTCCTACAGTTTGCAATACAGGTCCACACTCAGGTGTTAAGAATTGGAGCTGGGCAGTCCCTTTCAGGCTGGGTGACAACTGGTGAGTTACTGAACCTCTCTCTGCCTTGGCTTCCCCATCTGTAAAACATGGCTAATAATACTGTAGTACCTGATAAAAGCTGGTCACTGAGTACCTAGAGCAACTCTGTTGCAAGTCCAGAAGAGACCATGCCGCTCTGCCCTGTCCCCTTCCGCTGCCGAAGGCCACAGCTCTCCAACGCCCTCCATTCTAAATGCAGCACCTTCCACGACAGACACCCTCCTGGGCTGCCCTGGTGAGTTCCTGGGCAGAGAGATGCCGCCTGTGCTAAGCCGGTTCCTCCCAATGTTGTTAGTGGCTCTTAGAGCAGAAAGGGGTGAGGAGAAGGAGATCGGAATGGAACATGTGTGAGGGGAAAGCAGAACAGATAAAGGGAGGCAGAGTGCCCAAGACCAGCTTCACCCCTTCACCCTCGTGCAGTAGACAAGCTCTTTAAAGAGGAAAAGAGCAGAACTGAGCCCTAGCCGGTTTGTCTCAGTGGTTAGAGCATCAGCCCGTGGACTGAAGGGTCAAGGGTTTGATTCCAGCTGAGGGCACGGACTTGGGTTGCAGGCTCCATGCCTCGCCCTAGGAGGCTTGAGGGAGGCAACCAATTCATGTGTCTCTCTCATGTCAATGTTTCTCTCTCTTATCTATCCCCCTCCCTTCCACTCACTCTAAAAATCAATGGAGAAAAATATCCTCAAGTGAGTATTGACAAAGAAATAAAATAAAGAGCAGAACTGAGAGACAGAGGCTGGGGGCCATCCAAATCCATGCAGCCCCTTTGAAGGGAGCATGAGCACTGACGGGTGGACAATGAAATCCACTTGATGGCAGTCCCTCCCAAGTGACCCGTGTGGACCTTTTCGCACCAGGTTTTAAATATATTTCTGCCCGGGAGAGGCAGTGACAGGCTCGGAAAGACCTGATGGAAACAGCAGCTAATACTGCAAGTTGGCAAAGCTTGTCAGCCGGGTGCCATCATTTCTCACCTCCGCTTTCATTTTTATAGAAACGGCTCAGAAACAGAGAAGAGAAATTTCACAATCCAAAAAAAAAAAAATCAATACTGAGGGAGATAGCCCGGCATTAATACAAAAACCGGAGAAGGCCTCTTTGTCTCCCACCCCACAGCGCCATCAATCACACTGTGGATGGATTTGGGAGGCCACCTTGGTTGAGAAGCCGGCGGGAACCACTTTAGTTAAAATGCCCATGGAGAGCTGGGGTTAGGGCCGGTGGAGCCAGAGCCAGGGCAGGAGAGGGGACACACAGACTCAGCTTGCTCCCCTAGGATTCATGGCCACCTCCTCCAGGCTGAGGTCCACAGGACAGGAGGCTAGAAACATGCCCCTTTGAGTGAAAAGCTAGGCTGACCCCGAGAGGTAAAGTAGGAATGCATTTGGGATTTGGGACCCTCTTAAATAAACAGCTTCCCCTTCGTGCCTGAGCTCAAATGCTGAAGACCCATGTCCCACACCCATAGGACCATCCGTCCAATCCAAGACCAGTGAGGGTGAAACTTGGGCAGCCAGTTCTCACCAGGTGTGATGGAGGAGTCCTGGAGGTGCCCACTCCTTAGGGGCAACACAGAGCAGGCCCAGCTGGGCACCAGCCCAGGCCCTCTCCAACAGCCCTTGCCCACTACCTTCCCTCACCCTCACCCCCATGTTTCAGGCACGCCTGAGCTGGATGGTGAAGAGTCCAGCTGTGGGCAAACTATGGCCCGCAGGCCGGATCCAGCCTGTTCAGCTGTTCTGTCTGACCCTCAGAGCCGAAAGAGCGGAGGGTTCTCTTGCTCTCCCCTCCACTCCTTCACCAGCAGCCCAAGATGAGAGTGCCATCATGGTCAGGTTGCTTTTGTTCCAGCCCTCTGGTCCAGTTTAAGAACCCATTGTGGCCCTCGAGTCAAAAAGTTTGCCCACCCCTGGTGAAGACTCCACACGGCCTCAGATATGAAGCACCAGGACAGAAAGAGCTGCTTCTAAATCGGGGCCTCTGCTATAAGTCACGTTGTTTTTTCTTCCTTCATTGTTTCTTCCTTGATTGTTATCACGAGGATGCATTTGTGGATGTGGTTGTTGTTTGTTTGTCTCTCCCAAGAGTCAGGAGTTCATAGGTCTATGCCACCAGCAGCTCAGACAGAAACGTGTTACGTGGACAGAAGCCTCTGTGACTTGGTTTCCTCTCTGCACCTTGGTTCCCATGGCTCTACCTGGAATGACTTTTCCTCTGGTCACTGTTTAATTCTACAAACTTCCTCCAGGAAAGCCCCTTGGCTCCTCATGCTGCATTATCTTTCTCTTCTCTGGTCTCCTGTAGTTAAACAATCTGAGTGTCTATAGGCATAGATTGAGAGAATTACAGGACATTGAACTGGGAGGGACTTGAAGGATCATCTCATCCTCTCCTGTGAAGCTTTATAGATCAATGCACTCCAGGCCCCATCCTGGAACCTTTATATCATTCACTGAGGGGGGTGCCCAGTTATGGGTATTTTTTAAAACTCGCCAGATGCTGTGCCAAGTTGAGACCATTGTTTAACCCAACCCACTCAGAAATCCTGCATACATTTGGACAGGTTGCATACTGCACAACTCCAGAGAGCACCATTCACCTGGACTCCATGTCAGGGGTGCCCACGTAGGAGATGGGCAGTGTACAACCTGCCCAAAGAGACCCCTGATTTTACTTAACAGAAAACTGATGCTCAGAGAGAAGTGATTTGGACAAGGTCACACAGCAGGTTAGTGTCTGGGCTTGATTGAGAACCACGCCTCCCAGCTCCTTGTTCAAACCAGTCTGCGGTCTTCCACCGGCTACTCAAAGTGTGGTCGATGTTCCAGTTTATCAGCAACTCCGAATCTCAGGCTGCACCTCCGACCTCCTGCATCAGAATCTGCCCTTTACTGAGGTCTCCAGGCAGGCTGGGCACATTGAGTTAGGGAAGCACAGCCCATCACACTGTCTGCAAGAAAGCTTCATGGAGGCTGGGCCGGACTCTCCATCTGCTACTCCTCGTGAACTGTCTTTGCACGTAGTAGGCGATCAATACGTATCTACTGATTGACTGATTGAAAAATCTATGGTTTGCATGAAATACAGGCCCCCTGAGTGTTGCTGTGTTGGAAATGACCGACTTTTCAAGTTCCTGTAATCGCCGATTACTGAAACAGGGAATCCCACCTCACCGCAGTGGAGGTGACCCTTTGCAACTATAAAAGCAGTGACACCGACAACAAAAGAATGTCTTGTTGAGCACACCAATGTTCAGTGGATGATTTCATCTGCCCCTTGCCCTTTCTATAAATAATATCTAATCACCTTACCAGCCTCGTTTGGATAATGGCTCATTTTTCATCTCTACTAAGAAAACAATTAATCCAAAAATAAAAAGTGAAAAGATGTCTTAAGGGCTTAGTGCATCTTTTGATTAGAGTTTATTTGCTGACTCTGACTAATCAATCTAATTAAAGGCAACATAGATCAGAAGAACATATCTCTTCAGAGCCTCCACCTGCCATACGTCAGGTGTTAACTGAGTCCCCAGCACTCCATGGTCAATGGGTGGATGGCTGCTCAGTTGTACTGGCTGCCCTCACTTTTAATTGAGTATTTCCCTTTCTATTTATTTGTTTCATAAACACTTGGCCATGTTCCAGCTCTGGTCTTCAGTTCAAGCGTGCATGCTCATTGGGCAACTCAACTTTCATCAAAACACATAAACTCCTGGCCAATTCAATTGGCCATCTCACCTGCAGCATCAAATATCTGATTCTAAGAAGTCATCAAATAGGATAGCCCCAAACTCCTGGCCAAATGATATAGATCAAAAGCTTGATGTGTAGGATCAAAAGCTTGAAAGTTAGGAGAGCCTCTTAAATGGCTCCCCTTATGTGCTCAAGCTCAAATGCTGTCTAGCCATGTGAAACACAGCCTAGCCATTTCTTTGCTTCTGTGGTTCTGAACCTCAGTGGGGAAAGTTATGGGCTCTCACCCCAGAAAAAAAAATGCTCATAAATAAGCATTCAGAATTTTGCATGCAGTGTTAGGGCTTCCTAGGCCTCATGAAGGCAGGTTAAGGACTCTTCCAAATATATCAAAATGTTGACCTAGACAGAATCATCAGAGATCTACGTGCATGGACCACTCCACTTGTCTTGGTGTCATTAAGGAAACACACTTACTAGTAGAATAAATTGAGGTGCTGGCCATCAGCTGCCATTCAGGGCCATTCCAATATTCATCCCCATGGTTTTATGGAAAAGATGTGACTGAGATAGTTGTCCATCACCTATGAAGTCTTAATATAAAGGTCTGTCTCCCTTTTCTTTGTATCCCTAATACACAATATTCTGTTTGGTAAAAAGTAGGGCTCATTAAGGATTTGGAAAGGAAAGAAGGAAGGAAGGAAGGAAAGGAAGGAAGGAAGGAAAGAAGGAAGGAAGGAAGGAAGGAAGGAAGGGAGGGAGGGAGGGAGGGAGGGAGGGAGGGAGGAAGGAAGGGAGGGAGGGAAGGAAGAAGAGAGGGGAGGAGAAAAGGAGGCAAAGAGGAAAGGAGAGAGAGGAGGAGGAAAGAAGAGAGGGAGGGAGAGAGGAAGAGAGGGAGGGAGGGAAGAAGAGTAAATGAGTGAATGAATGCAGAATGGGGGTTAGCCTGGTCCTTGATTAGTGTGAACTTCCCAGAGTTATCTCCTAACAATACAGGGCCCATTTCTACCTGTTACCAGCTCTGCAGCTGTGACTCACCCCCCCCCCCCCACACACACACACACATGTTCCCAATGCCAAAGGTTTTCAGGGCGCTGTGTAGACACACATGCACAAAAGACATAAGCCAAATCACTCCTGAAATTGCCATTGACGAGAGCAGGATGTAGATCATTCAGGTGCTGCTATAAAGCAAGTGTTCCCATAGTTAAAGCTAGAGGCATCTGCAAGAGCTGTTACCTTATTGCAATGAGCCCCTTCAGGTGGAGGTGTGGAAGTCATTATGCCTGTTAGGGTGGTTTATAGCCCTGGGCCGTATGTAATGCTCACTTACCTGAAGAATCTGAATTACCCTCAGGGCTGGCTGGGAGCTCCCTCCTGCCTTGTTTATTTTCTCTTGTTACTGGGAGGCATTCTTGGGGCCTACTGGATGCAAAAAGTAATGGTATGGCTCCTATGAACCAGGAGGCCACAGTTGGATTCCCAGTCAGGGCATATGCCTGGGTTGTGGCCTCAATCCCCAGTGCGGGAGTGAAGGAGGCTGCCAATCAATGATTTTTCTCTCATTATTGATGTTTCTATCTCTCTTTCCCTCTTCCTTTCTCTCTCTGAAATCAATAAAAATATGTTTGTTTGTTTTTAAAGTATTGGTGTGGCTGGTCCCACTTTGGATCCCAGACATTTACCTAATGTGCAGTTAGCCCAAGGTTTTCCACAAAGCCAGACAGGAAGTAATTTGAAAGGCCTTAAAGGTAAAGTGAGCTAGACAAAGGTTATGGGCAAAGCACCCTATTGCCACCAACTCTGTGAAACCTTTCTTGCCTCCCAAATCCCAGACAGAGCTCATCAGTCAGCTCTCTTCCCCACTGCCCTGGTACATACCAGTATACTGAACTACAGTGGCCTTCTACAAGAAGGGTTATGGCTTACCAATCATTTTATCTTCATCTAGAACCTAGGAGAGATCTTGGGGAAAAAGAAATACTAAATACACAGTTGTCCCTTGAACAACTCAGGTCTGAACTGGGTGGGTCCACTTGTATGTGAATTTCTTTCATTATATGCAATAAATGTGTTTTCCTTATAAATTTCTTAACAACATTTTCTTTTCTCTAGCTCACTTTATTGTAAGAATACAGCATGTAAGTATAAAACATACAAATATGGGTTAATTGACTATTAGTGTTTTCAGTAAAGCTTTCAGTCAGCAGTAGGCTAGAAGTTAAGTTGGGGGGAAGTCAAAAGTTATACACAGATTTTTGATTGCATGGGGTTTGGCACCCCTACCCCCCACGTTGCTCAAGGGTCAACTGTCCATTGAATAGGTAAATACATGAAATGTGTGGATTTATCCTGCCATGAATTTTGAAAGGTTTTGCAGATGTAATTGGAAAATGATTAATCAAATTGTTAAAGGATCATGGTGAGTGACAACACAGTCTAAGATCCCACTTTTCAGGTGCAAGTAAAGAATGGGTTCCAGAAAGTACAAGACAGAAAACCTTTGTGCTTCTTGGTTTGTGCATGAGGAGAGCTGGCAAACACTGCCTTAGCCAGGTGATCAAAGTTATTCTCATCAGTGACAAGTCATGTTAAGAGTATGTATTGTTCATACCATGTAATGAGACTAGCACTTCACCATGAAGGTCTTCCTCCATGAAACCCATAATCCCAGTCTAATCTTGAGACAAACATCTGACATGTTCAAATTGGGGGTCATTCCACAGAATACTCTGACTAGTATTCCTTGAAATTGTCCATGTCATCAGATTTAAGGAAACTCAGAAACTACCACAGTTCCTAAAGAGACATGACAAATAAAGTAATGTAATATTTTTATGAGATTCTGGGACAGAAAAAGGACAGTAGGCAAAAACTTGTGAAATCCAGTGAAACTAAGTTATTTGGTTAATAGTGATGCACTAGTGTTGGTTCCTTGCTGGACAGAGAACTGTATTAATGTACGATGTTAACAATAAGGGACCCTGGGTGTGGGGCATACAGGAACTCTCTGTGCTGTGAGGAGTTGTAAAACTCCTCTTAAATCTAAAACTATATAAAATTAAACGTTTATTTTTATAAAGTGAGTTCTGCACATTGAGGAGGCAAGGCTGTGATTATACTAAGAAGCATTGAGTTTCACATTTCAAATGGGTGGATGGTATGGTTTGGTATGTGAATTATACCCACCTTGCTCAGTTAGAATGCTCACTGCTCCATTAAAGGGTGGCAAGGGGCAGAAAGGGCCTGGACCAGGGTCTTAAGAGGTTCATGCCCGACTCTGGCCCTTTGTCCTTCTCAACCTCAATCTCCCTGTGTGTGACATGGAGGCAAACAGTCCCACTGGACTCTGTCATAGACTGCTAGTGGGAACAAATCAGACGATGGGAAATTAAGTCCTTATAAACATATAATGTCTATGAGGAAAGATTAGAAGTCAGTAGGCTGCAGGTTTGGTCAAAATGTTGGCATTAGCTAGAAAAATAGTCATAAGCAAGTCATTTGGGCTCTCTAGGCCTCGGTTTACTCACCTGTAAAATGAGACCTCTGCTCCAGATCTCACAAGTCCCTTCCAGCTCTAAATGGGCAAAGGACAGTATGTGGTAACTCAATGTCCACATGCACCATATTTAAGGTGCTCCTTTTTAGGCAAGAATTAAATACTCCACATTGGTCTAGACTACCATTCTATGCCCCATACCCCACAATGCCTTCAGTGTGTACCCAAGCCTGGTTTTGCCAACCTAGACCTACTGATCCAGCTGCTCTCCTCCCCAGGTCACTTAGAGCTTTCCTCCCCCTTGATAATCCAGCTCCTGCCCCAAGGGTCTTCATTTTCTCACACTCTGCTTCCTCTGGGCTTTTGCACATGCTGTTCTCACTGCTTGCCTGGACCTGTGATCCCTCACTGTCCAGTGACCCGATTAGCCTGCATCTGTGTGCTTGAGCCTTGTGAGGACAGATGTCTTTGCTCCCCTTTGCATTCCTATCCCATAACCACACCTGACACATAATGGGTGTTCTATCAATATTTTCAGGATGGATAAATAAAAACATAAGTGAACAGAGAACTTATACTCAGAGATTTCAAATTAGAACCTCTAATGCTTATCTAAATAATTATTTTCTATTTTAAAACAGCTCAGAGAGATCATGTACATTATCTATTAACTAGAGACCCAGTGCACAAATTCATGCACCTTGAAAGAAACTATGGGCCGAGAGGCTGCAGTGGGCACAGGAGCAAGTCTTGTCCCATCCTCCACATCCCCATATGGCCCCTGGTACCCTGTATGCCAGTAGTCCCACTCCCACCACTGCCACTCCCATGCACTGATGGTGCCAGCCCCACTGACAATGTGGAGCTATTGGGGCCAGCACCAGCAATGGCTGTGAGCAGGGCCTGCACCACCAGGGGGTATGAGTGGCGGTTGCTGCCCCAGGACCAAGGGGAAATGGAGAAGCCCTGAGGAGATCGGGGCCATCGCTGGGCACCAGAAGCGGGTACAAGCAGCAGCTCCAGCACAGGCTGCAGGTGCAAACAGGACTGCAATGCACAAGAGCAAAGAATTTTCAGTAACCACCAGAGACTCTCCCTGATGACAGCAACCAGCGTCCCACCTTGGTCTGATGCCCCAGTTCACCTGCTCCACCATCCAACCACGGCCAATACCTGCCATGTTTCATGTTCTGCCAACACCCGCAATGTTCCACTCATGCCCCCTGCTGGTCAGTGCACATCATAGCAACCAATTATTCAACTGTGCCACAGTTCGGTCTATTTGCCTATTAGGGTTTTATATATATAGCTATGCATCTCCCACTTTTTGACCAATGGAACCCTGTTTGGTCAATGTTACTCTTCAGACTCCCTTGCAGCTAAGATAACCATGTGACTCATTTGTGGTCAATGAATTGCAAGCAGAAGTCTAATGGGTAGGCATCTAGAAAATCCATTGTTGTTTCTGATAAAAAAGAGAAAGATTTTTCCAGCATACAGAGCCTTTTACAATTTGTAAAAAATTCCTGTCAGAAACTTGGTCCTAATTTCTTGAGTAAAAGCAGCCATCTTGGGTTTATGAGGACAAAGACCACATGCTAAAGATGATTGAGTAGAAAGGAGCCTGGTTTCTTCTGCCTTGCTTGAACATTAGCTTGAGACAACCTCTTCCTGGTCTATTTTTTCATGTAAAAAAACTAAAATCCCTAGCTGTTTAAGCCATCATGGTCAGATTCCATTATAGACAGCCAAATTGAACCCTGAGTCAACAGCTAGCCAGAAATGAACCAAGTGATTATTCATGCATTCAAAAAGCTTTCACTGAACCTACTTTGTGTCAGGTATTGTGATAACTGCTTTTCATACATTGGAATGCAAATCTGAACACAACTCTGCTGTTCCTTCAAAGTAAGTTGAAATTTTCTAAATGATAAATGCTTTATGGCAGCTTTTCAATAATCCTTCTGAATTGTTTTTCCCGTGTTTTTGTTTATCTTCTGGGAGGTCTCTTCACATATGTCTCACCTCCACAAATAACAGGTTGAATCATATGAAATTGCTGTTTCTATGAGTCAAAAGTATATGTTCATTTGCTGTGATTTAACTTAAATGTTGCACCTGCTTCCTGCATGTGAACAATAGATTTTTCTCTGTGGCATCGCATTGACACTTGCAACCCATGCAATTCACAAGGGAATACCCTTCTTAGAAGAGAGAAGTCACTTTGTGCCCCAGAGCCTCAGTTTCCTCATTTGTACAATGAAATGGCTGGGCTATAGCCTCTCCTCCCAGCACTCTAGAATCTGAACGTGAGGAGCTATCACCCCAACATACCCAAGGGCCTCACAGTCCAGTAAAGATGCCAACCAGGCCCTGAGCAGTACTGCCGTAATGGTCCCATGTAAGTCCAGAATCAGGTATGGCTGGTGACCTGGCAGTCCCCAAGAGGTCCATCTCTCTGCCTCTAACACACTCAACATTGGCCTTGCCTATAAGTGCCCTGGTAAGAGCATCCAGGGCTGAGTTAGGAGGCCCTGCCCTGGACCAGCCTCTGCAAGTGGGCAGACAGTTTCACAGCCCTGCACCCGTTTTGCCTTCTCAAAAAAAATATGCCAAATTATGAAAGCACCATGATTATCAACTACAAAAAAAATACACATCTGAACTGGAGCTCTAGAGTCATATGCAAATATGAAATTCTTTGTGATTAAAGGCCATTTAAAAAATTTTTCCTCGCTACATTTTTCTCTTCAATAATAATTTAAAAGGTTGTTGTGAGGCAAAATGAGTTAAAAAGCATGAAAGAAAGAGTTAAAAGTGCCAAAGACACCCATTACTGCTTAAATTCTGAGGATGCCCATTCTGAATGAGGCCATTTAGACAGAGACTGAGCCAGTCCCCACCGGCTGCAGCCCACCATCCCTCACCCCCTTCCTTGGAAACAGCTGCTCCCTCCCAGTCTGCCGACTGCCCTTCCCCCGATGAATCCATCCTGCCTGGTGAGGGCAGTCAGGCCAACAGCCCTCTACCCCTCCTACCACATGGGCCATCTTGGAGCCCGGTGTCTCTGGGTGAACTCCAGGGTGAGGTACATTGAAGTGTTAATTACACCAGCTTCTGTGCCACCCCCAGCCTAGCATACTGGCAATTTGGCAACTGCACCCCTGGTACAAGAACAATATGCCAAGCAGCTGGTGGCAGGAAACTCTGATTTATTAGCCAGCGTCCCTGGGATGGCAGCCAAAGTGCCCTTCTTTCCAGAGGAGCAGAAGGGCCCAGCAGTCAGCTTCCGGGCCCCCTCAGTCAGGGCTCAGCTCACCTGTAGATGACTGAAATTCCGCAGAGGTCACACATCCAAGCCCTGTCAGTCGTTTCCATTTCCACCTCTGGGTGGAAGAATCTGTCCTGGCCCCTCCTTTCCTTACTCAGCCAGCTGAGGCCTGCATTGGACTGGAAGCCAGTATGTTTGGGTGGCATTTCAAAGCCAGAATATAATGTTCCTGGAAAGGATTAGGGTCATGTGGAACAATGGGCAACTCATTGGAATGAGGTGGGAGAGCCTGAGAGGAGAGACAGCTGGGCCCAAGTACAAACACCGGCATCACCATTTTGTCCAGGGCAGAAGTAGGGCTTCACTCTCCACCACCACCTGTCCCACAGGGTCAGGGGCACCTTCCACACACCAGCTCGCCAGTGCCCCCTCTAACCCTCAGAGGCCACTGCACTGCTGGAGAACCTATGGACAGGACAGGAAGCCGGACTGAATGAACCTGCTCATATTCATTTATTTATCTGCCCATCCTCCCTGCCATCCCTACTTCACTCAACAAGTATGTAGGCAGTGCCCACACTATACCAGGCAGTGTGCAAACCACTGTAGATGCAACAGTGACCCAGTGGCACAACGTTCCTGCTGTCCCTAAGCTCTCATCCTAGTGGAAGCAGCCAAGTCAACGGGCAGTCACAGTAACGTGTTGCCAGGTGCTCGGCAAGCGGTGGGCAGGCAGTAGGGAAGGAACACGTGACTCAGATGCGGACTGGGGAAGCTTCAGGGTCCTCACCTGTAAAGTGGCAGCACTGTGGCTTGTCCAGCCAACCTACAGGACTGCTGGATGGAGCAGCTGAGACCATGGAAGGAAAAGAACTTTATAGACTGTAAAGCACCCTGCAGATGTATACACGTGTCATTGCTGTCATATCCACTCCCGGCTTCTTCCAAAGCATAAGGGGAAGGGCTAACTAGGCAGCGCTTCTGGGGCTTCTGGCCATGACAGCTCTGCAAGCTGAAGCCATAGGCTAATGCTTCCTCAAAACAGGAGCCTCTGCAGGCGTGTTCATGGGTTTTCCCAACAGTGGGGATTAGTTGCATGAAGTCATCCGCATGACAGAAACTCCCCTGTTTGGCCACATGGCCTGTCTTTCAGAGGCGTGAGGGATGGCAGTGTGGACACATAGGAGGGCTACACGTTTAGAATGTGGCCACAGAGGACAGGAAGTTTTAAGGCTGAAACTATAGTTGCATGAATATGCTGCGTGTGCAAGTGAACCAGCCAGAAACTCGTGTCAATCTCAAGAAGGAAGCTTGATTCTAAGATAAGATTCTTGGACAAATGCTGTTTCTAACACAGAATAAGTTCCTTGAAGCCAGAGAATGTTCCATGGGACCTAGCGTGCAACAAGGCACTCCGATACAGTCAATGCAGAGCCCAATGAACATTTGCTAGGTGTTGGAATTAAATAAGAGAAGAGCAGAAGGTCCCTCCCCACCTCCCTAAAATGGAAATTGAGACTAAGGAAATAAAGGCCAACTAAGTGAGTGCCAGAGGCCTGGCCTCGTGACCCAGTGCTTAGAGCTCTTTCCTCTCCCAGGAAGATGGCATAGTGATGTAGTAGAGGGGGGGGGGAGGTGTTTCCAATCATTTACTTGTGACTAGCAACACACTTAACCCTGTAAGCTTCACTAGATTTCATGTGTAAAATGGATTAGCGCATCTCACAGGGTGGTGGCAAGAATCCAGTAGGACTGTGCACATGGAGGCCTTGTGTAAACCCTTATGCCCAGTGGGTTAGAGCCTTGTCCTGATACACCAAGTTTGCAGGTTCCATCATTTTTATACAAGAATCAACCAATGAATACATAAATAAGTGGGAAAACAAATTGATCTCTCTCTCTCTCTCTCTCTCTCTCTCTCTCTCTCTCACTCATATCAATCAATCAATAAATTTTTTAAACTCTTAGGTTCAGGACACCACAAAGGGATCGTTGTTACCATGACTCCCAGGGATAGTAACCAGGGTGATGAATCCTGGTGGCAGCAGAAATACCTTCAAAACTCCCCAGAGCTGAGCTTCAAGCCTTGGAAACTGCAGATGGCAGCTGTCAGCTGGAGCCAGAGCAGCCTGGGTCTGTGTGGTCCTTGTGGGAGGGACTAAGAGGGGCTCCTGGGTCTCTAAGGCCACAGGAATGCTAAAGCAGAGTCTCCAGCAGGGATGTGCCACCCCCTCAGAGGACTGCTCCACCCAGCTTTCCTTCCAACCACAGGGAAACCTGTGCTCTAGATCCATCTCTGCCTCACACGCGTCAGGTGACCTGGGGCTGCTTGTCTCATCCTCCAGGACTCAATTTCTTCATTTACAAATTGGACAGACAGCTGCCCAACCACGACCAAGAGTCTGCAGGGGCGTTTAATCCGCCAAGAATGTATTCAACACCCAAACGTTCGTTTGCTCTTAGTTGACCAAATGCTGTAAGCTCTGTCCCAAGGAGAAGACATCCGACACCAAAGTTCAAAGCTGCCAAACTAAATCAGTGATTCAGGGGAAATAGTTACCAGGCTTCGAGTGGGCTGAGAGAGGTTGCTTGTTTTCTCCTTTTCAAATTACTCGGATGGGCAGTCGTGGGTAACGGGTTGGCCTCCACCATGCAACCCAGTTGCTGAGGTCCTTTCAAAGGCAAAGCACAAGAGGATGCCCCTGAACATCCAGGAGAGTGAGCTTTAGCCCACAGGTCTGCTGTGTGTGCTTTTTTGTAACTAATTAAACAAGTGTGTGTTTTGTTTGTTTTTTTTACAAAGGAACCATGATGCCTTTGGTTAAGCACCATATAAATGATTTTTAAAAGCTAATCGCCTAATGAGTTGAGAATTTTATATCGATTCGGTAATTACAAAGCATATTGCAAAATCAATGACACATACCCCTGCAGTTCATATTGATTGGCTGACGCCAATACGATTGTATTGAACAGAGACAATATATTTAAGAGTGTAAATGCGAGTTCACGTTAACACGTTGGGTGACAAATGGAAGCTCGGGGCAGGCCGTAAGCCCCAGGCCGCTCGGAAGGAAGGTGCCCGCTCACTGCGTGGTTTCCACACTCTTTCCACACACTCGGTTCTGGCTTCTGGAGCTGCTGCTTAATGAAACATAAGATTATTACTCCCTCGTGCATTTAAGTTTTCAGGTCTTTATACAATAATTAATTAGGATTATGTGACAAGAAGAGAATTTCCACTAGGAAAAGAAATACTAATAGTCTTGCTTTAACAAATGATGCTTAAACTCCTATTGACTCAACTTAATTTATTTAATCTTTCTACCTAGACCACCCGGAAGGTAATTATTCACTTTAAATACTTTTAAACTAGTATCTTTTAAGTCTGGGATTTCTCACGTAGCCACTTACTGTCTAATAAAGTCGGCTTTCTGGGAATGAAGAGCTTCAAATTATATAGAAATTGGGTAAATCCATAAAACATACATCGGCGGTTCTCCAAGTGTGGTCCCGGGACCAGCAGCCTCAGTGCCACTTGGAACTTGTGAGAAATGGGAATTCTCAGGGTCTCACCCCAAACTTACTGACCCAGCAGCTTGGGGGATGGGGCCTGACTATCTGTCTTCACACGCTGGTTCTGATGTCTGCTTCAGTTCAAGAACCTCGACTACAGGTCGCCAGGACTTTCCTGAGCATTTACTATGTGCCTACAAGTCGGCTACATGCTATGAGGACACAGAAGAGTACATGGCACCTGCCCCGAGGGGCTTACAGTCTGGCCAGGCGGGATGTTCATATTTAATACTTGGTCATATATAATTCTGTCACTAACTAGCTTTAATATCTTGGCACGACTTACCCCCTCTAGGCCTGTTCCTTTATGCATAAGGAGAATAGTTGGCTGAGATAATCTCTTCAAGTTGCTTCCAACTCCAGGCACCGTTCTATGGGTCTACAAATGGGAGGACAATGAACTGGCACCACCAAGAGGATTTGAAACACATGGGAGATGTTGGTGGCTATCCAGTTGGTTCCCCTCTTGAATGGCAAGGTCTCTGAGGTTATCACTCCTCAGGGTTTCACAGTATTAGCCAAACCCTGTCTGGGATTAGGGAGTGGCATGGAGGGAGGGGGGAAGTCAATCCCTCCTCCTCCCATGGGGTCCCCCGTGTTCCCCACCTAGTATAAACCAGCCCTTTCTGACATCCGGGCCCTCTGGACCTAAACCCCATCACAAGTTCCCCTGGGTCTGGTCGGAGGGAACCTCAGAACCCAACCTTTAGTGGTGAGGAATTTCATTCATTTAACAATTCCAAAGGAACCCTGAACCGGAGAAGGCAAATTCTACCTTATAAAGGGGCCAGGTGAGAAAGAATGCCTTAAAGAAGCACCCCTACAAACCCGCAGCTGTGCCCAGGGGTGCCTCTAACTGGCCTCTCTAGATGCCTAGCCCTCCCATGCCCCACCCTTCCCAGCACCCATTGAGAGGTGCTGCTGTTTTCAATGAAGTGAATGTCTGCTGGAGGTTCACAGACCCTAATGATAATCCTTGAAGAGAGCATCCTGACAGGCTTTGCATGAAGACCCCATCATGGAAAGCCAGAGGACTTTCTAAGGGGAGAGGGGCACACTCGTTTAGAAATGTGGCACATACCAGCAAGTCTTAACAGCATGTCATAGTAACTACAATAAATCTTCTTCATGGGCATGGCATGTTAGAGCTGGCAGGATCCTGGGAGGTTATCAAACCCCCTTGTGTTATAATCCATGCTGCAAAACTCAGCACTTAATTGTATACTCTTCAACTGGATAATGCACTCTGTCCAATATTGCTGTACCTCTGCTAGCTACACTTGGGATCAAGACTTGAACCCAGAGCTTTTGCTGTGAGGCTAGTTCTCTCTCCATCACTGAAGAAAGTCTCATCTATAACAGAAACAGGGTGTCAGACACAGCAAAGAGATATTTCTTTATATAGACCCATTTTTCACTCTCTACCATGAAAATATAATTTAACAAAAAAAAACCCACACACACAACACAAAAACAGTTTTCATTTAATCTTTAAGTAAAGCTAACATGGCAAAATGTGTCATGCCATTCCTAAGGTATGCCTGCCCCCAAGAAGCCCAAGTGCACCCCAAAAGTATTTGTACCTCGGTTTGAGACTATGTCTTCTGGGTTCCCAGACAGCCGAGTCCAGAAAAATTCTCAAGATATCTCCTTCTTTCTCATGTCTTTGGAAAACTATTTTATTTATTTACTTAACATAACTATTTTATTCTAAGTGATTATATACTGATAATAGTTTCCTTATCCTGTCTCAAAGGTAAGTGAATATGCACAAAAGGCATGCCCTTACCCAAAGAGTGGTGAAATTTCTGACATCAGTGGCCAACAAGTTGAAGAAGTTTTTCAGTCAGTGATGGGAAGGGGGAGCCACAGGTGTCCCCCAGTCACTCGGCGTAGCTGCTCTGTCCCCACTGGGTGGCTGTCCCCCTTTTGGCAAGGTTGCCCTTTTAAATGGCCCAATCGATATTCATCAGTTCCTTGTCTCTCCCTAACTGATTTATCCACCATGCTATGAAACCCATTAAAAATTAATCCTCTAATAGACAAGGGCTCAGATTGGCTGCCTGGAGGTTCCGGATACAATGTGGAGCTTCCAGGAGGGAGACACACAAAGGCAGGAGCTGTCCAGGTGCCCAGAGAATCCATGAGCAGCCCCCCAATGGTATTGGTCTGCCCCAAGAACAGGGTGTCCCCAAGATTTCCCAATGAGAAGGTGGACACTGATCTGATTCCTCCTGAAGGGTTGGAAAATAGAAAATTGGACAATCCCCTGACCCAAAATGGGCCCATCTGAGAGGGAGAAGGTGGACCACATTCTTTGTGCAAAAAAGTCCAGCCTTAGGCAGGTGGCCCAGTCCTTCAAGGCCTCAGTGACCTGGGACTTTGCTGGCCTCCTGCTGCTTAAGAAGTGATCCCTGAGGGCTTCTTTCTCCTTCTGACATCTGGGGGCAAATATCCCTCCAGGCCCTCCTCCTCACTTCGCTCCTTTCTTACTTAGCCGTCACATCATTGCAGTTATCAACCCATATGCATTCATTCATTCAACAAGTACCGCCTGTGATGAACAACACTCTCTGCCAAGTGTTGTACTTGGAGATACAGATGCACAGCCACCCCTGCCCTCCTGACCTTTCCAGTTCTGTGGAGAAGAAAGAACCTGTTGGAGGGCGGCTGTGAAGTGAGTGAGCGGAGGGGAGCATGTGCTGTTCCCACTTCTTCAATGGGCCATGCATGGGAACTGTTCATCCAACACATCACTGACAGGCCCTCCTCCTCCGGGCACGGCATGCCTGGGACAGATAACCAGTGCCCCTCGATGGGTAACAATGCCAAGCCTCTGACAGGATGGTGAATGTCACTGAGTTGAAGATCAGCATCTCTATATATGAGCATTTTCCAGAAGTCAGACCTGACCAGCAGGGCACTGCAGTCCCTCTGAGCCTTAGTGGGGGGCCTCCCACACCGAGAGCAGATTTCAGGCTTAGGCCACATCCTGGCTGCGAGGCCAGCTTCCCCGATCCCTGTGAAATGCTTAGTGACCTGCTGAGCAGAACAGGGAGGCGATTACGTGGCCCAGGACAAAGGGAAGACAGAAGACTTCTCAAACACTGGGGTGTGGAGACATGAGGGCTGAGGTCATGGCTGAACGTTATAGAAGAAATAAAAACAGATATGTCATCACACCCCAGATGGAAGAATTTGACCACCCCTGCCTCCTAATCTTAAAAAAAAAAAAAAGTAAATTCCAGGTTAATGAAATGAGCTGCAAGAGGCAGAAATTCTAAGCTGAGACAGCAGGCCATAATTCAAGTGGTTTCTAAGGGGATATGGATAAACTTATGGAAAACTCCTAAATACAGATTGAAAGGAAGTTTGGGAATACTGGGGGCAAATCCAAAGTTGTTGAACCTCTAAAGTGATGTCTATCAAATGCCCTCTTTCAGGGACAGATGCCAAGACTGGGTGAACCAATGGACAGCCCTTGGGGCGCTTCTGATGCCCAATGCACAGCCAGGTCTCCATCCCAGTCTGCTCTGGCACAAGGACATGTCTGGCGTACCCTGTGCATCGGTGTGCACCCTCCTAGGAGCCTGCCTTTGCTGAGCATCTTATCCCATTGCCCCTCAGACCCTGGGATGAGGCAGGTGCCTCATTCTACCCTGAGCCAGGACCCTCAAAAGAAGACATAGGTTGCTACTTGCTCTCTTATTCTCACTGGAAGGCCATGTGAGAAATACCCTTCGGGAAACAGATGCTGGCCCTCCCCTCCCCTCTTTAACGTATCAGAGGGCTCACACTTTTGCCCAGGTCAAGGTTCAGGTCACTGGCTCCGTGGAATGCTCATTCCCAGGAGCCCCTGCCAGGTGCTGCCTCCCTGCACACCATTCTTCTTCAGCCTCAGACTTCACCCTGCAGCCCAGCCCCCTGACATATCTCCTTGCTCAAGCCTGTGACCATACAGTGGACTCACTGGGAGTCACTTTTCGGATTGTCACACCAGCACACACTTTCCAGTGAGGCTGGGAAGGTACCTCAGCCAATGGCTGTGTGGGACCAGCAGCGTCCCTCCAGCCACAATGCACAGCCCCTGTGCTGAGCCCATCGATGCGAGAGGCCCAGAGCCCTGGTTCTGATTCCTTGCTCAGAGGGCAGGATGCCTGAGACTCTCCCCAACGTGTCTGTGGCTGAGGGGGTCCTTCCGGCTTCCACGGCAACAACTGACCATGAGATGAAGGCAAGCTGGCCCCTAGAGAAGGGCTCTGACACCTGGCAATCGTTCCAGATGGGGACTCTGACACCCAGGGCTCTGCCGGCTCCAAGAAAAAAGGGACAATAGGTGATTTGAGCCTTCAGGTCTTGACCCTTTTCTTTCCAATGCTCCTGTGTTGTCCTCAGTCACTATCCATTCGTTTAGTCATTCAATAAATGGTAATAAAGGGCCTACTATGTGCTAGGTCCTGAGAATACCAGATGAGTAGGATGGACACAGTTCCTGTCCTTGTAGAATTTGCAAGATGAAAAGGAATCACTTTATTCCCATGTTGACGTTCAATGTATATGCAGAGAACACCGTGTTTATATTAAAGATGAATATTGGTCCCCTCCGCAGAGTATATTCCAAAGACTCTCTATTCTCACTCTATGAGTAACTTTGTAGACCAGCTCCCCCAGTGTTCAGTTCTGCCTGCACCCTGATTTCTGCCCTCTGCTCCCCTTCCTTCTCCAGCCTCTCCCCATTCTTTCACCCTCTCTGCCTCCTTCAGTACATTTGGCCTTCAATCTACCCCTCGCTGGAAGCAAGAACAGCAAGACTAATTTCATTTCTCTCCTTTTCCTTTGGTGAGTCCATCAGTGACAACCCTTTTTATGCATTTAATTCATTCTCAATTTCTCATAATCAGAGGGAAGGTATCCCCTAAGGTTAGGCGAGAGCTTGTCAGGGAAAAAAAAAAAAAGGCAGTGTAAATTCACAGAGGTAATCATAGTCTATCTCCACTTCCCACTGCCCGTGGAACTATTAACTAATCTCGTTCTCTAATCTTTTTTGTACTTATTTATTTTGTAGCGAGAAACTAGTGTTATAAACACCCCTACTGTCAAAACTTGTCAGACCCATTACCTCAAGGCGGGCTTCATCTCTGTTATTCTAATTTCAGAGTTTCTCAAATTCACAGCCGCTGGAAATTGAGTACAAAATCCATTATCATTTGTATATTTTAATTATGCAAATGAGGCAGCTCAGCTGCGATGTCCGGGACCTGCAGGGATGCCTGACTTGATTCCGGGTGATTACAATTTATCCAGTCGAGTCACTTTAATTGTAACAAGCTAATTACATTGTTCCATTTGGCTTTAACAAAAGAAAAAGAGACAGGAAGCTGGATGTGGCTCAGGGCCCCCCAGAACAGGCCACTGCCTCTCCCCAGTGCTGGAGTAGAGGTGGCCAGGGGACTGGACACGAGCCCTGCCCATCCAGTCGAAGGGAGGAATTAGTGGGAGACCCCAGAGAAAGGGTAGCCAGTGGCCAGGCAGCTGGGAACAGCTGTCCTAAGCAGAGACCTGCCCACCAGTGTCCTCTGTCCGGGTGGCAAGAGGACTTTAATTCTGACAGCAGTTTATTCAGCCGGAAGCCTTTCCTTGAAGAGATCTGACCATCTCACGGGAGGGCTTTCTCCACTCAAGACCTTTGCAGCCCCAGGCTGATGTCTCTGAGGACCTTTCTACTTTCCACAGTTGGTGGGTCTGCATGTGTGATATTTCTGGATAAATCTGCAGGTTCCTCCTGCCCCTGAGCGTGGCAGCCAGTGAGAATCCCATGGGAGCGTTTCCCGGGGTCAGACAGAAGATAGAGAAGTGGGAAAAGGGGGGGAGGGCAGAGAGGTGAGGAGGGCATTTGGGCAAGTTCCACAAAGTGGGGGTGATGCTTTTCATTCATCGGGGCCGTGTTCTTATTTCTGTGATCAATGATAAACATTTCTTCACTTGAACTGAGAATAGCTGCTTTCTCTTCCAGTCATTACACCTGCCAGTGAGAGAGAGAGGGGCCTAGGTTTATAAGTGTGTTCAATATTTTAGCAGAATGCGAGTCCCCAGGAAGCACAGGGCTCGTGCACGTTAACAAATGACTGTTCCTTGTAACAGAGTTACAGCGGGATGAGAATTCCATGTTTGCTACAAGAGTCGATGATTTCCAGGCCTTAACTCCAGTCTGGCCATGCAATCTGGGTGGTGCCCGAAGCTTTTCTTCTAGCAGTTCTTTGGGTTCACCTCCCTTGGAACCAGAGCCCAGGACCCTTCCACCCCTGGGTCTGGGCGAGACAAAAACCTGTGACTTCAGCTGCCTACCATGGGTAATAGGCTCAACACCAAAGTCCAAAAGTGAGATGAACAGCCTAGTAAAATCAAGTGACTAACAAATATTTATTGAGGTTCATGGAGGTTCATTGAGATTCTATTGTATGATCTCTACATTCAAGGTGCTATATTCCAACATCAGGAATAAGGCTTATATGTTTAAAAGGACAAATCTGAGGTGCTCAGAGAGGTCTGGGGGGAGAGACATCTGCAGGGACTGAGATAGTATTTATAATACTCAAGTTCATTGTGGAAGGGCCTGGTGAGGCAGACAAGGGGCAGGGACAGGACCGTGGTCCAGGGTCCTTGCGTTACAGAGATAGCCATTTGCTAGCATGCGGGTGGAGCCAAGATACCAGGGAAGGGGGGTGGTGCTAGCCTTGAGAAGTTAAACAAGTAAAGCAAAGGCGTGGTCCTCCCCATCAAGGCCACCATGTAAAGTGACGTCTGTCCACAGTGCAGCTCTGGACATCAGTGAGCCACAGGAGCCTGGGGGACAGACAGTGCGAACGGCTGAATGACCTGGACTCATGTCAACAGGGTTCAGGATGGAATGCCTCTTGGTGAGCATGGGGGAGGCTGGGGGAGGCTTTGAGAGGTTTTTGAAAGGACGAGGTCGTGTCTCAACGGATAAGCAGGAGAAAGATTTGTGGAAGGAGGAGCAGCATGGGCGGGACCAGAAGCTGGGAGGCACTGGATGGAGAGGTGGCTGGTGGATGAGTGGAAGCAAGGGCCGCATGACTCTGTTCACGGAACCTCCTGGCTCCATGGGACTGAGTTCCAGGAGGGCAATTTCTTGCCCCTTCCTTGCTGGCCGGTCACCCAAAAGAAGAGACCTGGTGTCATGTGCAGCCTGGGGTTGCACTATAGACAAATACATGCGGACAGAAAAGGATAAGGAGGAAAGAGGGAGGCAAGGGGGAGGGGAGAGAGGGGGCGGAGGAGAGAAAGAAAACAGCACATGGTTGGGAATGAGGAGATGAGGTTTCTCCTCCCAGACCCCCTACCAACCAACTGGGTGGTTGAGATCATGTGACTGAAGGGCTCAGAACCTGTTTCCTGGTCTGTCAGAGGTGGTGGGTGTGGGGACAGCATGGATGTCTATGATGAACCTTCCGGACAAAAGTCCCACAAACATTTATATCTCACGTGGCGGTGTCGGTCTCTGCTTGAAATCCTGCCCTGCATCAGGGTGAACGGTTGGTACCAAAATTAAAAAAAAATACATCGAGGCTGCCGCTTCTGCCTGGATTCTCCGGCTCTAAGTAAATTAGAGCCAGATGCCCAGTTCCTCGTCGCTCCATCAGATGACTCCACGGAGTAATTATAATACTTTATGGGCATTAACTCACTGATTCTCATCATGCCCTGGGAGGGAAGCGCTCACATCATTATCCTCCCTGTGCCCAGGGAGGGCGCATCTCATTCGCTCTGCGTGTGCGTCCCGACAGCACCTGGCCCCCGGGTGCTCTGGAAGGGGGCGCCAGGACCAGCCGCACTCCTCGCACTGCACTCGGGCAAGATGGATGAGCTGGAGCTGAGGTTCCGGGAAAGAAAGGCGTGATGGTGGGGAGCAGGTCCAACAGCAGAGGATGAGAGATGCACGAAGAGGGACGGAAGTTGGCCGGGCTCGACACAGTGGTGTCTGAGGGAGGCAGAGAACCAGTTATAAATGCTCCAATAGTCTAGGCTTGAAAGACAACAGGGAGGAGGGGGCAAGCACTGAGGCCAATGGGGGAGGCAGCCTGGAACCGAGAGGCGGGTGCAGTCATGAGGAGGAGGCGGGGCCAAGGGCCAGCCCCCGGGGGAGAGGGAGAGGGGGTGCTGAATAGAGACATCCAAAATGTACCCACCAACTCTTCTACTCCCCCATTCAAACCCTCCTCACGTGGGGGCAAATCTAAAGTACCTCTCCATCCCTGGAAGTCTCGCGATCATTACATTTTAGAGCTGCGCTAACATCAGAGTTCAGGCTACCTCCTTATCTCACTGATCAGGTAAGGAATCCCAGAGAGGCCGAGTCAGTGGCCGAAAGTCGCACAGCATGTGGGTACCATCTCTGGGCCTGGACCCCACATCTAACTCCCACTGTCTGGGCATCACCTTCGTTTCTCTTCTCTGAGTTCCTTCTCACACAGGGGCCCAACCGCCTGGCACTTGATTCTATGCTCTCATGCAATGCATTCGTTCTCTCCCAGAAAATCAGAAAACTGGTCTGTGCCAGAACCACCTTAGCCCCCTGGGAGCTTAGCCCCAGGTTAGCAAGCTGAGTGGGGAAGGAAGAGCTTGACGGAAGCATGTTCGGCGCCCACCATTAAAGATGCCAAACCTCCAAGGAAAAAAGCAGAAATGTTGGGAGTTTGGGGAACCACTCAGAATAAGGCAAGAGGAGTGAGACAAAACCATGACGGTCTCCACTGCCTCTGCTGAAACTGCCAGGGGAGTAGCCCAAAAGCATCCACACATATGGAACTGTGAACAAATGGGGTCTCTGCCCCGCGAGCAAGGGATGTTTCAGTAGCTGGAAGACACAGGAGCCCTTCCGGCCTTCCCGTGACCACAGAATTACGCTCAAGTCCCCAGTCATCCTAAGTGTTCATTCACAACATGTCCCTGTTTTCAGATGTGTGTACAATGTGAAGCCCATCCTCACAGTAGCTATTACTTGTAGTCCCGCTTTACAGATGGAAAAACTGAGGCCGGGCAAGATCAGTAAACTTGCACAAGCGATGCCGTCTTCCTCGGCAGGGCCAGGCCCAGCCCCAGGGCTTTGCCTCCAGGCCCACCCAGCTGACCGAACACGCAGCTCGGCTGCTTCTGGCCCAGGGTTGCTTTTTCCTTCTTAGACCTTCTTAGTTCTACGTTCTCCTCCTCTCTGCTTCTCCGGTCCTTCTCTGACAATAATCTCATTCAACCCAAGAAAAATCAAACAAACATAAAACACCCCTTCCGCAACCCTTGTGCCTGGCATGGCACTAGGAAGACCCCCCTCCTTGAGTTAGCAGACGAGAGGACCCTCGTGAGCCCGAGAGGCAGGAGGACAGACACCATTCGGCCCCAGGACCAAACTGTCAGGCCAGGCGTCGAAGCTGGAGGGGCCGCCATCCCCGGGCAAGCAGGTCACCAGGGGAGGCCAGCCACCGCTGGGCCAACAAAGAACAGTGCTGCGTGGCTTGGGAGACAGGAAGATATTTCACAAAAGGGGAAGAGCTGCATAGGGGGGAAAAATGTCATTCCCCACAAGCCGAGAGAAGATTTCTCCAGGCTCAGTCTCATTCTCTCCCCAGCCCTCACCCCCTCTGCTTATCGGCCCCAGCATGGCTCAGGCGGCCTGGGCCTGATCTTGTTCAGATTGTATTAATGGAGGCAGGGGGAGGGGGTTGGGGGTAGGAAAGGTCCTCTTGGCTTCTATCTACACAAGAGTCGGTGCCACCATGGCATGGAGCACCAGCAGTCTCAAAGATGGGGGTCCTGCCCAGCCTGATCACAGCCTTTCCGGGGACCCCACCATAAGGCTGCCTCCGGACTGGACATCTAAAACTGGCCTAGGCTTCCCTGCCCTCTCCACTCTGACTCAGAGAGAAAGGCAGGCGTCCATCCTGGCTGTCCACACCTGCCAGACAAGAGATAGCGGGCTCTAAATAATTAAGGAGAATCATTTTGTAACGCACTGACCCCTGAACACTGCACATCGCTCATTCTGATACTCCCGCTCTCCCTTGCTCCCTCTCCACCTCTCTCATCCCGACAGCTCAGCCTCCTCTCTTGGGCACCCCACAAACAGCACATCGGTGGGACCCCTGAATCCCTTATAAGCCGCATCATGAGAGCAAAGGTGCTTGGCCTCTCAGATACCTTTTATAAAATAAATGGAATGGAGCAAGTGGCTGGAGGTGGGGGGGGGGGGGGGTTGATGCTGGACTTGCCCTGGGGAGGCGCTGGTCCCCTGGCATCCACCCAAAAGCTCTGGCCTCGGGGGAGGCCGCCCAGGAGAGTCCCAGGCCAGGAAGAGGAATCCGATGACAGCCTGCGTGGCCCCGCCCTCCAGAGAACTGTCCATGTGAGGTTCTGGTTTCTTTTTTAAAAAAGAAAGATCTGAAACTAGTAGGACCAAATGCTAACTCCTGTGTATTTGAGCTTCTACTCTCTGCACTTGCCTGAAATTTTGAAATACCTCATAATTGAGGCATAATAAGATCCTTGCGTAATGAGTGATCCGGAATATCTGGGGTCACCCCCATAGGAGATCTGTTTGGAGCTAACAGCAACTCACACTCACCTGCACATGGTTGGTCTACAGCCTGGATTTATGCGAGGGAGCCTGCCGGGACCTGGAAGTAGACGAAAGGGCAAAGACAACCCAAGAGGACGACAGGCAGCCCTGGGGGCCAAATGCCAGCACACTTTGATCAAAACTGGTTTGTCCTAACATATTTGGGGCACCTAACTGGCACCCACCCCTGCTATGGAGCTAAGACTCAGATCATCACACGTTCCTGAAGGCCAGGCTGTGTGTACCTTATATTTCTTTGGTGTCCCTTTCTGCTCGGACTCTGCCCCTAAAAGCCTCATTTCTTGGTGTCACTCTGAAATTCATATCCATCCCCATGATTCTTATAAGAAACAGGAAGTCACCTCCCCATCCCTGCACCCACACCCACCTTCGCAGGAAGTGGGTTCTATAAATCATGAGGTTCCTTGGGGTGCAGCCCAAGTGTGATTATGAACCCCAGTCAGTAGTTTTTGAGCAAAACAAGCAGGAAAAACAAATTGGATTTTTCCCAGTTTGAGCCCGGAGAATGGCAGCCCTGGAACCCGAAACCTCCAGGCCCTGGTGAGAGGCTGGCGTAATGACTCTGGTGGGTTTCCAGAAGACTGCAGAGAGGAAATGAAGCAGCAAACAACACGAGCAGCATCTTTTCTCCAGGCTCTGGCTGATTTGGGGGAGGCTCTTGGTTCCATTGCTGCAGATCCCGCCTTTGGCAAAACCGTGGCCCCAAAAACCTGGGCTTGAAGATTCATGTTGGCCTTTAAGAACCTCTCCTTGTCCCCCTGCCGAGTCCCCTCCCCAATGCACCCAGCACATTCCCCCCGCCCCAGCCCGTCCTGTAATAGAGAATGACCACAGCGCCAATTACACTTAGTTCTGGTACAAGTCCATATTTATCCAGCCTGCAAGGCTCTATGCGTGTTGTTGTTGCAAGGGCATTAAAGATGAGCAGGATGTCTTCCATGTTTCCAAGAAATGATGGACCTCGTGGAACAAGAATGCACTACATAACATGGGAGAAAAAAGCGACAGTCATTCAGGAAGCATCAGAGGGACTTTGGAGGCAGAAACCAGAAGATGATACGGCATTCTGGGTGCATTCAGAAAGTTTCATAGAAGAGAACACACTATTTAAGTTAGGCCTTGAAGGGTAGCTAGATTTTGATCAGCAGAGACAGAGCAGTGTGGACGCGGGTGCAAGAAAGAAGGGAGAGAGGAGGGGGGTATTCCAGGAGCTGGAAGCTGCAGGGCAACAACAGAGGTGGAAAAGCCAAAGGCATGCTGAGAGCATAGGGATTGCCCTAGTTGGCAGGCAGGTTGTGAAGAGTAAAATGTTTTTACTGAACCCCATAGGCAGCAGGGAGCCATTGGAGGCATTGGGGTCTTCAAGCATGATTCTCTTTCAGGCTGTCCGTAAGTAAAAAGGGAGGTAAGGTTATTTGGTGAGGAGAGAAGAATGCTTAACCCATTACACCATATCATTATTGATGGAATTTCAACCGTGAATTCTTAAGGCAGCTCAGGGAAAACTAGGGGAGCATAGTCATTCCTCAAGTCAAGGCATGTTTTGAAAACTCAGCTAAAATTTCTTCAGGGCCTGCAAGGAGCTGGGCATTCTACCTACTAGTAGATTGTTCCTTTGGATTCCCTTCCACTATTTTACAGACTCAAAATGGTTCAAGGTCACAGAGCAGCAAGTGGGGAGACCAGAATTTGCATCCACCTCACTCCAGTACCTCTCGTTTTCCCATCATCCCTTGCTGCTATGCCTTACATGCTCACAGCCAGCCTGCCCTTCTTGTATCAAGCTGTTAGCCAAGAGCCAGCCACCAGTCAGAAGGCAGCCTTCATTGGAGGGCAAGAGCAAGGTTAATGGGAGGTTGCTGGCCTGGGAGGGAGTCATGGCCCGGGGTGAAGGTCTCCTTGAGAGTAACCAGCTGTGTGATCTTGGGCACGTTACTTCACCTTCCTGATCTTCCTCATCTGTACAGTTAGGACTAGAACCTTTTACTTTAAATGAAATTACAAATGAACCACAATAACACAGATAAAAATAGGACTGCTCTGGATGATGCTGGTGTGGGGGTGTGGGCGTGGGGAGGGCAAAGGTCTAGATGCTGCAGACAGGGTTTTTCATCTGTATTTCAAAATTTCATAGTACCACTGAGAAAAGCAGAGAGGCAGCCTAGAGAGGTGAATATATTGGGCAGGTCACACAGATGTTCAGCATGCTTGCTCAAAGCCTGCGCTCCCACCGCTGCACCCTTCTACATTCCTGGCAGGTGCCAGGCTAATGCTTCATTTAAGATGGCACATTTACAACAAGCCATCAGACACAAAAGTTAAGGTTCTTAATGGCAATAATCCCCCACATTGGCCCGTGCTGAATGAGAGACTGCTAGGTAGGCAGATATAAATATAGCCTTTATTATACCACATCACAAGGCAGGGGAGTTAATGTTGCCGGCAGAACATTCATTTCCACATTTCCTTACTTTTGTATGTCTTAATTTGCAACTTAATGCGACATTATCATAATTTTTTGCATTATGTAATGATTAAAGTGAGGCGCATCATATTTATTGATTTATTTGATTTATTTAAAATGTAACCATTGCCCCAGGGCAGGTATATGTACAAAACACAATGCAACAGTTAAATTGAATCCGGCAGATAAATTTCCCATTAAGAAAAGACATTTCAGGACTGTCAAGACAATGAGAAATGTCTTCCCAGAATCATCAGGAGAAAAGGAATCTTGAGAGGTCATCTGGTCCAACCCTCTGCCTCAGGCAGAATTGCTCCCAAGACTGAGCATCAACCAAGAGCTCCCTGAAATCTCGGGGAGAGCCCCATTATACCACATTCTTCCACCTCTGGCTTCAATCCCAAAACTGATACCTCCTTCCTGGTTCAATCCAGACTTTTGTCCCTGGAATCCAGTCTCACTTCTTTGATTAATAATCTCTCTATCCTCAAAGTTCATTCCTCATTCTATTCCTTGTTTATTTACTTCTTATTCCACATCTCTACCCCCTAAAGCGACCCATGTTGGGACATCAGGGCCTCTTCCCAGAATCTCAGAGTCTTCCAAACACACTGCTATTGTCTGGCCCATCTCCATGTGACCTGTATACCTCAGCTGGTGTCTTTGCCTCATACATAGACCACTCTTCTCTCTGCTCTTCTAGCAAGTCCTCAAGGGCTTCCTTCCAGGAAGGGGGTCCTCACGTGTCAGCATTGGGTGAGTTCGTCTTTCTCTTCGCATACTGCCTATAACTTTCTCCTCTGCATTTGTCTGTAGTCTCTCTGCTTCTCTCTTATCTATATGTATAAAAGGCTAAATGACCAAATAATTGACAGGTACATAAGACACACCCTGGCAATTTAAAAATAAATGTTGACTCAAGCATGTGAGATGCATATAAAGCTCTCATTGGCACCAATCACACACGTGTGTTTCGATCTGTCGTTGTGGACCATGAATTTGGTTGGCATGTCTATTATAGAGAAAGGGCAAATAGCAATATTAAAATATTTCTTCTAATTAATTTTCTTTCAATGTGCACAAATCCATGCACCAGGCCACTAGTAAGGATATAAGAGTGCCTATGATTGCATTGAGGGCTCACCTGATAATCCAGGATAATCTCCACATCTCAAGTTTATTAATTTAATCACATCATTTTCCATAGAATAATAGTCAGGGTCCAGGGCCTGGGAAGATACTTGGGGGTCTTCAGGTGGGGAGGGGGAGAATGGGTGGAGACATTTTTTATCCTACCACATTGTGTAGGAAAGGCACTGAGGGAGGACACCATCCTGATTTATGGTTTGTGTAAGTCAGACAACTAGTTTAGAGTTGTGCCTACATTTGAATCATCTGGGGAGTTTTCCACAAAAGAATTTCTTGAAGGGCTCCCAAACATCTCCCTACAACTAGAAAAGGAATGTGAAAGTCTCTATGTACTGATGCAAATATATCCAAAGTGAATACAAAAACTGGGTGAAAGAAAATAAGAGTTTATATTAACATGTGTTATTATGAGGCAGTCTGAGAGAGTACCACAGAAGCACTAACAGTGGTGACACAGTTGGGAGAAATGTGCTGATGGGGGATGGGGAAGATTTATCACTACATAGCTTTTACATGTTTTTATATTTAAACTAGAGGCCTGATGCACAAAATTCATGCAAGAGTAGGCCTTCCTTCCCCTGACTGCCGGCACTGGCTTCCCTCTAGCACTGGGGACCCAGGCTTCCCTCTGGCTGCCAGCAGGCACTGAGACCTGGGCTTCCCTCACAGCCCCACTTCATTCGGGAGGCCATCCAGAAGGGCGTCCAGAAGGATGCCCAGTCTAATTAGCATATTAAGCTTTTATTATTATAGATAAAATTAATTTTTAAAAGTTCTCCAGATTATTGTAATGAGCCTTTTTAGAAAGCCCTGGTTTGGGGCACACAAGTGTATGGTCCTTTAAGATATTCATTCTAATATGAGGATGATAACGGGGAACTAGCATTTGTATCTTTGTGCAATCAATTCTTCAACAATGAAGTTCATGCAACAATATGAGGGCACTCACCAAAGGCCTGTATATGTAGTATGTATAAAACAGCTAACCAGGAAAGCACTTCCTGACACTCACAGCACAGCTGGCTAGTGCCACAACCAGGGAAAGCCCACCCACAAGACCGCAAGGAGGAATCCTGGTCTCGGGATGGCCCAGCGTGGTCTTTTCAATACCCTAGCAGGAATCCTCATCCTTTCTAGTGTCATGAGTATTTCTCCCAAGTGACCACTGCATGTCCTTTCCTTCTGGAGACACACAAAGACATGTTTCCAGGCCATTCTTCTTGCCAACTGTCTTCTGTGACCCACCCCACCTGCCACCCTAGCTCCAAGTCATAAAGTGATGCCCAGGCATAGGGCTGGTCAACTGGGACTTGGACTTAAAGAATTACATATAAAAAGTCAGAATGACGCCCTAAGGGTTCAATCTTTCCTCTCCATCCATTGTCAGAGCAGAAGGGACAAGAGCTGCTTTAGGAAAGCCCTGGACCAAGGGATCAGCAGGGCCGGTCTTGGAAGGAGCTGGGCTGGAAAGGTGCTAGGAGGCATGAGCAGGATGGACATGGGAACAGGCACAAATTGGCCACTAATTCAGGGTAAGAGGCAGCCAGTGAACTGCAGCTCTCCTCTCCTGCTGCTTCCACTTTCCCCAACCCAGCTCACCCATCACATACACACACACACACACACACACACACACACACATACACACACACACACACACACACACACACACACACGGACATACGTACATATGCACACACTGTCAAGTTCACACACAACACATGTACACATGCACATATACACATATACACATACACCCATGAACTGATAGGCACAGAAGTCAGGTTTATTCCAGGCTAGTCTGGTCTTGGCCTCCCATTTTGCAGATCATTCCTTTTTTATCCCGATCACTGTCTGGACCAATTTGTTCCTTTGTCATGAACTATTACCAATACTACCTCAAGGTGCTTTCAGAACCTGGCCACCTCCCACCATCTCCACTGCTTCCACCCTGGTCCAAGCCACCCTTACTTCTTGCCTGGGTTACTACAACAGACTCCTGTCTGATCTCCCTGTTTCTACCTTTTGCCTTCTATAGTCTCTTCACTCACCAGTCAGAGTATCCTCTTAAACCGAAGTCAGCTCAGAGCCCCAGAAGGCCCTTTGTGGTGTGTGCCACTCTCACCCCGCCTCTACTATCTCTCTAATCATCTTTGGTCTACCATCTTCTTCACCACCACCCTGCCCCAGACTCTGGTCTCCTTGCCATGCCTTAAACCTGCACGCAAGGGCCCACCTCAGGCCCTTTGCACATGCTTTATCCCCCAGGAATAAATGAGCTCAGAGAGGTGAGATTTGATCTGGGCCTTCTAGGGAAGAAGGCACAGGGTTCTCCTTCCTGGGGAATTAGTGCACAGGTAAAAGGTCATTTGCCCTGAGTCAAGTGCTTGTCACGTTCATTTGCCTTTTGTTTTCATGTTGTTTACTATATTCACTTCCATGATAGTATTATATAAGCAACAGAAAATGAGATATAATCTGAGTTTTACAGATGATGAAAAAGAGGCAAAGTCAGGCTTTGCAGCTGCCCCTCACATCACATGATTCATGGGGTCTGTCAGCCCTCATTCTGTTGAGCCATCCTTAAAAGGCCACAACCTCTTCCCACTTGACAGATCCTCCTTCTGAAGCTGAGAGGTGGTCTGTTAGTTACTGAGCATCCCCCTCCCCACCACCTGGGCTCACAGCTGGCACAAACACAGACCAAGATGCTGCAACAGAGTCTCCCTGTTCAAACTGCTCCTTCTCCGATAGCACCCTCGTGGATGGAAAAAGGAGGGAGATCATTGGTCTCCAGAGAAGAATTCAAGGATGGTAGATTCTCAGTGGGTAGCCTTCGCAGGGGTGAGGGGGGGATGTGATGAACACATCCCTCAAGAAGACCTGGTGGCCCCAGGCACCAGAAGTGAGGTCAGCAGGCAGCCCTAGGCTGGCAGCCTCTTCAGGATGGCCTCAGCGGCAAGGACTTGCTCAAAGTCACACCCTTCCAGGGGCATCCTAGTGGCCTGTTACTAGAGGTTCTTCCTTAATGGGTTAAGGAAGGCAAGGCTATGAAGGACAGGCTATTTTAGCCCAATGTAGGGCAACTTCAAGGAGTCATCTCAGCTCCCGAGCACCAGAGAAATCCCCCAGGCTGTGGTCAGGTTTGCATGGCAGATCGACCTCCGCATCAGGGAATCTACCAATGAGTTTCTATCTGGAACTGCTAGGATGTCCTGGATGGGGATGGGGTGGTGTTACCTCCAGGACAGGAGCTGGCACTGCCTCTAGACGCTGGTTCTGCGAGAGCCTGACCTTTCCCCATGGCCAGCCTCAGAGGTGCCTGTTGCCATGGCTCTTGAGTCTAGTCCCTTCTCCATCCTGCTCCCTCCCTCTTGTCGGGGAGGGGGGCGCCCTCATCCTTTGTTTTGTACGTTTTCCCCAGGAAGCAGAAGATATTGTTTACCAGCACAATTCATTGGAACCCATTGTTCCCACTACAGAGCCAGTTAAACAAAGACAGGGCAGAGTAATAATTATCTCTCCAGATGGCAGCCAGTAGCCAGCCCAGGGGGAATTAGATTTCTCAGCCTGACCCTATTGGGGCTTCTAGGAAACATTTTGCTCTTTCCATCAACCTCCCCAGATCAATTCAAGATAACTCTGATGACTGATAAATTGTCGTTATTATAGAAGGAAATTAGATGGAATGAACAAGCCAAATACTGGGCATCTATTCTATTCCTCCATCACTCTCCTGGCTGTAGGGCCTGAGGCAGTTCACTTACTTTCTCTTGTTCAGTTTCTTCATTTGTAAGAGAAAATAATAATAAATGCCTGTTTCAGTAAGAAGAATGCTTTCAGCTGCAAGTAACCAAAAAATCTCAATTCACATTGCCTTAAGTCATAAAGAAAGTTGTCATCTTACTTAGCAAAATTTTGGCTCAGTGATGTCATCAAGGACCTCATTTTTTCTCTCAGTTCTATCTTACTCAGTTTAATGTCATTCCCCTCATGTTCACAACGTGGCTACCAGAGGAAAGCAGGGCTTTGCTTCCTTGTTCCCATCCAGCAGGAAGTAAAGAACTTTTTCTCTAGATGGGACTCTCGCGCTTGTCTTCAATCTGATTGGGCCAACTTGTCCATCCTTAAACCAGTGCTAGAGGGCTGCAGTTTCCAGTAGCTCAGGGTCATGAAGATTTTCCTCTGAAGCTGGGGTTTGTGCCAATCATGGTTCAAGTCTCAAAGGAGTAGGGAGAATGAATGCTGGGTAGACTACTCACAGTGTCCTCCACACATTCCCATCTAGATCACAAACGCAGAAGCATAATTTATTTAATAGAGTAACCATTTGACACCTCCAGGTGATTTGCAGAATAAAGTTGTAAAGCCACCTGTAATTGGCAGGTATTAATAAGAGCAAAGTGAGAAGACTGAATAAGTCATTTGGAGCCTTATTTATTATCTTTCTTCTGAGGCACTGGAATCTTTATTTCAATCAATCTGATATGGGATATTCAGGGTTCTTGCATTTCAGGGTCTTCATGTGATTTTCCCAGAGCAGACACTCCTGGCTGCCCACTCAATGGACAACCAATTGCTCTTAATCTCTCTCTCTCTCTCTCTCAACACACACACACACACACACACACACACACGCACACACACACACACCACTTGCTTCTTGGTAGCTGAAAGAGCCTCGGTTTTTCATAACTGTCGCCCTCTACCATTCCAGAAAGGTGGCCCTCCTTCCCAGGCCACAAAAGAGTCAATCATGATTGATCTAGGCCAGGGCTGGGAAACGTCTGGCTTGAGGGGCATATAAGGCCCAAGAAATCATTTGGTCTGGCCCTGCCAAGGAAACCACAGGCGGGACTCAAAATTAGATAAATCTGGGAGCTTTTTTCATAGCAATATAAATTTATATTAAGTGAATTATATTAATCGGATGATGTTATAAATATCCAAATGGCCTTGGCAGAAAAAGGTCCCCTACCCCTGATCTAGGTCAATCACAGTTGTCTCAATCCCTTTGCCATGGCTGATTTAGGGGGAACATTTGAGCCAATTTTGGCCAATGGGACTTGAGAAAAAATCCGCTGGGGAACTTCAGCTAATAAAGTAAATAGAAGGAGCCCTTGTTGTAGCTCATTTGTCAAGGAGAGAGGTCCACTGAGGGTCTCCTCCACTAACAACACCCTGGGATGCTCTGTCTTCTGAGCATGTGACACACACAGGTTTTTTTGTGTGTTTTTTGTTGTTGTTTTGTTTTGTTTTGTTTTTTTGACCATCACAACTCAGGAGGCAAGGAACCTGAGATGAAGTCTCAAGGCCCTTCCCTGAAACCAGGCTCCTCTTCTGCATTATCAGATTCTCCCTCTCTCTTCTTCACCTGTCTTACCCCAGGTTGCCTCATCTTTACCTTTAGCCCAGTTATGAGAGGGAAGGGAAGCAAGGGTGAAGGAAGCTGGCTACATTTTAATTAAATGATATTCTCAAAAGCTGAGGACTGATAATTACACATCCCGCGCAAGTTGCCTTAAAGACATCCACAAAAGCCTGATGTTACTAGAGAAAAATTATACAGTACATCTGGACCCTGTGACACTCTAATTTTCAAGGAAACACAGAGATGAAGTCGCCTGATTGGGAATCATTTCATAGACACTGATAAAGTCCCCTCACCTCTTCATTCTCTGGATTCCTGCTCTCCAGGCCAAATCCAACCTTAGGAACTTTCTGGGCCCAGCAGGCTATAATGAGCCCAACTGAACTTAATGAGCTTGTCATTATTCATCTCTGCCAACAGCCAAAAGGAAAGCTCGGCATGGCAAAAATGTTACAGATACACTCATACACTAACTAAATAATAATAAATATTTCTTGACTCAGGTAGTGCCAAAATCAACCAACCATATGCCTCCTGGAGGCATCTGACAGGAATAAGATGGGGAAGAGGAAATGGCTTCCCAAAAAGTGGGATGTAATTGGAAATGTTCCATGTTCCTGGGCTCAGTATCATCAGCTCTAATTTATCATCATCTTCATATATCCTTATATAAGTAGTAATACAGATCACCCCAGCCAATTAATCAATCTGTAATTAGGAACTGACATGAACATTTACTACCATCAGGCATAATTTATATGATTACAGATGATTAAATAAAATGTAATTGAGTGAACAGGCAATTTGTTAAGCACATCTAGACGCAGCCATGTCACCTAGGGCTAGAAGCACCCTGACTCCCCTCCTACAGGGGGTCAGGAAGCATGCTCCTGGGACTAGACCTCTGGGTGGTCACAAGGGGGTGGTGAGAATGACCCACATTCCCAAGAGGGACCTGATAGGATTGGAATGGGAAACCAAGCCCACTCTAGACCAGTTCTTGGGCTTTGATGTCTGAATTTTTAAACAAAAGGCCAATCTAGATTTTCAGAACTCCTCAGGCTAGGAAGAAGAAGGAGAAAGAATGTTCAAATTGCATGCCTTGGAGCAAAACTGTGCACAATATTTCCCTTTTGGTCCACTCACCCCAGAAACTTACCCACTGGTCATCTTGAAAGACCCCACAACTCATCAGCATAAATCCATTTCTAACCATGAGGAGGATTTAAACACCAAGTTTGCACTTGGCAGGAAATGCCCCTACTCCTGAAAGGGAAATTTTCCATGACATCAAGGGACAAATTCTAACTCTAACACTTAACTAGCTGGATGTGCTTTGCCGAGCTGCTTTCCCCCATCCTGAATCTTATATTCTTCCTATATAACATGAGAAAATAATAACAAGATCTACCTCACTCAACAATGCTATTGGCATTATTAGCATTTGTAAGATAATTAGTTGATACAGTTATAGTTAAAAAAATAGTTTACATGTAATTAGGGGGGATGTTTTTGAAAGATAAGACTATGAAGACATTGGTAAATACTCCTAGAAAAGCATAAAGTAGAGAAATCACTTTTAAAAAAATTCTTCCATTATATACCGTATTTGCCAGCGTATAAGACTATTTTTTGGCCCTGAAAATACCGTATTTGCCGGCATATAAGACGACTGGGCGTATAAGACGACCCCCTAACATTTCCACTCAAAATACAGAGTTTGTTATATACTCGCCGTATAAGACTACCCCCCACTTGGAGGCATATTTTTCAGGGCCAAAAAATCGTCTTATATGCCGGCAAATACGGTATATATATATATATATATATATATATATATATATATATATATGGAGAGAGAGAGAGAGAGAGAGAGAGAGAGAGAGAAGCCAGATTATTATGATCTCTGAATACATATATATTCAAGTATATATATTCATGTACTGGGCCTCTAATATATAGAGGCCCAATACATGAATTTGTGCATGGATGGGGTCCAGCCAGCCTGAACATGGGGAGGGGACATGGGCATTTGGCTGGCCTGCCTGCTGGTTGAACTCCTGGTTGAGGAGACAATTTGCATATTAGCCTTTTATTAGATAGGATATATATATATATATATATATATATATATATATATATATCCTATCTAATGAAGATGGAATATGCAAATTGACCATCATGCCATCACAAATATGGCGGTGCCTGCAGAAGAGGCAGGGTTTCCATAACACAAGATGGTTGCACCCACAGCAGATGCCAAGTTCCCTTAATGAGCCTTAACAAGCAATCAGCAGGGACCTGAGGCTGCATTGCACTGGGCCAGGCCAGGGAACCTCAAGGTGCTGAGCCAGAGGACCTGAGGCTGTGCCACCTCCCGGCCCCTCTCTCCTCCCCCGGCCTGGTGGGTCTTGACAAGGATGGGGCCAGCTGGGTCTCGCATGATTTTGAGGTGCCACAGGTGGTCTGAGACTTGACTCTGGGTCCCGCAGCATGCCCCAGACTCTGACAGGAGGAAGATTTTCGTATACATTTTACTAATTTTCTTTCATCACTGACACTTCTATTATAGAGAAAGGGCAAATAGCAATATTAAAATATTTCCTCTAATTAATCCCCTTTTAATGTGTGTGAATTTTGTAAACTGGGCCACTAGTGTATTTGTGTGTGTGTGTGTGTGTGTGTGTGTGTGTGTGTGTGTGTGTAATTGTAAAGAGACAATTTCTTAGAACAAATATTCCTGAGTATAAAATCATACTTTTTGTCTTGGCATCCCTGTGACCATTTAGACTAGTGATTTACTTCAGGATTTGGGAGGATGGCCAGAGCCTTTTTAACTTAAGCACACCCCTCCCTCCACCAAATCCTGATCCCTTCTGCCCTATACTAATCTTTGTATCTGTTGATGCTACCATTATGCTGAGCATTTGGGGGCTTCCTTTCTTGGTAACCTCTGGCTCCAGCTGGCCACACAACAAAATCAGTCACATTATCTTCTTTTTTAGCCAAGCATGCCCTTCTCTAGCTTAATCACTCATTTACTCACAGGATTTAATTCCAAATGTTAAATGTCTCCAACCAAGTTCCTCCGCTTTGAGTATATGCAAAAGAATATCCTACCATCCCTGAGTACACTTACTAATACACTTCACTTTAAAGTAAAATTCATATGTGACTTCCCCTTTGACTATAATAGCCACAGAGTGCTATGTATTAAATTGTATTCCCCTCCCCCATATGTGGAAGTTCTAGTCCTGAAGTGATAAAGGTGGGGCTTTGGGAAAGTAATTAGGGTTAGATGAGGTAATGAGGTTGGGGCCCTCATTATAAGATTGATGCCTTTATAAAAAGAGGAAGAGATAGGAGATCTAGTTCTCTCCATCCCCATGTGCATGCACCAAGAAAGCCTATGTAAGGACAGAATAAGAAGATAGTCATCTGCAAACCAGGAACAAAGTCCTTGCCAAACACTGAGTCTACTGATGCCTTGATCTTGGACTTCTCAGCTTCCATAACTATGTGAAATAAATGTTTACTGTGTAAGTCTCAGAGTCTATTATATTTTGTTATAGCAGCCCAAACTCACTAAGACAGAGAGTTGTCAATTACTAAATCTGTCCCATGAATAAAAAGTAACTGTGACCTGATGTCCTCTGGATCACAACTGTGTGCTCCTGTGGAGATGGTTTAATTAACAACCATCCTCCCTTACCCTCCTACACACAGGGTGGTGGGTTTCTAAGAGTTTTTGAGATATTTATTTTTATCCGTCACATAGATTAAAGACATTAATGAAATAATTTGCAACTTCAGGGATGGGGCTCCACCCATAGAAGCCAAGAGGAGGCAAGCATGATTGACTGTTGAATACTAAGCATCCTCTTAGCAAGGGAGCATCATCAGACTTTGTTGTTAGGCATTAAGTGTGTGTATAGGGGAGTGCCATCTATGCATAAAAAGGCACCCCAGCTTTCTTATGCAAGGCAATTACTGAAATCACTTTGTGAAATATAAACCACCCCCTCCCCCACTTGACTACCAGCTGGTCCAGCCCTTGGACATATAGCCCCACATTATTATGACTCCGACAATGTGGGTCAGCACAATGTTTAAACTCTTAAGTGGAACCACTAATCTCCATTAATCTGACTGTAAAGATGGGACATAATGCTTAATACAAAAGCATAAGAGTTGGTAATGCATGTTCCTCTGATAGGCTGCCTTAATACACAGCAACTCCTGCCCAAAGGGCAGGGTCTTCGGGGTTGCATCTGACCATTCAAAATCTATGCCTGAACCTTCCGTGAAATCACTTGATGCAGGAGGACCAAGACCCGAAGGGAGTGTCCACCATGAGGCCCACAAAGGCATTCATTCTGTGGGCCTTCTGGCATCCCAGGCCTCCACCCGCTACTATTCTCTCTTTCAAATAGGCAGCACAAGAGTGAATGGATGCTGAGTTTGAAGCTTGGCAGAGCTGTGATCCTTTCACTGGCCCAGATAGATGGTCATAGGCTGAGTGAATAATAAGTAGGTACAATAGATGCTTCACACTTAGGTGACGCCTTAGTTGGCATACTAGGGAAACACAGTGGAGGCACTTCGGCACCTTGGGAAGTCCCAACTTGTACCGATCAAGTGCTGCCCATTTTCCTCATCCCTGCCTCTCTGGGTCAGTGTTTCTCCAATGATGGTCCATAAAACCACCTGCAAGAGAATCACTAAAGATGTGGTTTTAAATGGACATCCCTAGGCCTCTCCCCAGGCCTATGAGTCAGAATCTCTCAGAAAGAGATTCAGAAAACCCACATTTTAAGCAAGCTCTATGAATAAGCCTTAAGCACAAAATGTTAGAACCACTAATTAAATTGTATAAATGTGTTGTAGAAATCCATGTTTAAAAAGGGGGCATGCATTAGATAATCTAGACTCCCAGCAGTGATTTTTGGACCCAAAATTCCCATTACACGGTTATCAGGCATGTTCTTCAAGCTAAAGTACATGTGTCAAGTAAAAAAAATGTATACCATGGAGAGGCTATGACATCTATTTTTGAGACACTATGCCTATATTATTCCTCTTGCCCTATGGAAATAATAATAGCTAAAACTTATTGAGTATTTACAATGTGGCTAGTGCCATTCTAAATGATTCATATGTATTATCTTGATAAATTCTCATAACAATTCTATAAATAGAACTTAATTAGTCCTCCTGGGTGGACAGCGAAAGGCTTCAGAGAAGAGGTGACATTTAACCAGGCTACGGAAGATTGGTGGAAATAAGTCATCTTCCATACCTCACTTGTGAATTCAACTGCCACCAGGAAGGATCCTCACTGCTTTTTTATGCCCAAAGACTCCATCTAGAAATGAGGAAGAACAGTGTCTTAGTTAGTGCTGATGGCTATTGACACCATAAATTATAAGACTGACTTTATATGAGTGCCTGAATTGTAAATAACCATTGAGGACTCTTGTCCTACCCCAAAGAATGACCTCTTTCAATGAATTTCAAGAGGCTGGCTGCTCACTCTATGCACAGGCAAAGCCACCTCTGCTCTGGGGCTGCTGTTGAACCTGAGCTATATGCCAGGAGCCAGAAAAATCAAGACTCAATTCCTAAACATTAGAAAAAGTCACACTGTATGGTGGCTATTGTCTCTAACTTCTAGGCTCAGGAACTCTCTGCAAGCCAAGATACATGCCCCCATCCCCATTTCTGGCAACAAATCCAATCCTCAGCAGCTCTAAGATAAACTAGTAATGGCTCTATCCTCCTGGCCACAGTAAGGTCAGCAGTAGCAGTCACCAGGGGATGGTTTGTGACCTGAAAGTGTCCATCAAATCCCATCCTGGTGTTTTCCTGGAAGAAACACTAAAAGGTTGTGAATCTAGAGCTCCCCATGGCCATGTTCTCTTCCCTTGGAGAAATCTGTCTGCATTAAAGAGGGAAGTCAAACAAGAATAAGAGACAGAAGGGAAAGGATAGAGACAGATTAAGTGCCTGAGGCCAATTCCAGTCTTGCCCTTTGTATAACCAGATTATTCAAAGGGCTAACAAACTTATTTAACATTTAAACTAGTTCAAGGTGAGTTTCTAAATTACCATAAAAAAATCCTGACTCATGAGATACATCTCATCTCTCCACTTAATCTGGTCTCCCATGGATATAAGGATGATAATGACTTGGATGCCTCTCCAGCTTTGGTGTCCTTGCATGTATTTATCATGTTATTTTTCTGGGTCTACTATGGGACAGACACTTTTTCAAGGACTAAGGACACAGGAGTGAACAAAGCAGTGCTCATGGAGCTCATAGTCCAAACAATCAAACAAATAGATGCTTAAGGTTCAATTTTGTTAAATGCTACAAAAGATAATGCATTGCATCACTTGAAACAACAGAGTGATATGACAGATTTTACTGTACTCATTTTATAGGTGAGGAAAGCAAAGTTTGCCTAATAGACACAATACTATTGGAAATAGAACCTAAGTCCTAATCCAAGTGTTTTCCGTGAGTCCTACTGAATCTGACTACATTTTACTGATTAAAAAAAAAAAAACAATAGAAAAATGTTACAGAATAAGAGGTTGTTTTTTATAAGAGACATAATGTCAATCCAAAGTTGTGTTTCTGTAAAATCAGTTTTGCAATGTCCAACATTTGGTGTCAGTTTGATAACAAGAAGAATCCTTCCTTGTACTTCACACAGCTGACAACCACCCTTCCATTGAGAAAACAGTGACCAACTCTGCTGGGGTTCCAAGTACCATCAGTGCTTTGCCTTTGTACCAAACGCAGCATCATTATTGGTTAAAAAAAAAAAACTGTCAAAATGCATTCATTCTAATTGTGAAAAGGAAAATATTTCTCAAATCAGTTGCTTTACCACCAGCATCTACCAGCTATATAACCAGATGAAAGAGACAAGTGGAGTTTTGTTTTGATTTTAATTAATAGGTTGGTTCTATGGAAGTCATTAATGCAAACTATTTAGCAAGAGAGACTGATTTTTCATTCCTGGTTGGCATTCCATAAAAAAATGTTCCACTAAGTCTTTGAAGAATCTATGATTAAAAATCATATCCTTGTTGCCTGTAGAATGTTCCCTGTCCACTGATTGGAAAGGAAAGTATTGGCTCTGGAGAACATCCAAGATGGCGGCCTAGGCAGTCTCCTAAGCTGCCGCCTCATCAACAATTTAATTAATAAAACAACTAAAATCAAAAAGGACTTCACCAAAACGTCAGGAAAGCTGGCGGAGTGGAATAGCTACAACTAGAAAGAAAGAGAGAGGCTCACGGATCGGACTGGGAGCCGAAAAGCACTGAGGTAGGGAGACGCTCGCGCACGCGGCCGCCGAATACCTGCCTGGCGGTGGGAAGGGAGGAATCCCCGATTGCACGGAACCCTTTCGGACTGTACTGAACCCCAGCCCCGGCTGAAATTCCGTGGTCCCAGGCTCATACGGGTGGAGTCTGGACTGTAGAGAAAGGCACCCAGAGACTCAGAGACTCAGAGACTGGGAGACCGGGGACCGGGAGCCGCAGTCGCAGTCTGCAGGGTCTACAGACTCGCGCGCGAGCAAGTACGCGCTGAGGTCTGACCGCCGCCTCAACGTAGCGGAGCCGGAGTCAGAAGCTCCAGGTCTGACCGCGGAGGCTGCCGCCGCCTCTCTGTACAAGGTGGCAGCCTCTCCGTAGCGGAAGGAGTCAGAAGCTCCAGTCTGACCACTGAGGCTGCCGCTGCCTCTATGTACAAGATGGCGGCCTCTCTGTAGCGGAAGGAGTCAGAAGCTCCAGACTACAGAGACCAGCCCAAGTCCGGGTGAGCCCCTGGGGCACCCACGCTCTTGCTTGGGGAAACTGGGCCGGTCAGGCGGAAACTCAGGCGAGTGCACAAGGGCAGGGCAGATTCCTAGACTGTCAGTTCAGCCCTGAGACTCCGCCCCATCCAAGCTGAGCAGAGGCTTCTGCAGTTTTTCAAGTCTGATCCTATAAGACTGTCTCCAATACAGAAGTTATCCCAGAGTAGACACAGCTGATACCCACATCCAATTGGCCTGAAGGTCAATTCACAACAATAGAGACTTAGCTACAACAAGGCTGTGCACGCAGTCCACAAAGGGGATCACCAAGAGTGTCTACATCAGGTAACTGAGGAGGCTGACCCACTGTGCTATATAGGACACCAAACACACAAAGCCATCCTACCAACTCTGAAAAATAGTGATAATGCCGAGACAAGGAAATAGATCTCAAACAAAAGAGATGGAGGATATAGAGTTCAGAACTACGGTTCTAAGGTTATGCAACAATATTCTAGAAAAGCTCGATAAACTTCATGAGACCCAACTAAAAAGTATAGATAAACTGACTAAATTGGAAAATATTATGCAGAGATCCAACAGCAGAATGGAAGAACACAAGAATCAGGTCAAAGAGCCAAAAGACACTCCTTTGGAGAAGGAAGAAGAAAAGAGGATCCAGAAAGTTGAAGATAGTGTAAGGAGCCTCTGGGACAACTGCAAGCGCACCAACATCAGAATTATGGGGGTGCCAGAAGAAGAGGGAGTGCAAAATACTGAAAACATATTTGAAGAAATAATATCAGAAAACTTCCCTCACCTGGTGAAAGAAATAGACTTACAAGTACAGGAAGCCTACAGAACCCCAAACAAGAGGAATCCAAAGAAAAATTCTTCTCGACACATCATCATCAATATGCCAAGGGTAAAAGACAAAAAGAGGATCTTACAAGCAGCAAGAGAAAAGCAGTTGGTTACCTATAAGGGAGCACCCATAAGACTATCAGCTGATTTCTCAACAGAAACCATGCAGGCCAGAAGGGAGTGGCAAGAAATATTCAAAGTGATGAATAGGGAGAACCTACAACCAAGATTACTGTATCCAGCAAAGTTATCATTCAGAATTGAAGGGCAGATAAAGAGCTTCACAGATAAGAAAAAGCTAAAGGAGTTCATCACCACCAAACCAGTATTATATGAAATGCTGAAAGGTATTACTTAAGAAGAGGAAGAAGGTCAAGTGAATTAAAAATCTCAGGAATAGAATAAACTGGTGAATATAATAGAATTAGGGGCAAAGAAAGGGAGTGGATAGATAATTATCAGGGTGAAGGGGTGTGGGGTGCAGAAAGAGACTGGATTAAAATTGTATAACCTATGGATGAGGACAATAGTGGGGGGAGGGGGTAAGGGCAGAGGGTGGGGTGGGAATAAGGTGGAAGGGAGCTATGGGGGAGAAAAAGGAGAAACAATTGTAATAATCTGAGCAATAAAGATTTATTAAAAAAATAAAATAAAATAAAATATAACCATTTGACAATTTGTAAAAAAAAAAAAAAAAAAGTATTGGCTCTGAGGGGAAGCTAAAGCTAGCTACACAGAGGAGGACCAATCTGGTCCAGACCCATATGGAGTGGAAGCCACCTCAGATTATTGAGCAAGGCCGTAGGATGATAAAGGTGATATTTTCTCAGCCTGGTACTACATTCAATCTTCTGTCATGACCCCAAAGCTAAATTGCTAAGTAGAGGAAGAATACCTTGGGGATGAGGATACATTTACCTACCCCAACCCCCAATTTTGTAGCTTATGCACAAAAAGGAATGTAGATGGCAATGGCTGAGGGCATGGAAGGGTTTTATGAAAGACTAGAGGCACCACCTTTGCTCCAGCCCAGAGCCACCTTTCCTCCTTCCCATGCTGCCCAGAGGCCCAGAGGGGCTGGGGCAGTGCAGAAGGCCTGCATCATTGCCATAGTGATGACATAAGCTTCCCACTCACCCCCAGCAGCTCAGCACCTATATATGCAAATTAACTCACCATCTTTGCTGGGTTAATTTGCATACTCACTTCTGATTGGCTGGTGGGCATCACAATAGGATGGTCAATTTGAATCTTACTCTTTTATTAGTGTCAATGCTGATTTCTTTGCCCTGACCTACCATTATAAAGCATAGTGTGTATGTGGGGAGGTGGTTCTAGCTCATTAAAAAAACATGATTTTTGTGGGGGGTTTTTTGTATGTGTGTATTTTTTATTTTATGTATAGGAGGTAGATAGCCTTGGATTAATATATTTTTCCTTTTTTTTTCTGTTAGAGAGGAAGGGAGAGGGAGAGAGAGATAGAAACTTTAATGATAAGAGAGAATCATTGATTGACTGCCTCCTGCATGCCCCCTACTGGGGATCAAGCAAACAATGTAGGTATGTGCCTTTGACCCCAATCTGACCTGGGACCCATCAGTCCCCAGGCCAACGCTCTATCCACTGAGCAAAACCGTCTAGGGCTGGATATATTTCTAAATGGAACTTTTCAATCAAAAATCTCAAATGGCACTTATGGGGAGCAAACAGTTTTTAATTTCTTAGTTGGACTCAGATCATGAGACTGGGGTTCCCCACCAGACATTATAGGATGATTTCGGAACTTTCTGTGCTTAATCTGTTCTAGTCACACAAGTCTTGCCAAACTTGAGACTAACTGGCACTGGAGTTCGCAGCACTCCAGAAGGAACTGGAGGGGGGGCTCATCACGCCGATGTGGGGGTGGGCTAGGAGCAGAATACCTGGGGTCCAGTCTTAGGCTGCCACTCGCTCAGCACTGGCCTTGGCCAAGCCGGTTCACCCCTCTCTCGGGTCCTTTCATCTGCAGGAGCAGGGAACAGGCTCAGTCAGTCTCCAAGGTCCATTTCAGAAGTTTAACGGTGCAGATCATTCACAGTTAAAAAGCACTCTTCCCGTACATTTTCAATGGGGATTCCACATCCGACCTTACAGAGAGACGTAAGCAGAAGATGCTGCTCTGGGAATTAAAATACACGCGTGGAAAGGTGGGGCGGGGAGGGACAGGCAGCTCCCGGAGCCCCTGAGCCACGGTCCACCATCGTGTCTGCATTTCCCTCCAGTTGGAAAGCAGTGAGCTCAGGTTAGAAGAGAGGATTTGTGAGGACCCTCCAGGGAGCTCCGCTCTGAGGGCCCTGTGCTACCTCATGGCCTGGCCAAGATTGAGTTAAGAATTCTTCAGGTAGAGAATTCTTTGGAGATGACCTTTCTTAAGTTTTTGGAAAGTTTCCCCTGAGAAAACCATGCTCTGGGAACTAGATAGCCAGAGGGTGTGTGTGTGTGTGTGTGTGTGTGTGTGTGTGTGTGTGTGTGTGTGTGTTGGGGGGGAGAGGCCACTTAACTACTATATCTGAAAGGAAATAATTTGTCCTGTTCACACCCCCCCTCCAGCCTCCATCTCCACCCTGCATCCCACTCCCACCGCCACATGGACGCCCCCTTAGAGCAGGGGTCCCTGAAGAAGAGGGGCTCCGTTTGTTTAAAAAAAGTCCCTTCCCTTGGCCATTCATCATGCCTCTAAGAGCGTTTATTAATGCCCTGTCAATGGCCGAGGGTGAAGGCAGCCTGTCAGCTGTCCTCTCTCCCCGTTAGCTGTGTGCAAACACTGGTGATTAAGCGCCAGATTTAACATCCTCATGAATATTTAAGAGGCTGTTTTTTGAAAGTTTCCTGTCCTTTTACACTAATAGCCCCCATTAAAACCTGTTTACAAGCCAGTCAAGAGAGTAACTGCATGCACTTAAAACATGAGAGTGCTCCCCCAAGAGGGGCACGTGACCCGGGAGGATCAATACGCGGCTTAAAGTAAGACTGTCTGCCCGCCCCCAGCGGAGCCCGGCCCGCGAGGGCCACGCAAAGGAGCTGGAAGGGACCCAACTTGTTAATTAGGCCGGCGGGTGTGGGGGAGCAAGCCCTGGCTAGTGGGCTCCCCGCCGCCCTATCGGATGACCCCAGCTCCAGGGACTTCAGAGAAGCTGCCCAAGTGACGTCACCAAGCAGCCTACCCGGGGCCAGCCCAGAAAAGAAGTTTGTGTTTGGACAAGCTCGTCCCTTCCCACCCCACCCTCGCCCTCCGTAGGCCACCCATGCCTGGACCCTGCTTCTGTTCCACAGGTCCATCCTCAAACAGCTGTCCCGCAAGAAGGTAATCAGGGCTTAAGGCCAGGAAGCCCGCGGAAGGGGGAGGGAATGGTGGAGGAGCTGAGAATTCCCAAAAGCATTAAGGTTCCAAAATGATGAGAGGTGAGACTCTCTGAGGGAAATATTGGGGATGGGGTGGGTAGCTGGTTACCCTATCAGCACCCGAGGCTGCCTTTCCTGTAGTTAGAGAAGAAGATAAAAGTGTGGAAAGCAGGGGGACAATTACCTAAAGTTGTCTCCTCCTCAGATACCTGCAAATGAATGGGTACACTTGTAAACAGAGGTAGGGGGCTTTGTGGAAGGGCAGTGCCAGCTCCTGGGCACGGACTGCTTCCTTTCCCAGCTCCAGGGAAAGGCAGGTTCGGGGAAGGGAGCAGCACTTCAGGGAAGGGCAGATGCGTGCTGGGACGCCCCTACTCCAGGCAGAGGAAACGCTCAAACACTAAATCTGCTTCCGCATCATTGCCTGAGCCTGTGCTGAAAGAGCCCAAGAATCCTCTTTAGAGCAAGGAGCATGCCCCTAACTTCACCATCTGAATTCTTACTCTTAGCAAAGTTCACCATATGGAACGCCTCCTGTTCCAACAGCGTGGTGGGGCCCTCCACAATGCAGGCCAGAACTGCTCTACTTTGTATCTGGCATATGGCTTGGCCCAGAGATGGGTTTTCCATTCTCCTGTAATGGAACGCATGCGTGGTGATGCGGTGTACATCTTTGTAGAGTAATAATGTAATTGTAGCAGTACTCACTGGGCCGGAACAGAGTACTCTGGGAATACCACCTCTCCAGAGATTCTACAAGAACCAAAAGTTAAGCCAAAGGGCTTCTGAGCAGTCAAAATAAATATTGCAAGATACATGCACTAAAATTTAAGTGTTTTTACACATCAGGCCTGTATTCCAACTGGTTAATGACATTTTTAATATGACGCTAATAAGTTTGGCTCTCTGTATCCTTAGTCAATTAGAAAGAGGAGGGGGAAGCTGGAGACACACACTGACAATAGGAAGAAGTCATAGCTCAGGACATGGACTGAGAATAAAAATCCTCAGAAAACAAGTCAAGAGCTCCAACACCACAGCTGTCAAGAGCAAATAGCTTTCCACACCTCCACATGCCAATAATAAAGTACTAAGCTATAATGCTCATGTGTAATGAAGTAGGAAAGGGTGTGACACAATTCTATTAAAAGTCCATCTATCAGAGTTAAAACTTCTATAGTTAGGGAGCTTAAAAAGCTAAGCCTTCAGCTATCCAGAAAATTTATTTCCAGAATAACTCATTTATCCTCTGCCTTTTTTTCTTTCACGATATTCATATTTCATGTTTCCACCAAAGATTATTCAAGAGTCAAGACAGATGTATGAACGAGGAAGATAGGTTGCCACAGCGAGAAGCTGGTTTCGTTAGTTCACAGCCAATGGTCTGCTGGGGCTGGGTCACATGGGCTCAGGAGGGCTGAGTGTTCCACTTTCAGGAATTTTGTGGGCAAGGGTCCGTACAGCCATTAAATTATATACACTTAAAATCAAATAAGTTACACCAAAAACGAAGATAATAAACACTCCAAGTTCATCACTTCTTACTCATTTTAAGATTTTACTATTATCTCTGCTCTTGTCGTTAATTGTGTCTATTGTGGCTGTATGGTGAAAATGCCTCACTATGGTGTGCTGCTGCCCATGTCTCCCTACTCCACATTCAGTGCCATCACTTGGCAGCTTGCAATGGCCATGGTGGGAGTATTTACACTATAGAAATTGGCAAGTGCGACAAATAGAGTTTGTTTGTTCCCCCCTCCCCCCAGAAAAGTAATTGTTAAACCACTGTTCATAACACACACCCCACAGGTTGTTGAGACTTAAAAGTGTGGATTCCTGAATAGGAAGGGGAAAGTTGCGTGTGCAGGGAAGTGAAAAGGATGGTGGACTGGTTTTCAGGTGACCTCTAGCTGTGTGACCTCAGGCAAGAGGTTTCCTCTCTCTGTCCTCCGTTTCCCCATCTATAAAATGACTGGATTACACTAGATAATCACTGATACTATCTATGATTCCTTGTTTATTTTTAAGTCAGACAAGCTAGGAGGTACACCATTCGGGCCTTGGTAGATAGGTGAGAAGTAAGGACTTAAATATGCAGCACTTCCTCTTGTTTCTTAAAAGCTGCCCAAAAGAAGGGAACAGGGTGTGGTAAAGCAGCCAGAAGGACCTGGATCAGATTGATTCAGGCACCCATTTACTTCCCCTCTCTCTTTTGCCGGCAACTTGTCATTAATACCATCAAAGCCATTTTTGAAATTCAAAGCTTTTTTAAATGATAAAAGCCTCAATATTACAATCTAGAGACATACAGAGTGATGCCTCACAAATAAAAAGGCTCTGGAGTCAGAAGACTTGGGTTTGGGGTCTTGAAACACCAACTCCTTTTTACTGCTTGTGCAAGCTTTAACGAGTTAAACATCCTCAAGACACAATTTCCAGTTCAATGTTAACAATTCCTGGCAGCACAGCCTTTCCTGGGAGATTTTTTTTTTATGGTACTTATCCCACGTGTCAATCTTATGACTTAGCAACCTTTCTCTTGAGTTTGTATCCTAGAGAAATTCCCACCCAGGCCCATCAGCAGTGGCAAGGATATGTGTGCAGTTGGAGGCCATCAAGGTCCCCACTAGAGGGCATAGGTGAGTAAAACATGATGGACCCACTCCATGGAATATTATACAGCATTTAGAGGCAAGGAAGTAGATACACAGAGCAACACAGATAACTCTTGAAAAGACCGTGTGAAGTGGAAAAAGTACAAACCAGAATGAAATCTACAGAATATTACTATTTGTGTAGATGCATGCACTTTAAGCAAATATATATTTTACATGTAAACATATAGATAAAAAGGTAGACATCGCTAAATTAAATGAGTTGCTTTTGGCATTATCCATTCTGACCCCTCTGTTCTTGAAACCCAGAGTGGGGAAATGATTTTGCCTATGATTCTGTTTTGAATTAGTGACAGCCAAGACTAGAACCATCAGAGTTTCCAGAACTGGCCCTCCACTCACAGGTAGATTGGTGGAAGTATTATTTAGCATTGCTAAAGAACTTCATATTTGCAAAGTGCTTTATGCTCATCTATTATTCATGCACTAATGAGAATACTTAGATTGTGCCTTTTCTCCAAGGAGCTCAAAGCACTTTGTAAATGTTAACTCATTCACCCCCTATGTCCCAATGGGACAGACAGAAATCCTCACCCCGTGGCTCTGCACTTGGTAAAGAGTAAGCCCGGCAAAGACAGCAGCCGTGATGGAAAGTAGCCTCAGAACCAGGGACTTCCAAGTTCCTGTCTCTCACTGTCGTCCATCTGAATGTTTTTCTCCTAGTACTAGAATAAAAGACCTAGAGACCAATGAAATATTTCTCTGGGGCTGAGCAGCATGAATGATAGCTGAAAAAAGGGGCCTAAGTTGTAGGGAGATGGGGAAAAGGAGAGTGAAGTTAGAAGGAACATTTTCTAGCCCTATTATAACAGCCAGCATTTCCTGAGCGTCCATGATCCACCAGACTCAACTCCTGTGTCATCACATTGATATATTGAACCCTCATCTTACTCCTAGGATTAGATAACAATTTTCTCCCCTTTTCATCACCATAAAGGATGCTCACCCTCTTGGAGTTTACATTCCAGTTGGAGACATGATGGTATCACATAAGAGGCCTGTGATGAATGACACAAGATAAATGTATGTGCTAAACTGAGCTTTGAGCTAGAGAGCTCTGAAGAGTTCAGACTGGAGAAGGCTTCATAGAGAAAGTGACATCTGAGCAAGATATGAAAGGTGGTCAAATGTGGCCAGAAAGAGAAGACATTTCCATTGAGAAAACATGTGGAGCCAACAGAGGGCAATGAGTGTGGGAGTGAGTGTAGGCAGGAGAGGTGGAAGACCAGCCTGTTAAGAGCAGGTGGGTTGGTATTACATTTTTTTTTTGACAACCACAGAAATTCCCTCAACTCCTTGAAACCCAGCCTTTGGCATAGAATGTGCATCCAGCTATTCAATAGTAACCCCAATTTCAGGGAATCATTTCTCTACCCCATTGTTCACTAACAAAGGAGTAGGGGATTAAACTGGTGTGTCCTCTTTTAATGAATACTAACTCACCAAGCAAGATTCATAACTTAAGTTGGAAAACCTGGGAATCAATAAAGAAACAATGTGATCTAAACAGTAGTAGCACTTCCTGTACTGAAGTAATTAGAACATCAAACATTAATTTAAAAAAACTCTACAGTTAATTAGCAGTAGTCATAAAAGTCTAAGAACAAATATCCTATGTATTTAATACAACTAACATAATTGCCACATAGAGATGGAAAACTAAAGAAGGAGATGATTAGAAAGTGAAAGTTCTTGCCACCATAATGTCAGCCCAGAAGCGGAAACTTTTCTTGTTTCTTTGTGGACACAATTACTTATTATTATATAATCTCTAATGTTAATATGAGAATGTTTTATTTCTCATCAGTAGGTTCCATTTCCTTGAGAAGCCAGAAAATTTAGAATTCTCTGGTTAAACTACAATCTAAACTCCACATCATTTTCTCATCCTGGAGAGCAAACTCATACAACACAGACACATACATTCACTGCTTGCTGGTTTTATGCATACCCACCTACCGTGTTTCCCAAAAATAAGACATCTTCCGAAAATAAGACCTACTTACAGGTTTCTTTCTGAGTGAAAAATAAGGCATCCCCCCGAAAATAAGGCCCCAGGCTCTGTCTCAGAATGAAAATTAATTTACCATAAACTGGTTGCTAGGGCCTCCCTGACTGGCATCTAGCAACCAGTGACGTTATGCGGAGTCCTGATGTCACTGCTTGTGTGAATGGAGAGAAATCAGTGTGGAAACTTTGGGAAACCTAAACTGCAACAAGTTGTGACTTGGGTGAAGAATTCATGGGAAAAAATCACTGACAGTTGCATTGCAAATGCACTGAGAGCAGGCTACCTTGACAAGAAGTACTCATTTAAAGACAGTACTATTGCTAAACATGAGAGATTTGGTCCACTGATTCTGAAAGAAATGGATTCACAAGAAATTCACCAGGAAATTCAGGAATTGGATTGTTATGATGATGTTCCAGAAGATGATGACATGATTGTCATTGAATAAATGAGTAAATTCTTGATACTGTAGGATTCACAGTTTGTCTGGTTTGTGTTGACAACTACCGTACTACCGTACCGTATACAGGTAATAAATTTCCTTTATTTTCATTTAACAATAAATGTGTACCGTATTCTTCTTCATGAAAAAATAAGACATCCCCTGAAAATAAGACCATGTGCATCTTTGGGAGCAAAAAATAATATAAGACACTGTCTTATTTTTAGGGAAACAGGGTATCTAGCATAAGTTGAAAACCTTAAGAGCATCCCTACCCAAATCACTCAAAAGGATTTCCCTCACTAACCTTACAAGGCTCCATCTTCAGGGCTCCTTTATAAAAAAAAGATTCCTGAGGAACAAAGCACCCCATGAAATCTTCTTACAAAAAAAAAATATCCAATTTTATCTGACCACAATCTAGATTTAATGACCAAATGATAGGAAATATATCAGATAGAGAAAACATGTTAAATAATACCACAGGGTTGCAGTTAGAAAAACCCAAACTGAAAAGTTCTGTAGGACCAACAATCTGATTTCTTCAACAAACAAATGTCAAATATAAGGCCTGGAAGGGGAATCTGCAGATTAACAGGTAAAGAATATCCAGCGATCACACTCCTTAGTATTTACCCAAAGGGGTTGAAAACTTAATGTCCACACAAAAACTTGCACACTATGTTTATAGCAGCTCTGTTTATACTTATAAAACTTGAAAGCATCCTATACCCTTCAGTAGGTAAATAGGAGAGGAACTGCTCAAACTAGAGATGGGCTTGTCCCCCAACTTCAACCTCCACAAGTCTTCTTGAGCCTCACCCCTAGCTATTTCTCCCATTGTCTCTTCACCCCACTGCCACTACCCAAACTCAGGCCCAAGTCAGTGTTTAATTAGTCTCCCTGCCTCCTGACTTGCACCCTTTCCATCTCTTCTGCACAGAGCACCAAGGCAGTGTTTCTAAGATGTAATTAGAGCCATGTGATTCCTCTGCCTAAAGCACCTGGATGAGTCTTTATTGTCCTCTAGATAGTATGTGGTTTCCTTCATGCCTTTCAGAGCCTCTGGTGACGTGAGCCCTGACTCCCTCTCAGGCCTCATCTGTTCAACCTCATTCTAAGCTTCAGCCAGACTGAACTTCTTTCAATCTCTTTCAACAGGCCATGTTCTCTCTCCTACAAGCCTTTCAATAAGACTTTCCTCTTTCCTGGAACACTTCCCCTACTCACTTCTCCTAACATTTCCTGGTCTTCACTTACATGTCACTTCTTCCTGGAAGACTTCCTGGGAACCCCTGGGCTGGGTAACATGCCCTTTGTCTGTGTTTTAAGAGTACTCAGCATTGCCCTTTTTTGGTCTGTATTGTAATTTTTTGCTCCCCTGTTTCCTTTTCCCCACAGACTGTACACTCTGAGAGGGCAGGAACTGAGATATCTACTATACCTAGCACAATGCCTGGTGCTCAGTACTCAGTAAGTATTTGCAAACGAATAGAAGAAAAATGGAGTCACATGATAACCTGCCAATCTAAGAAATGTGACTCACACTAATTTGAAAAAATCAAAACTGAAAAGTAGGAATTTTGACTTAGTTAACAGTCCTGCCTAGTAGAGAAAGGAAGAAATTGGTGATTTTTCAAGCAGCAACCCTGACACACAAAAAAATACTTTATCAAACATGGGAGTGGAAGGATTCCCAAGATAATGAGCTGTGGGGCCTGGGGGAGTACTAGTTTAGAACCCAGGACCACTGGCATCTAGTCTCATTTCTATAACCACTTGACTATGTGACCTGAGCCTCCATTTCCTCTTCTCTGAAATATACTATTGCACTGTTGGCTTTAACATGCTTTGAATCTATGGCCAAATCAGTAGGACAAACAATCAGATGCCACAAAGAATTTCCCCTGTGTCTTGCTTAGATTTCCCCCAGAAATAGACTCTAAGATAAGGATTTGAATGCAAATGCTTTTTTAAAAATATATTTTTTATTGACTTCAGCGAGGAAGGGAAATATAGAAACACCAATGATGAGAGAGAATCATTGATTGGCTACCTCCTGCATGCCCCACATTGGTGATCAAGCTCTCAACCCAGGCAGGTGTCCTGACAGGGAATTGAACCTTAACCTACTGGTTCCTTAGGTCAACACTCAGATACTGAGCCATGCCGGCCAGGCTGAATGCAAATACTTTATTTGGGAGATGATCCCAAGGAAACACCAGAGGGAAATAGTAAGGTGAGACAGGGAAGAGAAGGAAGGAAGCAGAGGGTGAGTCATCAACCAAGTGACTACTTTGGGCAAGCTCAGTTATGCTGGCAGACAGTGTAAAAGGTGCTATCTATGTGGTATAGGTAAGCGGAATATACACCTACTTCCATCAGTCTTTCTCTGGGGTAAGGAGTCTACTCCCAAGAACATGAAGTTTCCAACACTTCCAGCCTGCAAGGGGAGTCACAGATGCCTGCAGTTGGAAGCTGTAGGCACATGCTAGAAAGGTTAGTGTCAAAGGTATCAACAGCATTAGTGATCACCTGGGGATTTAACTGGGTACATTTCTACCTCTTGCTTTTTGTCCTACTATTTACAAGGGAGTCCAATAGAAACAAAAATCAAGTCTTGAGACTTGGCATCAGCTGAAATCATTCATTGTGATTTTTATTGTTGAACCATTCGTGCATTTCTTATTTCTATAAGGTAGGAAAAGGTGCTGAATCTGCATTGCCTGGGTGGCTAGGCCTTGGAGGCTGCTGCTGGAATTTCCTGCTCGTGTCAGAGCAGCAGTTTCACATTTTTGTCATCTGAAGAACACTTCATCATGTTTCTGGGCCCTGCTTTTTCTTTTACAGCTTCAGGGAAGAACTCAAATTCCATCCAATTAGATGTGCACACCTTCAGCTTCTTTCTACCTGCATGCAAAGGAGACCCTAAGGAAAAGATTCCTTAAGATAAAGAAAGGAACTGGGATATCACCTTAGATTTTTTAAACTTATGCAAGCATCTTATATATATATAATTGATTTTTTTATAGAGAGGAAGGGAGAGGGATAGAAAGTTAGAAACATCGATCTAACTTGCTGCCTCTTGCACACCCCCCACTGGGGATGTGCCCGCAACTAAGGTACATGCCCTTGACTAGAATGGAACCCAGGACCCTTCAGTCCGCAGGCCGATGCTCTATCCACTGAGCCAAACCAGTTTCAGCCAAGCATCCTTTTTTAAAAAAGAATTTGATTTTCACTAAAAGTAGTCCTAAAAAAATAATCATCAGAAATAAAACTAAATTTTTACTACATCTCTTTATTTTTCTCCTTTTTTTTTTTTTTTTTTTTTTTACTATTGAATTTGGTCCAACAGCTAGATTTGGGGGCGTGTTTTTCCTGTGGTGTGATTGCTTCTCCATGACTCAGATGACCATCCTGGCTGGGTTTTGTTACTCTTCAGTGCATCATTTGGCACTATGCAGACACAGCTTGAGGCCATTTGGAGGCAGTGACTGGTAACTGCACTAGCAGCAGATCTGCAGATTCTGTATGGGGCTTGTCTCAGTTTCAAATGCAGGTGACTAAGTGACACCTGCCTGCCTTTCCCTCCTCCATTGCCAAAACACACACACACACACACACACACACACACACACACACACACACCAACACTGCCGTGTGTTTCAGCCAACTCCATACAGTGCAGCGCTCAAATGAACTCATCAGAACACTTGGAAATGACAGAGTGAACACCAGGAGCTTGTTTCTAATGATATTTTCAATCACCGAGGATTTCCCTCTAAGCTATGCTTGTCTGGTGTGGGGTTGTTTCAAATTGCTGGGAAGGATATTAATAACATTATCCTCCCCCCAAAATTGGGAAAGAAACTCGTGAAGAGGGGTTGGTAGGCTGGGATTGAAACTCTGGGCTCTTCCTTCCCTCTCCTCCAGTTAAAAGGTCGAGCCAGCCTGCAGCTCTGACATGCTGAGAAGCCAGAAATTTCCCTTCAAAATGATTCATAGTGTTTAAAAACAGAAGCACTGAGTAGCAGCTTTTCATGTTTGTTTGTTTTTCTCAACTGCTACTCTCACATCAGAAGGGGCAATGGAGACTGAGAAATCAAAGATAAAGAAAATTCACCTTCTCTCTGAAAACTTGAATCCATCAGTGCTATACCTCCCACTTCATTTTTCTTAGTCACCAGCAAGTGGCAGAGTAGATGGTGGAAAGAGCACTGTCCTAGAGCAATCATGTCAAACTCATGGCCTGCGGGCCATATACAGCCCACAATGAATATTTTTGTGGCCCAGCTAATATAACGGTGTGAACAGTTATTTACAATTATGAAAGAAAATAGATCTCCTATCAGATCCAGAATTGCTGACATTCACCTTGGTCAGTTTTGAAAGTAATCACTGTGAACGAGATTTCCCCTGAAGTAGGGCAACTTTGGTTTTCAACCCAGGCTGATGAAGGAGTTCCAAAATATTTTCAGTGTCATGGCAAAGGAAAAAGGAGATCATGGCAGAGCCTAAAGCTTCCAAACAGAAGTGATCTTCACTCATATTTCCAAATATGTAATTGGTCAAAGCAAATCACATGGCCATGGTCTGTGTTAGAGTTCCCTGGCATTGTAAGGGTACCTTAAAATAGATCATTATTAGAAATGCTACTGAAGTGTGAATTAGTCAGGTGGGGAGAGAAGAGGAAAGCACAAAATACTTGGCTAATATACAATGCTAGAAATCAGCTTCTAAGAACATTTCAGAGAATGTTATATGTGATGCTAACAGGGTTAACCAACATTGACACTTATGAAATATTATGGAGCCCATGCCCAAACACCAAGCTATTATGAAGAGTCTCATGGGACTTAGGTCACTACTGTGTTCAACACATACATTAAGTCCCTTATAATCAGAGAATAAAGCCATTTAAAGCTTTCTCCTCTGATTATACAATTGCCATGCTAGAATCCCAAATATTTTCATCAGGCCCAGCCTATTCCATTGAGGGTCATAGGCACAGGAAACTGTTAGGATATGTATCTTGGGTGAGTCAAACTGGAAGCAAGCATTTACTGACCATACTTTATGTACCCATCTCTTCCCTAGGTGCTGTAGTGAATTCCAAAGTATAAGACAATCTCAAAGGTCAGGAAGACAAGATCTAAACATGTTAAATAATCAACAATTAACACAAAAGCTTACAAATAGCAGATAGCTGTGGTCTGTTCCCTGCTCTCTAGGAGGCAGTCATGGGCCACTGGGATACTTGCACTTCAGTTGACAGTTTAAGATGCACCTAAAACCTAAGAAATTATAGCAACCAATGTAGAACGTAAATGATAAAGAAGATGGTAGAAAGTCCTGGTGCTGGAAAAGATCAGAGGAAGGAAAAGGTACAAAGGACTGAAACAGTCATTTTAAAGGAAGGGGAAATAGAGCTGAACAGTGAATGATAACTCAAGATTATCCTCAGAAAATAGGTTTTTTAAATTTTTACAGAAGGTAGAAACATGAACAAAGCCTCTCTCCTCATGTGGTTCCCACAGAACGTGATACAGAGAGGAACCGAAAAATATGTCCCACAAAGTATCATGTCATCACTATCTCAGTTTAGGCCCCCAACCCCCACCCCTACCCCCACCCCCCAAAAAAAAGGTCAGGCCAGGTGGCCCACTCTTTTCCTTAAGTTGATCAAGCCTCCAACTAAAGTAGTTTCAGTTCCACATTTGCCAATGCCTATATGCAACTGCCAAATCTTATCTACACTAATAAAAGAGAAAAATACAAATTGACTGTACCTCCATAATGCCCACCAGCCAATCAGTAGTGGGTATGCAAATTAACCCACCATTTTGCTGGGTTAATTTGCATATGCAGGAACAGAGCGAAAGCTGAAGGCTCCACTGTAGATGGAGTCAAGCTTGAAGGCTGAAGGCTTGGTTCTGCTGCAGCCTGGATCCTAGGTGCCAGAGGAACACCAGTACTAGAAGCCAGAGGAAGGAAGGCCTATTGCACAAATCTTCAAGCAACAGGCCTCTAGTATAATATAGTTACATAAGAGAGAGCAATGTCCGTCCACCCTGCACCAATCTTTCATGGCACAAGCTCTTCTTCTAGCTCTCCCGGCTTCTTAAAATCTGACCAATGAGATTAGCATTCCTCTTCCTTAAGAAGAAGGTAGGAGTGTAAGGATAACTAACTAAGTAGGGGACCATACATCGCTGAGTACAACCACCATCATGAGAGGTTTCCACTAAAAGATGAGAGTCAGGAGGGGCTGGCAGCAAGAAGGCACTGTCTAGTCTCTGCCTCCATTGGTTCTTTTCTTTAATATTTATTTTTTTATTGATTTCAGGAAGGAAGGGAGAGGGAGAGATAGAAACATCAATGAACTGTGACCTCCAGGTTCTTAGGTCCACACTGGACCACTGAGCCACGCAGGCCTGGTGCCTCCATTGGTTCTTGATGGCAGGTGCAATGATTGCTAGACACGCTGCTTGTACTAACTCTGGGTTCTTCTTCTAGGGCCATCCTCATTTATAAACGGATCTTAAGTTTAAAGAAACGTCCAAAGAAATACATCACCATTAATAATTTCAAGTATCAGTTGGGGTGGCAGGGAAAATGCTGGAGCTTCTGATTTCAGAATTTCCGATGGGTCCTGCATCCAACACTTTAGGCCTATATAGAATCCTATGAATTCTTACTACTTACTACTTCCCGCTGATAGCCAACTTTAAATTAAAAAAAATATCTGTGGGATATCCACTGTCTTCCTGGGCAAGAAATAAAAGATGGAAACTGTATCAGCCCCTCCTTCAAGGGCTTTTGCAGTGGAATAGCTCAACTTTCAAGTAAATTCACACTGTATTGTATAATAATGGGACGCTTCTGGTAAATCTGGCCCTTTTTTATCATCTTACATACATGTCTGTGGCTGAGCTAGCCAGATAAATACCGAATGTGTGTCATCCAAAAGGCAGGGCAGATAAGTACTCCGTTTAGAGTTAATAACGTGCTGTTAAAACTATATGTGTCAAAACTATTTCACGGATAATGCTAATATATGATATAACACAGTTAGGCCAGTGCTCTGGTCTGAATGTTTTTGTCTCCCCAGAAATCCCCAGAAGAGACCTTTTCCGGAGAGTCTGTCAACTGGCATACGTTTCTGATTCCGGTCGCTGCCTTCCATTGTAGGCGCCCGGATCGCCTGGGGTAGCGACCCGATTTTTGCATTTTTGACCGGGCTTATTCTGTTCCTGAGCACAAAGAGGCCCTTCCCCTGGCAAATTCCGCGCGGCTAGAGGGCTCCGAGAAGGCGCCGTTGCCGAAGAGCCCAGCTGGGGAGGAGGGTGAGCCCCGAGACACCCACAAAACCCTCGGAGGAGCCTTGGACCCAGGTCTGGATCAGCGTCCCGCAGCGCCGCTGTTGTAGGGAAGCTCCCGCCCCGCCTTCGCTCTCCCCCCCCCCCCCCCAATCCCGCACCCCCAACAGTTCCAAAGCGAAAAACTAAAGGAGCGCGTGAAGGGACCTGCTGAACCACCGAGTCTCCCAGCAGAATCTGGGAGCTCCAGGAGGGCAAGGCCCAGGCAGGACCCGCACCCTCAGTGCTCCCTGTCTGACCCCGCAGCATCCCCGCCCCCAGGCTGGGAGAGGGAGGGGAGGGGGAGACTGGAAGTTAAAGACATCCCCTCCCCCCTCCTAACGTCCAAGGTGCACAGAAACAAGTCAGGGACGCCCCAGGCGAGGCGCGCCCTGCGCTCGGATCCAAGCGTCTGGGAGAAAGGGAATCTCATCCGCTCCCGGACCTCTGGAAGGAGTGGCGCCTGCGAGAGGGAGGGGGCGCCTGGGGTCTGCAGAGGCAACTGACAGCCCTGAGAAGGAGCATCATTGGAAGTGCGGGCAAACGGCCTTGGGCATTTCTTCGAGGTCCTGGGGGGTAGGGCTAAGGATCCATCCTGACGCCCCTAGGCACCCCCCGCCCCCACCTGCCTTCCGAAGGCGGTCCGGCCAGCCCCAGCCCGGAGCAAGAAGTTTTCTACTGAATGGGCGGGCCCACTCTTCCCCCTGGCAAAGGAATGAGCCCAGAGAGGGGGCACTGAGGGGGCGAAGGGTCCTTTCCTTAGTCACATCCTCACCCCCAACGCCGGTCCTTTCTTCCTCTCCCAGAACTCGGTGCTGGAGCCCAAGGACCCGCGAGTTCCCTCCCACCGAAACCGTGGGGCGCTCCGAACACCATCAAGGACTTCCTCCTCGGACCCGCGGAATAGGGACTGGAGGGAAGGAGAGGACTCTCTTCCTTTATCAAACAGGAAGACCATAACCGTTCTCACTGCCTGGGCCTGACTCCATCTACTGCTCTGTCTCCATTTCTTTTCCATAAAGAGGGCCCGTCTCAACGGACACAGTCACAAATGTGTTCCCTCAGCGGAGCAGAGAAAGGAAGAGAGAGAGCAGAGGTCTGATCTGTTCAACGCTCCACTTCTCTCACCACCCCACTCCCCACCTCTCAGCTCCCCACCCCGGGGGGGGGCGGGGGGGGGGGAAATCAAGGTCTGATTTATATGGAAGCGTCTCCGGGGAATAGTGTCCCGAAGCTGGCGGTGGGTAGCCGGAGCTGGGCGCTAAGTTTGGACCTCGATTTTCCTCCAGAAATTAATGCAAAGTGAAAGAGGAGAGAGGGAGGGTGCGGCAACCCGGGAAGCTAGCTTTGACGTGGAGGGTGAAAAAGCGAGTTTAATCCGGGGGATTTTTTCTCCCCAAATGTGGCCCAGCCGCACACCACCACCACCACATCCCTGCACACACAACAGGTTTGCAGATGCTGCTTCAAGCCCCAGGAACTCCAGCCAGGAAAAGTGGCCGCCCGCCCGGGGCTGGAGTGGCAAAGCCCCGCGCCCCGCCCCGTGGCATCAGGCACTGCAGTGTCCGTGGGTCCTGGAGGTACCCTCGCTCTCTCCCCTCGAAGCCCTGGGCGGGCGGCGCGGCTGGCGAGTGCGTGGACGCGGCGGCTCACACTGGGTCTGCGGAGCCTTCCACCCGCCAGCGCGGGGCTGTTCTCTTAATGAATTACTAATGAGTTAAAATTGGGCAGCAGGCTTAATTAAAGCGTAGAGGCAATGTGTTTACCACATTGTAATTGAACTCATTAGGGCTATGGCTTTTTGTTTTTTAAGCAGCCGCCTCCCTTCTCTGGCTGCGTCGAATAATCTATGAGAGGCGTTTATTAGAGAAGGAGGGGCCGGGGGGAGAAACGGTCCATCAACTCTTCCCACGAAAAAGACAGGGTGAGGAGGGGGATGGAGGGGTGCAGCCTCCATCCCGAGGACGTCTTGGTGGCGCAGGGGCTGGACTGAGGCTTCCCAAGCAGGTCCGAGGGTGGAAGGCCCCGAGGGCGCGCTGCCGGGGCGTGGGGAACTGCTAAGGGAGGGACAGGCCAGAGCCCGAATGGCTTCCTCCGTGACACGGCACAGACCTCCCATCTCTCCCAGAGCGCTGCACTCTCATGCAACCCCTGGCCAGTGCAAGCCTCAATGCTGAGGCTTCATAATGAGACGATACGGCTAACTTTTCTCTCTTTTTAAAATATATATATTTTATTGATTTCGGAGAGGAAGAGAGAGATAGAAACATCAATGATGAGAATCGTGATCGCCTGCCTCCTGCACGCCCCCTACCGGGGGGTCGAGCCTGCAACCCGGGCATGTGCCCCAGCAGGGAATAGAACCATGACCTACGGGTTTCCAGGTCAATGCTCAACCACTGAGCCACACTGGCCGGGCAGGCTAACTTTTCTTTTAAGCAGTGTATGAGTTTAGCCATAAAGCTTTTCTCCTTGATGGTGTTGAGAGCAGACTCCCCCTCCCCTCAACACACACACACACACACACACACACACACACACACACACCATTCTGGAGATGCACAGCGGGTGCTCTAACCCCAGTTCCCCCTAGGACTCCGCCCTCCGGGGTGGACCTCACCTCGGGTGGTCTTTTCCTTGGGCACTGGGGGGCTCTTAGTGTGGTGCTAGAGGGCTGCCCCTGAGAGGGGATAACTCTGCTGGCAGGGAGCCCAGGCTGCCAGGCAGGGCCGCACGCCCCCAAAGCAAGCTGCTCCTTCTTGCCCTGGCCCCACTCCAATTAGGGGGCCTGCCCCCCTCGCCTCCTTTCCCTCGCTTTTGGAACCCCCGGTGTGGAAGGGTGGTGGGCGGTGAGGGGCTGGAGCCTGCGCGGCGCTCCTCGCCATGCCCTGCCCTGCCCTGCCTGGCCGACAGGCGGCGTCAGAGCCCTAGGTCTGGGTTAGGGGGGTGGGGGCGGGGTGCGAATCCGAGCGAGCTCAGCCGAGAGGCTGGTGGCGAGAAGAGCCGACGACCCTCACCCCCAAACTTACGAACTTGCCCGGGAGGGGAGTGAGAAGAGCCGGGTGGCTGCGGGGGGCGGCCGGGCAGGGGAGAGGCGGGACCGGACGGAGTCGCGGCGGCAGACCCGACCGCACGCAGGAGGGCTGCGGACCGCGGGCGGCGGCGGATCCCGCTCCGGGGAGCGCGGGCGCCGCGGGAGGCGGAGAGCGGCGGCGGCGGAGCCGGGAGTGCCGAGCGCGGAGGTCGTAGACAGGTAAGCGGTTTCGTCCTGCGCCCTCCGCATCCCCTTCTTCGGAAAAAAAAAAAAAAAAAAAAAAACTGGGTTGAAAGGGACTCCAGGAACTTCCGGCCCCACAGCTGACCCTTCCCTCCTCCCCTCCGCGAACGCTTTCAACCCACACCCATCCTCACGTCCCCACCCGCCTCATTGGTGGGTTTTGTCGGAGTCTCCCACCCTGTCCATCCTCCCTCCACCCCATCCCGCCTCCTCTGTTCCCCTGACCCAGAAGGTTACGGTAAATTGTCTCATTTGTTGCCGGAAGATTAATTGCAGGGGGTGGGTCGATTTGATTAAGGCAATTAATCTTTGGTTACAGCGTCCTGGTGTCACTGGTGTGGGGTGTAGGAGGGGGAGACGGTATAAAGAGAGGCAGAGAGGGGAGCAAAGGAGACTTTCTGGAGAAGCTGCGGAAGGAGGCTTCCCGGGCTGGGACGGCGGTCAGAGCTTCGCGCCCACATCCCAGCAGCCGGCTGCGGAGAACCCAGCCGCGGTTTCAGCACCTCCGAGCCCGGACAGCGGCTCCTGCAAGCAAGCCTGGTAACTTCCAGGTCCCAGTTGACACCTCGCTGGCAAGATCTGACTTGGGAGGAAGGGCACACGCACACGCACGCACATGCACACAAACACACACACCACGCATACAGAGGTCCCCTTACCCCTCTCTGTTCCCTTTCGCCGCTTCAAATCAGGATCCAGCCAAAAATAGAGTCCCAGAAAATCGCCAATACTCAAACCCACCTGGAGAGGGAAAGGAAGAAGCCCCCAAACACTCCTAGAAAAGTTCCCAAAGCTGGAGTTTTCTCTTTTCGTGAATAATTAATGCTGGTCATAAATAACTGATGCAGTCAGCGGAGAGAGGAAGAGGGAGGAGGCGAGCAAGAGCCGGGGCAGCCAAAGAGAGATCGAAGAGTTTGTTAAAGGACCATTAAGAAAGCCGTGCTGGGAAAGGCATTCCTCCATAGATCACGAAGAGCCGGCTGTCCCGCCCCTGTGAGGGGTACAAGCAGGGAAGCGAGGCGTCCCGTGGCATGGCCTAGACTGAGCACCCAGTCAGGATCCAGTCTTACTTTTCCCCTCCCCACCACTCCACCCGGATTCACCTTCCCAGAGCCCTCCCAACTTCTAGTGACCCTCTGGTCACCCATCATCCCTGCACCAATGCTCCAAGTGCAGAAGTTCTAGGCTGACATAGTAGAGGCCCGGGATAGACCTTCATTTTGAGCTGTCAGTTCTGCTCAGGCCTGTCACAATATCTGCTCGATCCCAATTAATTTACAGACACATCCCAAAGCCACACACACACACACACACACACACACACACACACAAACACACACACACACCCATCCCAGACTATGCCATTTCATTCCTTTCAAACTAGTTCAAAGTTTTGAGACTCCAGCTTTCAGATAAGTCTTTCCCATCTGCCCACCCCAAAACCTTAAAAGAACAGGGTATTTACCTACGCACTGCTCCGTGCTCTTCCACAGCCCCATCCACCATCTCCAATTCCTGACTTCCTCTAAGAGTCTCCATCATGCTGACCCCTGGCATCTTGTTTCCAACTCAGCTCTGAACAAAGACTCATAAGCAGGGGTCTCAGCACCTGGAATAAAGCCCCAGAGGAAACCCTTGCTCTATGGAGGCTTAACTGAGACAGCTAGCCTCAGATGGCCAATGCATTTTCCTTTAGTGAAACTTCTGAGGGCCCCTCAGCCAAGAAGCCCGCACAATCCTTCACAGGGGCTCATTGAAGCCACTCCACAAGCAAACCTATGCCTTTTCCTAGTGCAACTTGGCTTAGGCCCTGGGGAAAAGCTATTGAAAACCTCACCAACCACCACTGGCAGTGAGGTTGGTTTCTGACTTAGACAAGAGCCTCTTTCTGAGCTTTTCCATTGGTTAACAGTTTCCACCACACCCACCTCCCTAATGACCAGCTCCTGACCTGTGGATATACCAAAGGCTAGCCTGGTTTTTCTGGGCTGAGAGTAGCTCCCAGCTCCCAAAAAGGAAAGTTAGTGACCAAGCCTAAAGGAGGAGCCTGGATTTTTTTTTTTTTTAAATTATCTCCTCTTCATGTGCTTAAAAGGAAACACTGAAACCAGTTTTATTTTGTTACCTACCTCATCCCCACCCCAACACTCTCCAAACCCTGAATTCTTGCCTTTTTAAGAACTGGAAAGTTATGAATGGGGGAAAGACATGAAGAGAGAATAAGGTTTTGGGGAATTGTCTTTCGGCCTCAATATGGGCATAACAACCAAGGAGGATTGTGAAACTAGACAAAGGGGAGGGAGGAAATCAGATCTGAGGATGGGGGCTAGCCCTGGAATCATGGGTTGTTTATTTCTCATATAAAATATAACTCCCCAAGCAGGAAGTTACTGCAAACAAGTATCAATAATGAATGACTCCCCTGTAATAAAATACTTACATAATTAGCACAAGTCAAGTGGTTGCATTATGTTAACCTTTTGCAACTCTGGACTGGAAAATTTTTTCTCCGGATTCCCTCAGAATGCCATTTTCATTCTCTAGAGAAGGTGAGAGCCAAGCGCTCACCAACCTTCCACTCTGTTATAATATGGTTCCCCATTTCTGAACCAGAACGTAAGTACTTCTGAAATATAACAGAAAACTCTCTTTGGTGAATTCAGAACAGTCATTAACATTCAGTTTTAAGTGAATGTTAACAGTAAATAAAGAAATCTCTTGATTGTAATAGTGGTAACAAAGCAATAATTACCCAGTAGGTGGTCATCAGTAATGATAAATGTATCATTATTACTGTGTGAGTCTGGGAACTCGGTTTTGGAAACTACTTCAGAGTTTTTAGTAGCATGGCTGGTTACAAAGCATTTCTTAGCCTGCAGAAGCCATATAATTTTATACACAATTTAGGTGAAAATAAATTTAAATCTGTATATTACATTTTTAATTTCAAGTTAGTAATTAAAGTTGGTTCGTTATATCTCCTCTGAAACCCTCAGTGCTCATCTCTGTGGTTTGTTTGTACAATTTGTTTCTAAGACACCCAAGGTTACACAGTTCTAAAAGATGGAAAATTTAATTATTTGCCAACATTAAGAGTTTGCCAATGATATCGTAAAGCATCTTGAAAAAGTTTTGGGTTGAGATTGCATTTGGTCTGATTGTGTTTTCACTTTGAACCCCTAATCCCATGGAGGAAAGCCTTTTCTAGTTTTTAAAAAACAAAACACTTTTAATTCACACACAAAAATAGAAAATTCCTCTGAATAGTCATTAGTTGCCTTTGTTTTTTTCAGGAAAAAAAATCTATGACTCAGATTTCTATCCTCTTCTTCCCTGAGATTTATTTTGTTAATATCTAATTTCACCTTTTGCTACAGCTGAAAGCATGATGTTTATTGGGCAGCCAGAGAGCACATGATAGTTCAACAGTGTATTAGCTAATAGGATCAAGCTTGATGGCAAAGAAGAATTCAAAATGGGAAAAGTGTGGGAAGGAAGAGAACAGTAGGAAAAAATGCCTTAATTTCCCCAGGAAATGAAATTCAATGTTCCTTCCTTCAGCGTCAGCTGGGGAGATGTTACATGTATATCTATGTCATTTTCTCTCTTGTGACATGTCAACAGAAAATCTACAGCCCTTTCCCTTACTCTCACTCCTCTGCCTCCCCTCCCCAAGCTTTGAAAGGTCCTGTTCCACACCCTTTCTGAATTCCTAGCCTCAATTGCTTCTTAAATTAGTTCCCTGAAACAAAAAGCCCAGTGTGTTTTTTTTTTTTAAGCCCCAAACCGTATTTCTTATCTTGGTGGTAGTTGGAGTCTTCTTACAATTAAAGACTCTTTTGTAGAAATCCACCCAAATACTTGTCTTGGCTTTCTCTCCCACAACCTCTATTTCTTGCTTTACTTGCTCCCTCTCCTTTTCTCCTCTCCCTTCTTTAGGAGTGGCAATCAAAAGGCAAGCATCTTGTCTCTTTATTCATTATTAGAGCAGCATCTTTAAGAGGTATCTTTGCCAATGAAAACTCCATGTAGATTCCTATCCTTTTGTTGTGGCGGCCTAGGTTATTCAGGAGCAGAGACAAAAGCCTGAAGTGATGTGATCTAAATGAGCTCTGGGGTTTTCCAGCTGGGACCACCTCCATTTCAAAGGACCCCCTCCTTCCCAATGTGGGGAGGAGGGGAGTGGAGGAGGCGGATACACATGTGTACGCAATCACAGGGAGAGAGAAGAAAGGGAAGAGAGAGAACCTCGTGGGCTATTCCTTGTGCCATGCCCCTCTTCAAGCACATTCGCTGGTTTGTTCAGAGAGCCTGCATCCATGGGTTTATGTGCATTCTCGGGTTTTCTGTGTGCCTTTGAATTTTATTTTGATTAACTAATATTTTCTATGTGATCACGAAGCACATCAAATTCGTGTTCCATTCTGGATTTTATTAAGTTGTGTGCATATGTGTGTATCCTGCTGCGTTTACAAGTTTGTGAGGACTTGTGAAGAAATGTGAATCCTTTGTTATATTAAAAAAAAACTTAATAATAAATATTTCTATTAGTCCCTGACTTTTGTGAACTGGTGGGGTAGCAGTCTTCTCTGCTTCTTACCCAAAGGCAAGTTTTCTTATGAGAGTGGCTTTCTCTGATTGAGGGTAATTAAGTCCTGGCTGCTTCTCCTATCATCTTTTTTTTTTTACAAAGATATTTGAAGAATAAGAAGGGTGTTGAAGTCAAAGGATCACTGGGGCAAGAATACAGATCCTGCAACATGTGTTCATTTTCCTTTACCTTCTCCAATTCTGGTTTAGACTTTTAGGTTTGTGCTCTCATTGTACTTTTCTGGCCCAGGGTAAAGGGGTCCTTGCACTATTTTAGAGAAGGCTCAAGGATTAAGAGCCACCTTCAGAATACTCAGAGACCTTTCTCATTTCTTCTACAACTTCCATCATAAATGAGACTTGTCTGCTCCTGATCCTTGGTTTGCTTCACGTAACTGCAGCGAGAGCGCTGGAGGAAAAACTAGGGAGCCCGAGCTGGGCTTGCCAGGCTGCAGAACGCTCTTGGAGGTTGGAAGGGAGAACTGAGTTTTATTAGCAATCATTACTATCCTGACCATTATTTTGCATTTTTATCATTAATCTGTTTTAAATGGGTTAAGCAAACACTCGCCGAGGCTCCAGCCACCTGTATACAAAATAAACACTAGACTAATTAAGGGAAGGATAAAGTTGCAATGAAAAGGGCAAAGGTTCCTCCCAGGAACTTGGTTCCCTCTCTGTTCACCACTAAGCTAAAATGCCTTTGATGCCATTTATTCTGAAGCTAATGGGTATTTCTAAAGTATCTTGCAAGAGTACAGTCCTCATTTTCCCCCATTTTCGGAGGAAGATGCTTTTAAAGCTACCATGTATTGGCCTGGCTGGTGTGGCTCAGTTGGTTGGGGCATCATCCCATAGTCATGGGTTCTATTTCCAATCAGGGCACATACTCTCTCTTACTTCTCTCTAAAATCAATAAGCATATCGTTGGGTGAGGATTTTAACAACAACAACAAAAAAGATACCATGTTTGAATGACTAGTGTGTGCCGAGCATTTGACATATACTATCTCATTTAATTGTCACCATACCCCTGTTGAGTATGTATCAGTCTCCTCAGTTTGCAGATGAAGAAATGGGGCTTGGGAAATTTGTTATCAAAGCAATATTCTACATTTACTAAGTGACTGAGGAGCAATGTGTACCAGTTTCATGGGACTGAATCTCCTGTACTTTCTGACATGCCAAAATTCTTCCACCCCTGTTAGTTCAGCCAATCGCCCAGTTTCTTTCTGGGCCATGCAGGTCTCCTTTGGCAGACTAGGGACTAACAGGGAAACAATTTATTGCCCTCCTGATGCAAAGATATCAGTGTCAGGGACACCTCTGGCAGAGACACAGAAGCAGTAATTAATATTTCTGCCTAAGGCTGAGACTAGGATAAGAGGATGGCTGGGAGGGATGGAGCCTGGTTATTTTTTTTTAATCTGTAATTGTCATGGATTCTCCAATACCCAGGTTGGGAGCGGGAGGAGAGAGAATATCTGGTGTTTCTGTTTAGAAGGAATTTTTATTAAGGCCTTTATCTTCCTTTGGGGTCAATGAAAAGCGGGAGTGGGGGTGGGAGTGGCTCAGTAATGGGGATAGGGCAGAAGTAAGGGATGTTTCTGTGTTGCCCCTTGCCTGCCTCTTCAGTCTACAAGGCCATGGTTGGAGCAAGGAGCCCAATCAAGGGCTGTGATGGTTCAAGCTCTTCCCGGAGAGCCTGAACGCAATCTGAGTGAACGATTCGCTTCAGAACCAAGGACAGCTCCTGCCTCTGCTTTGGCCCTGGGCGGGAACCCACTGGGTTCTCTGCAGCTTCAGCCCCGAAACAGACTGCTTCCAAAGCGGAGGACGCCCCGGGTCAGATGTGTCAGATGTCCGTTCCCTTCAACCAATTGTTAAAAGCTGCTGCTGAAAACCTCCATCCTCGCTGTCACGCCTGCTGCGTGCACCTGCATCGAGGCGTCGCCTCTCCAGTTCCGAGGAGGCCAGCTCGGTTTGTGGTTTTCCTTTGGGTCCGGTGTCTGGGCTCCTTTACCTGTCCCTGGCCTGGGTGAACCGCAGCCGCCGCCGGAACGGAGATGAGAGTGGAAATGCTCTCCTCCGTGTGGTGATAGATCATGCAAACGGGTGACACCAGTTTAACCAATAAAACAATTTGAATCAATTAGCCGGCTGAGGAGAGTCCCGACGTGTAAAATGCATGTCAGCTCGAATAGGAAAGCATTGATTAACTCGGCCTGGCCCCGCCGCCGCCGCCTCCTCAGCCACCGCCACCACCACCCCGCCACCGCTGGCTCCTGCTGAGCCTGCTAAGGTCTCCCGGTCTCCCGGGCAGGACAGGACTGACACGGATCAGCAGCCCCAGCTCCGGAGAGGAACGTGGAAGGGCGGTGGAGAACCATCGGGAGACTTGTGCAAACTGGGGAGAAAGCAAAGGGTCCAAGAGATACTGGGTCACGGAAAGTTGCTCAGGGACCCAAACGTATAAAAAGGCTGTAATTCTGCAGTCCAGCTCCAGAAGCCAAGGGAAGGCTTCTCTGGAGCGTGGAGTCTGGGTTTGAAAAGCTGTTCTCCACCCTCATCTTCCAAAAATATAATTGGTCTGACAGCTCAAACCGGCACCCCAGACTGCTCGGGGAAAATACACTACCGTGCTATTCTTAGACTTATTTGTGCCAAAGTACTTGATCCAGCATCACACCTTTCTCTTCCCAGTAAAACTGTTTGCATTAAAATAAAGTTGCAAATGGTTTGTATGGCAGTAAGACCCCCAAAGTAGTGTATAAATGCTGATGCTTAAAGATCAGATAAGTAGGTGGCTACAGGTGTGGGTTCACTCCTAGGAGTAACCTGAGATGAGAGGGAAGGCAAAGATTGGTTCTGTTTCTCTTTTCAAGAAAATATATTTTTAAGACGCTTAAAAAGGAAGGATCTTTAAGGGGAAGCAGGGCTTTGGGGGTGGGCAAAGATGAGAACGTGGAGATGAAAAGTGAAGACCCCAAGCTGCTCCCTCCTCAGCAGTGACCAGGCACTCCCTGTGGTACACGAATGACCTGCTAGCACTCTTCATTTCACCCCATTTTCAGCGTTAAAATCAACCCCATTTCCAGGCTTTCTAGCTCTGAGGCTCTGGCTTTCCTTCCAGCAGCCTGGGCTCTAGGAACCGGGAGTAGGCTGAGACCCCGCTTTGTGGGAGCCCCAACCCAAAGAGGAGTTGGGGAGAGCTAGCCTGGCCCTCTGAGGAAAGGGAGTTGTGAATGACAATGACATTCTTCTGGAAAGTGGACTGGGCGGGCATAACGCTTAAGTTTTCCTTCTTTTTTTTTTTTCTTTCTTTTTTGGGGGGTGGGGGATGGGAGACTCTAAGGGCACTGGGGAGGGAGCAGTGGTTGGCTCCAGCCCCTTAACACAGAGCCTGTTTTGTGCTGTGAATGCCTTTAGAAACTAGGAGATGAATGGAAAACCATCTCACTGCCATTTGAAACTTATGTCCAAACAAACACTCTCACTCTCATGGCTCTGAAACTGGTTTTGGCATATTCCTTTAAGACAGCCGCAGATCCCGTATCCCTTGCTTTTCTGTCTGCTTGGCTCGCCTTGGTTTCATTGACCTTTGATGAAGCGTTAAGGTTTCACATCTTCACTTTCTGTTTATGTAGAGATGGCCTGTTGTTGATGCTGTGGTGGAGTCTGATTGGGTTTCCAGGTTAGTGGAGATTGTAGATCATTTAGAAGATGTGTCTGCCAAACTCCAAGCCTGTGTGTTTCAACAGGCAGCAATGGGAAATTCAGCTATAATTGTAAAGGGAAAACTTAAAAGATCCCTCAATCCCACATTTGACTCCTAACAGCTGATCAATTAGCAGGCAATATTCTGACTCGATTATATCCTAGGATGTGCCTCACTTTGGGAAAGCTATGGAAAATGGTTCTTTCTCATCCTACTTGTCTTTATTTTGGTGTGGGGTTTTTTTAGTGCATGCTCCCACATAGTTAGTTCCCTGAGAAATTTACTTTTCCCAGGAGACCTAGCAACTTTCTTAAGGATTGGTCAGGATTGGCGGCCTCCGGACTTTCCTGTCTCACCATTTCTCTGTGTTGAGGCGGCCTGCGTGGGTCTTATAACATGGGTTAGAGAACCACTCTGAATCAAGCTGAAAGACGTGAGCACATGGGCGCTCATTGGGCGCCTCCCTTGATCACACACTTTCTAAGGTAGAGAATGCCTTGCTGATTCTCTGTATCTTGTCCTAAAAAAAAGCAACTCTGTATTCGACAGGAAGGTCACTCACTCTCCATGCTTCCTCCCAAGTTTTTAGACCGGGCACCCTGTTTGAAACCTCCTTCTCTCTATCTCTTTCTCCCTCGTTTCACAGCGTTTCAAACGAGGGGCTGAAGGTATTCTATCCCCTGCCTGGCTGTAGCGTCTATTTCTTCGGAGGCAAAGGGAAGCTGCGGTTTGTACCAGAAGGCATCATTCCTGAAGGAGAGGGGCTCTGAGTCTTGAGGGGAGGGAACAATAACAGGCAGGGATGCCTTCACTTTGGAGGCGCCCTTTAGAATCTGGGGTCTCCAGGATCCACTCCCCCGTGCACGCAGACTACTCTGCTTTTCATCATCCCTAGATCAGATACGTGGCCCGGGCAGGCACCGTGGCTGCGTTTCGCTGTGGGGCTGGGAGGTGGTTGTCAGTGGAGGGTTGGTTAGGTGTTAGCTTTCATGCCTGCTCCGAAAGGATCTAGAAGTGACTCGCTCTCGCCTTCGCTTCCCCCCTCCCTCCCTCCCTCCCTGTAACAAGCCAGCCGTTCACAGCCGAGTGTCAGGGAGACGGTGACGTCACCTTGCCCGCTGGGTGGCGTCCCCTCCGTCCGAGACTCGAGTTCCGAGACAGAGAAAGGCACTGTCAGACTGCGCTCCACCTGGGCTCGCCCGCCGCGGTTCCTGCGCGCCCACACTTTCTGCGGCCAAGGGGACCCCCCCTGCCGCAATTCGGGCTGCCGTTCTCCCCCGGCCGGGGTTGGGGTTCGAGCGCCATTGAGCGCCAACGAGCTCCAGGATCGTCGCGCGGAGCCCTCCCGAGTCCCGCCCTCTGGATTCGAGGACCCGCTTGGATGCTTCCCTTCCGAGCGCCCTCGGAAGATGGACCGTCGGCCACGCGCGTAAAGGCACCGAGGGGTCACCAGGTACTGCGGGACCAGCCGGACCGGGCCCGAGCTTGGCACACGCGCGCGATTCGCTATTTGAGATCCCCAGCAGGGGATTCTCCCGGTTAGGAAAGGGGCAGCCGCGGGTTTCGGGGCGGCGAGATCAGTTTGGGGGCCGGCGGAGTGACGTTGGGGGTCCTCGGCTCCTGAGTAAGATAAGGAAGTTTCCCAGCTTCCGTTTTCAGTTCCGCTAACTTTTAATGGTCTCTCCTCCCCCTCGCTCTCTTTGGAGAAACCCCATCCCAAGCCCTCTTGTTTGTGTCTCCGCTGTGAGGGGAGTTTCTGGGAGGGCTGGGGGTTGAAGCGGAGACACTTCTGCTCCGGCTACAGCTGCTAAGGCTGCGTGCGGGTTTGTAAGGCGAAACCAGCTCTTCGCCTGGGCCAGGCCCGCAGCGCTCCGTTGCCCCAGAGCGAGCGTTCCGTTATCCCAGGGCCGTATTAAGATAATAAGAATCTTGTTTGGGGTGTGGGGGGAGGAAACAAGCGCTGAAGGACCATTTGTGGGAGCTAGATCTGGCTGTGACAGGCCCGGGTGTCACCACGCCTTGAATTGCCATTTAACGCCCTGTCCCCTAGAAATATCGTCTCTGGTCTCTTCTAAGTGACAAGCCAGGCTCTCTCTTATCTGGTTTGATCAGGTGGAGGTTTGTTCAACCTTCCTGGAGGCCACAGCAGGTAATGAGAGCTGCGGATCCAGAGGGCAGAAGGGCAAAGGCGAAGGGATAGGTGTCTCGGGGGCGGAGAGAGGGCAAGACTATGGCAGTTTGGGGGAAGGAGTAAGATGGTGTATCCTCTGAGGTCGCTGTAATAACAGACTCCAGCGTACTTGTCCGCGTGTGGCCGTGCTATTGCCTCAAGTGACTTTCCAGGGCAGAAGGGAGTCGCGGCCACTGCGCCCACGTAAGGTGTGGTGTAGACAAGTCACTGTCCTCTTTCCTGGGGAACGAGCCACTTTTCTGGTTTAGACTGATCTGCCGGGTCACCGGGGTTTCTTTCACTTGCTTCTTCTCGTATCGTCAGTTATCTGGATAGTCTCCCTCATTACCGCATCCCAGAGAGAATGGGAATTTTACCGCAGGCCCAACCCAAGGCTTCCGTCTTCAATGCTCCCACAGATTACTTGACCCACAGAGAACCTATGCTGTGGGACACATCGGCCTGATAGGTATGGGGAGATCTATACAGATCAGAAAAAAACTGTCACAGAAAATGGTTCACCTTACCCCTAAATTTACCGTTGAAGCCCGTCCATAATGACGCCCCAAAATTGTTAGCTTCTTTGCACAGTTTCGGAACTTCACACACTCACCCACGCTCATTTGTTCGTTGTAATAGAAATGACGGGAAAACGGTTTGTAAATGTTTACTGGTCGACAACTTCATCTTTTGAAGCTACCCGTCAAACCAGAACCGCTCAGTCCAGAGAGTGGCTTTTTGAAAAATTGAAAGCGCAACGCCCTATTTGGGTGCAGCCACGCACATGGCTTTGTACATTTTCCCCATCGTTCCAAAAAAAAAGTCTAATTACAGTACGAAAATACATAATGGCAAAGGAGGGAGGGGGGAGGGGTTTCATTTTGTCTTAATGAGCTCTGTCTCATCCAGGAGTGAATTTCTCCCAAGGAAACCACAGATACCACAAAATCACTTTTTAAAAGGTTTAGGTTTATTTATTTTTTAACCAAAATCGATTTTTCAGGCAAATGTTCTCTTTTTAAATTTGGGTTTCCACGGTCAAGCTCCAGTTTTCCATAACTTTGGTAATCTGCACTAGTTATAACTGTCATCCTTATTTCTAGCGGGCATGCCACTTACTCGAACAGCTTCTATAAATAAGGCGATAAGAGGTACTGTCTTTGGTTTCTTAGGAACTGACTGCTTTTAAAAGAAAACACATAGCTAATTTCCTTTGGATGATTGGAACAGAATTTTTTTTTTAAAAAAAAAAAATCCTTCCAATCCACCATTTCAGAAGGGCGACCTTGAAGAAAATTGAGAGATTACTTCCTTAGGTCTGAAACGCGGTCCCTCGGCCCCTGGATAATCATGTCTTAGTCTAAAGCAAGGACATTTTTATAATTCTTCCGTTAGGGACTCCGCCCACCCCTCGCTCTCAGGCTGAAAGGATTCTTATCGGCGCTTTCTCCTTTGCCTTCCAGTCTCCCAGGCAGACCCGGAGGGCTGGGCCAGGGCTTCCGCGGAGGAGGAGGAGATGGCTTCCAGCCCGCTGCCCGGGCCCAGCGACATCCTGCTGGCATCCCCCTCCGGCGCCTTCCAGCCCGACGCGCTGAGCCAGCCGCGCCCGGGCCACGCCAACCTCAAACCCAACCAGGTGGGGCAGGTGATCCTCTATGGCATCCCCATCGTGTCGCTGGTGATCGACGGGCAGGAGCGCCTGTGCCTGGCGCAGATCTCCAACACCCTCCTCAAGAACTTCAGCTACAACGAGATCCACAACCGCCGCGTGGCGCTGGGCATCACGTGCGTGCAGTGCACGCCGGTGCAGCTGGAGATCCTGCGGCGCGCCGGGGCCATGCCCATCTCGTCGCGCCGCTGCGGCATGATCACCAAGCGCGAGGCCGAGCGCCTGTGCAAGTCCTTCCTGGGCGAGAACAGGCCGCCCAAGCTGCCCGACAACTTCGCCTTCGACGTGTCCCACGAGTGCGCCTGGGGCTGCCGCGGCAGCTTCATCCCCGCGCGCTACAACAGCTCGCGCGCCAAGTGCATCAAATGCAGCTACTGCAACATGTACTTCTCGCCCAACAAGTTCATCTTCCACTCGCACCGCACGCCCGACGCCAAGTACACGCAGCCCGACGCCGCCAACTTCAACTCGTGGCGCCGCCACCTGAAGCTCACCGACAAGAGCCCCCAGGACGAGCTGGTCTTCGCCTGGGAGGACGTCAAGGCCATGTTCAACGGCGGCAGCCGCAAGCGCGCGCTGCCGCAGCCGGGCGCGCACCCCGCCTGCCACCCGCTCAGCTCCGTCAAGGCGGCCGCCGTGGCCGCGGCGGCGGCGGTGGCGGGAGGCGGCGGGCTGCTGGGCCCGCACCTCCTGGGGGCGCCCCCGCCGCCGCCGCCCCCGCCGCCGCCGCCGGCCCTGGCGGAGCTGGCGGGGGCCCCCCACGGCCACCACAAACGGCCCCGGTTCGACGACGACGAGGACTCGCTGCAGGAGGCGGCCGTCGTGGCCGCCGCCAGCCTCTCCGCCGCCGCCGCCAGCCTGTCGGCGGCCGCAGCCTCGGGCGGCGCCGGGGCCGGGCCGGGCGGCGCCGGGGGCGGCTGCGTGGGCGGCGTGGGCGTGGTGGGCGCCGGCGCGGGCTCGGTGGCGGGCGCCAAAGGCCCCCGCAGCTACCCCGTCATCCCGGTGCCCAGCAAGGGCTCCTTCGGGGGCGTGCTGCAGAAGTTCCCGGGCTGCGGGGGGCTCTTCCCGCACCCGTACACCTTCCCGGCGGCGGCGGCTGCCTTCGGCTTGTGCCACAAGAAGGAGGACGCGGCTGCCGCCGCCGCCGCCGCCGAGGCCCTCGGGGGCGCGGGCGGCGCGGGCGGCGCGGGGCCCAAGGCCGGCCTGTCGGGCCTCTTCTGGCCCGCGGGCCGCAAGGACGCCTTCTACCCGCCCTTCTGCATGTTCTGGCCTCCGCGGACCCCGGGCGGGCTCCCCGTGCCCACCTACCTGCAGCCGCCGCCGCAGCCGCCCTCTGCGCTCGGCTGCGCGCTCGGGGAGAGCCCGGCCCTGCTGCGCCAGGCCTTCCTGGACCTGGCCGAGCCGGGCGGCGCGGCGGGGGGCGCCGACCCTGCGCCGCCGCCGCCGCCGGGCCAGCCCCCTCCGGTCGTGGCCGCCAACGGCCCGGGCTCAGGCCCCCCGCCTGCAGCCGGGGCCGCGGGGGCCCGCGATGCGCTCTTCGAGTCGCCCCCGGGCGGCAGCGGCGGGGACTGCAGCGCGGGCTCCACGCCGCCCGCGGACCCCGGCGGCGGCGGCGGCGGCGTGTCCGGCGCGGGGGCCACGCCGGCCGGAGTGGGCCCGGCGGGCGGCCGGGTGCCCGCGCCCCACCACCCACACCTCCTGGAGGGGCGCAAGGCGGGCGGCGGCGGCGGCGGCTACCACCATTCGAGCGCCTTCCGGCCGGTGGGCGGCAAGGACGACGCGGAGAGCCTGGCCAAGCTGCACGGGGCGTCGGCGGGCGCGCCCGCGCACCACCACCACCACCACCACCACCACCACCACCACCCGCACCACCACCACCACCACCACACCCCGCAGCCGCCGCCGTCGCCGCTGCTGCTGCTGCCGCCGCCGCAGCCCGACGAGCCGGGGTCCGAGCGCCACCACCCCGCCCCGCCGCCGCCGCCGCCGCCGCCGCCGCCGCTGGCCCCGCAGCCGCCCCACCGAGGCCTCCTGTCCCCCGGCGGCACCAGCTGCAGCTACCCCAGCGAGGACAGCTCCGAGGACGAGGAGGACGAGGAGGAGGAGCAGGAGGTGGACGTGGAGAGCCACAAGCCCCCCGAAGGCGAGGAGGAGGAGGAGGAGGGAGGTCGAGACCCAGACGACGACGGCGAGGAGGAGGAAGACGAGGAGACGGGTGTCCTGCTCGGGGACCCCTTGGTCGGGGGCGGCCGGTTCCTCCCGAGCCGAGGGCTGGCGGAGAAGGGGAGCAGCCGCGACCGCGCACCGGCCGCCGCGGGCGCTTTCCCGCTGACCCTGAACTCCTCGCGGCTGCGGCCCGAGGACGGGAACCTGGGTGACCCCGGCGGCGGCGGCGCGGACCTGCCCCCGCCCCCGCCCCCGCCCCTGGCTCCCCAGAAAGCGATCGGCGGCGGCGGCGACAGCGGCAGCAGCCCGGGCAGCCCGGTCCGCCATCCATCACTGGAGGAGCAGCCCTCCTACAAAGATGTAAATATCCCCTTTAGGCTCCTCCAAGCTAATTATTATTATTTAAATGCACCTTTAGGCTGAATCGGTTACAAATGCGCAGGAAAGATGAATCACCAGATTTCCCCACAGAAATGAAATATTCAATGTGTTTGGGAGGGCTTCTTTCCTCCATAAAAATGCGGTTTCTGGTCTCTTTCTCACAAAGTATTCTGCAGGCTCTGAGGCCTCCCTGGCCTCCTGGAGTTAAGTTAGCTGCCTGGAGAAGTTAGAAAAGACCGGCTCCTCCCTCCAACCC